>JAWQUT010000597.1:39264-77450 GCA_033807755.1 Ellobium chinense | reverse complement strand
TACAAGATCGGTCCTATTCCGTGATTGTACCGACTAGTCTAGTCAAGTCTGTAGAGTAGTCTAGGAGTAGGAAGAGTGGCTACAGACTAGTTTGTACTGAGTGTACCACTAGTCTACCTACCAGTCAGTCATCGGCGTACTATAGTCGACGATAGAGTTTTGGCCTATGAACAGCAAAACTTCACAAAACTATTCTAGCTCAGCTGTGAGTGTGAGAAAACTTGCTCGAGAAAACTCACTTCATTCATCCTCACACTACTCACAGCTGTGAGTGTGTGTGTGAGAAAACTCACTCTGCATAGGGCCATAGTCAGGTCATGATGAAGTCTAGAGAGTCTGTAGTAGTTGCTGGGATAATTTGCACCTCAGTATGACAGTATACAATGACCAACATACACTACACATTCCAGTTTCTCCTGCGTGATTAATGATTATGGGCCTTCTCTAACGACAGCACCGATTCCATGACGGGATCATCACGGAATAGGACCGATCTTGTGGCTAAATCAATGAATGACTAAATGAATTGCATCAATCACAATGCAAGAGCGGTGCTGTCCCAGGAGATAGCCTCCATGACTTATCTACGACTAAATGAACTGTATCATCAGTGCTGTCGTTAGAGATAGCCTGATTATGATATGCATCTTGATGGGCACCAGGGGCATCCTTTAGAAGCATCATATGTAAGCAGTTGGGAAGTGTGTTATAGGGTGGCTATCTCTAACGACAGCACCGATGATACAGTTCATTAAGTCGTAAACTAGTCATGTAATTGGTGCTGTCGTTAGAGAAGGCCGTTAGGGTCAGGGACGTATTCAGGCGGTAGGTGTTTAAGGGTTAAATTGATCATTCACAGTAATTTGGTAAAATCCCTGGTACACACTTCCCTAAAAGTAACATCAGAAAAATTATCAGACTGAGCTCACATTCCTCCCCCTTAAATATAAGATTAAGAGAAAAAAGGCTATAATTATGCCTTGCCACCTGTCACCTGATAGACTAGATTTACATTAAATTTTCAGTATTTTCATGTTATTATTATCATCAATTAGATCTAGAATAGAGAATATTATATGCTAAGTCTAGAAAACTGAAGAGAAGAGCAGTCATAACACTAACAACAGTGGACAGATCTGTTTAATTACTTCACATTTTCTGAGTTTACTTTGCTTGTTGGCTATTTTGGAATGTTCATAAAAATTTTATGAAATTTTTTTTTTTTTTTCAGACCTGACACTACAGATAATGGAGTAATTGAAAACAGTTACTTACAGTATTGAAAAATTAGTTGAGACCATGCTTTTAATGGAGATCTAATGATTAGAGGTGGCCAGTAGACAGAAGTTTGTAAATGTATAGATCTATCAATAATAAAAAAATGTTTACAATGTTATGAATGTTTTGGTATCTTCAGAGTGACAAGATCGCCACCATCCTGAAAGCTGCTGGTGTTTCCGTGGAACCCTATTGGCCAGGTAGGTCAGGTTTATTGTAATAAAAAAACATTAGGCCTATCCTCATGTACATTCAGTTTTATGGATCATTTCACTGTTCACTATTCAAGCATGAGAATTTTGGTTAGAGATTTGATAAGAAATAATTAACTTTTGTTAATTTAATGACTGAATCATTGAGTGAATGGAAATTAAATTTAAACGAAAATTAAAACATGTTCTAGCTTCATGACGCGCTGCAGACCTGCCACCCATTCCAATTTAACTAGAATCATACCAGTTTTTTAGTTTGTCCCGAAAATTAAAGCTGTGTTTTGATTTTCAAATTTATAGTTGTTTTACTACAATTTTTCTATGATCCTAGAATATCAACAGTATATGAAGCATTCCAGATTGAACCATAGTTCTGTCCTTCTACAGTAAATCAGCCATGCATAAATGATCCCACCCTTATTTACTCAATCATTGCCATGCTATGAACTGGGCTGAGGTGGACAAATAAATGAATTAGTTTAGTCAGCCTTGAAGTTCATCCATTTTTTCCTGATCATGGATAATCCAACAAATGATTCAGTGAGTCTCAGGAATTGCGTATGGTGTCAAGTGTCTAATGATAAATGGTCATTTATTCAGTTCTTTCATCAGTTGTGTGACATCTCACTCTATTTCACAGGTCTCTTCGCCAAGGCTTTGGAAGGCATGAATGTGAAAGATCTCATCAGCAACATCGGGAGCGCTGCTGGGTCTGCCCCTGCTGCTGCAGCTGCTCCCGCTGCCGGTGGTGGCGCTGCTGCTGCTCCTGCCGGTGAGCTTTCTGTCTTGTGATCATGCTGTATCTCTGCTATTGTACTGTCTCTTGTTTTACTCCCACAGATGCCTACCCTCCCACATTTTGCGGGAATTTCCCGCAGACTGGCATTTTTCCCGCATTCCCAGGTGGTACTAAAAATTCCCGCAGATGACCCGCTAAATAAGAAATTGACACCATCAACTAGACTAGTGTGTCTAGTATGATTAGCAAACTTGCTCCATGCCCTTTTCAAAAGTACAGAGCCACTCAGGAAATTAGGCTTTATTAATGAAGGGAAGTCACTCTGACTTGTTTGGAAGTAACAAGATGTCTGCTGGCTCTGGTTCAGATGTGTCGGTCTAATGTGGTAAATTTAAAGTGATAGTAATGTTGTTTTCAGATCAACAGAGCTTTGTTGCTAGACTGTTTTATCAAAAAATCTTATTGAAAAAGTGTCAGTGATAAGAAAGCAGAGAATCAAGATGTTAGTAGAAACTTTAATGTGTGGTCAGTGTTTAGCAAAATAATGTCAAATTAGAGCTGACATCAGAACCTAGTTTCTGTTCCCAAGACCTGTGGAATGGACTGTATGTCACACAGTGCCAGCATTAGAAACTGTACAATATCAGATTGTGATAGAGTGGTGAATTAAGAAAGCAGGTCAAAATCTAGTTAAGATTTCTTCAGCACTTACTTTTAATGCCTTAATCTGGACAAAGACAAGCATTCCTCATTCTGTTATCGTTTAGTTATGTGAAGATATAACTGTTTGTGAATGACAAGAGGTGAAAGATGAATTTTATGTTTGTTTACTAGTCAGTAGTGTTCGTGAAAATTCCCTCATTGGTCCAGAAATTCCCTCATTTTAGATGGGAACTTTCCTCATTGGCATACCCTGAGGTAGGCATCTCTGTACTCCTGGGTCCTAAAGTAAATCTGAAATGCAGAAAGTCTGTTTCAGCACATCTGGTTGAGCTGTCAACATGATGATTGTCTTGATCAAGAATATTGTTAAATACAGACCGACATGTTTGGTCTGAAAGGTGGCTTTGTGAGTGTAGAGGATGTTCACTATGAAAGCTTATAAAGATGGTGGCCACAGAGTGAATTATATGAATTTGAGTACTCAGTATGCTCCGTACAGGGTCCTGAATTGGACACTGAGGATTTAAAAAAGTAAAAACAACTTAACGTGGTGATCCGTAAGTGCACTCTTGCTGTATTATTTTAAGTATATATCAGATTGCATACCTTCTTTCTGTATTATCTTTACTTAAGTATGTTATCAAATTGTAATGATTTCAGTGTCTTATTGACAGATCTGCTCGACTTATTAAGATGTAGACTGTGGTTAATGAAATCGTAAAGAATTAATTGAGAAGGGCATTGCGCATGAATAGTGCTTTTGGGAGAAATCTTCAACAAATCACAATGATATTATCTGAGTTTGAACATTGTGCAATCACATTCCATCAGGGTTGGGCGCAACTCTGTTCATATGAACTAAGTTCCCCTGTTTCATTGTGAAGGCTATCATGAACGGAGTCGGTGATTTTTCACAAATGGGTTCGGAACTTAGTTCATTTTCAAATCCGTTCAAATTCCGTTCACATATCTGCGACTAGGGTTGTTTTTTTTTTATTTTCATTTTGTGGGCAGTTACTGCACTCGCCACACTGCAGTCACTAGCTTCGTTCGACCTCATAACAGTCATTCTTTGCCAAAATCAGTTTGTCACTCCCGCTCTTTATGGCATCAGGTAAATAAGACCATCAAGACAAAGCTGCTGTTGCAGTCCGCAATACACAAGGACTGGCTTATTGCTTTTAATAGCAAACGAAGTATGTCCCCTTACTGATAAATACGTGATGATACCTGGTATCCAGGACTGTGTCACGAGGCTTGACCGCTTCAAGTCCGTCTCTAATGAAACAACACTACGCCCGTCGAGAGGTAAGCATTGTGAGTCGTGACTGGCAGCTGAACACCAACATGAAAGCTATAAATAATTATTAAACGCAAGATAAAGGTTCACTGGGTAATGTAGATGGGCAGGTGAAAAGGGAGGAGGACTGGAGAACTACGGGTGGGATATGATACACAAGAAAAGAGCAGAGGGTGGCAGTGGGTTACATAGACGGCCCACTGGTTTTCATACACATGACATCATCGCCTTGCGCTGACTTCCCTTTGATAGAGTCTACAAAGCTGTTTTTTACCATTAAAAGCATTGCTGCAATTTGTCAAGAATCCTATAAAAAATACCTGTCTAGCACCAACCAAAACCACGCAACAAAATACATCGACTTTAATAATAATAAATTGCCAGGATTTATTCATTTCTAATAGCGACTCTTGTCCAAAATTGTGCCTTATGCCTGCCTTATGATCTTGAATATATCACGATTTCGATTTTTTTGGGGCGGAATCTGTGCGATCATAAATAAACTCTCAAATTTATAAGAAATTGTAAGATTGTATGTGCATATGTAATTTCTCCTGATTCTGTCTACTTGCAGTGAATTCAGGAAGGAGGAGGGGCTCCAAATTTTCTGTTTTTATGACGCACACCGCACTTACATTTATTATTGACAGGTGGCAGTTAATATTAACGTCAGCGTTTGTGCTAGTGAATTTGAATTTAAAAAAAAATTTTGGGGGGGGTCTGTTGAGGAAGGGATGAAATTGTGTCATGTTCTTCATCACCAAGTGACAGTTACATAGGCAGCAAAATCTTGCGCCTCTGAAACTGAACTTCTCCTTGGAAAACACTCGCACATCAAGTAACATTCATTAAACTCAAAATCCTTGTTTTCCTTTGTGAAATCAGCTGTCTCACAATCACATGCTATTTTCGGTAGGGAAAAGTAAACGTAACGGAGATCGGAACTACTGTAAATTGTTCAGGCATGGAACAGGTGAACGGAATTTGAAAGTCTCGGTTGAACGGGGAACACAGTTCCCCATATTGGCACTTAAAGGAGAACGGAACACAGTTACCCACTTTTCGTGAACATGCCCAACCCTGCATTCCATGAGGATAAGTAATTTCAGTAATTCAATTTTGTCTCCATTCCAGCTGAGGCCAAGAAGGAAGAGAAGAAAGAAGAGTCCGAGGAATCTGATGAGGACATGGGCTTTGGTAAGGATCACATAACTTTTTATCATAATTTAATCAAAGTTTGCTCTAACACGCGTGTGGTAAAGAATTTGCCTTGCTATCATTTACTTTGAACATCAGTATTTCATTGGTTGAATCATGTGATAAGACAAGTAGATTTTTTTTTTTTTAAATCCCTTGGACAGAACTTAATGCTTTGCACAGATTTTTGAGGCTTTGATTCATTAATAGCAAATTATCGTCACTGTTACTGGTACAATTTGGTACTACAACTATGGTGCACTTATGTTAGGGATAAGGTTGGAGAAGACAAAGCACCTTTGGAAGAATCTCTGAACAGTTTCAGGAGAACCGCTCTCTTCATTAACCTTGCATCTCACCCTAACTCTGCCCTCATCCCAAAACCACTCATACATCATATATATCAGAGTGGTTCCATTCTTGCCAGTAAAGTATCACTTAGTCTGACAGGATGAAATATTAAGGAGAATGTGAGGATGGAAAGGGGATGTGAGTGAAGCCCAGTAAAGTGTCATGATAAAAGGAACACTCCTTAGCTGCTAGCTAGCATACCCCTCAGTTCCAACCATTGTATTCCTGATACATGTGTTTCATTTTATGCAGTGTTTACAGTCACTTTTCTGTGTTTGCCACTGCAGTCAACTCTGTATACTCACAACTCCTTGGAAATTTTGTAGTTAAACAGATGTTCTTATTATGCAGATTGCAATTAAGTGGGGTTGGCTGTACCATCATTAGGCACTCGATTATTACCACTATGTCATTTTCTTGTGCTAATGTTTTACTTTCTCTCTCCACAGGACTGTTTGACTAATCTGAGAGACAGCCATGCAAAGACAAGACAAATTTGACATGTCAATAAACTATTAGGACTTAAAAATTTGCATTGACTTTGAGTTTAGGTGTAGTTTGGCTGGTGGATGAATGGATGAACATAAGGCAGGCAGACCCTGCAGATCTTAATAATGTTGTGGTATATTTGACATCATGATTGCTGGTCCTGCCCGCTAAAATATTTGTTGCTCACATCACAGTGTGGCCTTTAAAGCCTTGACCATTCATTACTTTGCAAATTTTAAAGTTGCATGCAGTTTTGTTTCTGAACAGACTCAGTATTAGTACACTGATGGTACACAACATATACATTGCCATCTTACATAGTGACAAAATGAATTTTTTTCTATATTACAACACTATCCCGGGCATTTCCCACCTAGTGTTTGGTTTCAGGTTATTAGCTGGAGTAGAAAAGAGAAAACACACATTAGAGTTCCTGCACATTGTCTAGGGATCACCAAAGTTTCCTTTTTTTTTTTAAAAAAAGTATACCCTAAACCAAGCAATTCATGGCATATTTCTGCCAGACTGTGTGTTGTAAAGTATGCATCTACACAGCCAAAGGGGAAACACAGCTTTACATTTCTTCATACTCTCACCGTATTAAAATATTAAATACAGTCATCAAACTCAAAGGTTGTTATCTAAATTAAATGTGATGATGTTCCATTGCAAGGGGAGTAATTGCAGCAATTATTTTCAAGAAGACGCAAGTTACCTCCCTTGTTTTTGCAAATCTTGACAACATTTCTCATAATCTTAAAGGTCGCTGTCGACACCTTGACAAATTTTTTTTTAACAAATGATCGGTGACAAACAAGACTACTGTATATTGATATCATTATAACAAAACCAATCTTTNGTGATGATGTTCCATTGCAAGGGGAGTAATTGCAGCAATTATTTTCAAGAAGACGCAAGTTACCTCCCTTGTTTTTGCAAATCTTGACAACTCAACATTTCTCATAATCTTAAAGGTCGCTGTCGACACCTTGACAAATTTTTTTTTAACAAAATGATCGGTGACAAACAAGACTACTGTATATTGATATCATTATAACAAAACCAATCTTTTCAAGACTTCTGTCCAAAGGCATTGGAAAGAGAAATACTAATTACATTTACACAGTATTACAGATCAAAAGGAAGCAATTTGTCTCTCCTCATCCACTATACTACTGTGCTTCATCTGTACAAACACCTGCTATGATCAAATGTGCAGCAACACCACAAGATATAACTTTAGAAACTGATCTGGGTTCATCAGAACTCTCCAGCAGGTAGGAGTTTTAAGTTGCTGTTAAAAGGAGTGCAATTTTCCACTGACTTTTGTGGAGAAAATAATAGTATTATGTTAGTCTGAAAACTGCTGCGCTTATTGGGAAATTGTGAATAAATGAAAAACAATTAAGTGGACTCAATTTTGTTTAATTTTGTCTACATCAGCTCATAAGATGACTTGCAAGAAACTGATGTGGTACTGAGACTACTGAGAGTCCCAGAATGTACAGTCATTCATTTAAATCGCTGATTGTGTGGTGGGGTGTTGGTGAACATTTACTAATGCAGAGGTGCCACGCTTCAGAGAATTTGCTGAAATGAGAGAATATCGTCTTTCACTCAGTCAGAGAAAGCCATCAGTCCAAGAGACTGCATGAACTGTTTTTCTTTTCATTCCAGTTTCTTGTCATTTACTTTGGATCTTCTCTTTGTTCTGCTCCATAGGCCTCTTTTTAATATTTATCCACTCCCAGGTTTCACTTCAAAAAGGAAAATCTTGGCCTGATGTAAAATGCTAACAAACTGGATATGTTTCAATTATACAGTATTATGTAATTATATGAAAACACAGAAGTTCAGAGAATTTTATTTAAAAAATGAGAGGCATTTCTGGTTCTATCACTACTATCAGTCTGTCCTTTTCCAAGGTCTGGCACAGGGATAGATCTTATTATTCATAAGCACAAGCAGACAAGTACAAGAGGAAATTCTTGGAATTTGATGTAGGAATTTCTCAGAATGCCTTTAAAATCTTCACAAAGTACAAGCGGTTTTTTGGTAGCTTCAGCTTTAAAATACTGTGCATAATTATAAATTTAAATTTCAGCATTTTTATTTAGTAATCTGGTATGCCATGGTTGATTAATCTGGCCTTTGGAAGCCAAATTGGAACTATGGAATTTCCTCTGAAATGTCCATGACGGAGTCCCATCTCTTGCTGTATTAAGATTCTTTTCAAAACATCTCTATTCCTCACACAAAGTTAGTTTTACCACTCCATATTGCATAAATTGTAAACCCAAAGACTAACCTTGTGGTAAAAGATTTGATCACCTAATCTTAGTACAAATTACCCCACTGGGTTGCTCATTCCACATTTTGTTTTGATGATATGAGTTGCTTATATTACTTTATCGTCCATTATCTTTGTTTTCCTCTTAAATGGAGAGTTTTGACATGGTCCTAATTCTACAAGCTAAGCCAGACATCTGCCTTGCTGTTTTGCTTTGACCAACGCTAGAGCGCTAAAGTTATCAAAGCTCATAAAATGATATATGGGTAAATGAATGTGACAACATCACATTCATGTTGAGTGGAATGTCCCAGTAATTCTATGACGATAATTTTAAAACAAAATGTGACTGAATGTGAATTTTGTATAGATTAGTGTAGGGGCATTCATGAGGCCCAACATCCTCATGCAACATGTGTCCCTAAGTTTTCAACCTCTTTCATGAATTTCACTATTGTCATGAGAACCAACCTAAAATAAAATCCAAAACAGTAGTAAACAGTTGACTACATATTAAACTTCACATCTGACCTAATTTGTGAAAACTATGACCGTCATACTAACCAAGTCCTCCTGCACACTTTTAACAGAAAAGCAGCAAGTTTTGGCCACTTTCAAGTTGACACATTACGCGCCTTTAGATAGTTTAAAAGTGCATTTCCAATGTTCAAGTTCAAATCTTGCTTTGCAGTAAGTCAACTGGAGGTGGGAATAAGAGATGATTCACTTTGACAGCAAAAAACTCAGATATGCATAGTCATAATCCATACTTTAAAAAAACAAGACCAATTATGAATAGCACATGAAAATTTTATTCTTTCAATAAATTACATTGAGCTTTGAGCATACCCACCCTGCTCAAATAGTAACGCAAACAAAAGCCTCTTGATGAGAGAAATTGTGAAAACAACTCTTTTAAAAATATCGCTCTTTAGATTACAACACAAAAGGTTTCTGAGATAAAGTGACAGCACTGATATTTAGACTGGTGGCCACATTACAGGTTTACATAATCCAAAGTCCAATAACTTCAGGAGTTAAAAAAGAGATGAGAATAAAATTTCAAGCACATTAACAGACAGATATAATCTATAACTGTTGAAAGTTTCATTGATTCAGGTGCTAAACTTTTGTCACAGTGTAAAATTTAAAACTACCTGTCAAATTAATGTGTCGGAGCCAACAAGTTTGACAATTACTGGGCAAATTTTAAAAGTTATTCAGCTGTGACATAACCAAGGCACACTGAAACATGAAATCTGCAGCACAAATATACAATATACATCTGCCAATGTGTGTCAAATCTCAGACATATAAATTTGAATTTTTGAAGTCACTGACGTTTGAAATTAAGTAAACTTTTTATTTTTGACCACTCAATATATCGCTTACAATACAAGATTTGCAACAACATATCATACAGCCACCATAAATCCACAGTATCCAATCATAATTTCTTGCATAATTTATGACAGACTAACACACACAGTAAGGCCAAAAAAAAGCCCCAAATTTCAGATGACAAGTCAATAATATTGAGTCGGTGAGTTGCTTTGGTTAATTTATATCAAGAGTAAAACCTGATACAAAATAAGGGCCTCAGGATAAAAACCCAGGAATGAGTGAGTCACAATTTGTGGGTTTTTACAGTATCACAATAGGCTCAAGGTTCCGGGGTCATACTGTATTCAATATGCTGGCAATTTCAAAAACGTGTCTCACTCTCAGACCATTTATGAATCGACCCAAATGATTTCCATTAACAATGCTCTCTGGTCAGCACTGCACTCGTATTGCTGCAATGCTGCGGTTCATTTAGTCTTAGAATAACACTCTAAGAAAACCGACCATGCTCCTGTGACTACAACAACACAAAAATAGTTTTTTTTCTTCTTTCCTTTACTCTATAATTGATATGTCATAGTGGATGTGAGTATATAAGTGGCTCTGGTTTGGTCAATTTACCCACTCCAGTATATTCAGCAACAGTTGACGATATAACTTATTGCTATATAAATCTATAATGATGTTTAGAGTTCTCTCACTCTGTCTGTATTAATGATGTAAAACAGAAAGTTCAAAGTTGCATTTGAATATTTCATGAAGTAAAATAAAAGTGGTGATGAATAACATAACACAGGATACATAACTTGTGGAGATAACAGACTTGAGGGGGTGACGAAGTGACGAAACCTGCACTGCACATATGATGGCATCAATTATCAACAAGATTTTGATTTACATTTGTGCATACTTCATAATAAATCTTTTATAGTTTATCTTTTTTTTTTGTTTGTTTAATTCAATGGGCATGCCACAATTAAAGCAATGAAAAATAAAATGATTGCGGAAAAATATATATACATCTTTCAGGCTTTTCTTTACCTTGCATAATCATGTGTTCTGCAACAAAGATGAACTTACGACAAAAGCATATCATCCTCTTAGGACAAGACTGCAAAACCCGTTGCGGTGTCTGTCAAGTCTTAAGCCAAGAAGGCAAATCAACACATGTAATTTGAAGCACGTCATCATAGATCACAACACCACCTGAACAACAGACCAACACTTGACTTGACCCCACAATATTAAAAGTTCAAAACTGGCCATTTTACAGTATAAGAGCGTGACAGGAGGGAAAAAAAAGCCACTTATATAACATGTCAATGATGCACACAGAAATTCATCAACTATGTAGGATAAACTCATATCTTTATAATACAAGGTATAATGAAGATATTAAGACTTTCACTCTACACTGTCTTAAGCTCTTATTATCTTTTGCCTACACTTCATTTGATCTAACTTACCGGTACATGTAATCCAAATTCTTCATTCTTAATTGGTGCAAAGAGCACTTCAGCATGGAATCAGTTCTCACTGACATACTACCCTTTCGTTGTCAAATCTTTTTTTTTTTTTTGCATATTGGTGGCAATCTGGGGAAAGTTGGCATCAAACCCGTGCAACTGTCTTACAGTTATGAAATGGTCATTTCTGGTTCTGTAGAGTTTAAATTTCATCGTCAAATACCAATCAACAGTTGTGGTTGACTTTTGATTTTCTTTTCTTCTCGTTCTCGGGGACAGCCTGTCTGTGTTGCCTGTCAGACATTCTCACTTCACAATCCAGAGATTGACAAGTCTAATGTTGCAGGTTTAGTTCTCTGGTCAGATGAGTTACATTGTAGAGTTCTTATACCACCGTTTTTTGGTTCTTTTTTTGGTAATGTCAAAGAAAAACTTTCCTGAAGAATATGGAGAGAAGCTGTCCCAGTAAGGAAGGTTACAACATGAAGCCAAAATACAATACAGCACTACCCAGGAGAATAAAACTCATGCTCTTAACAAGATACATCTTTTTTACTACTGTCAAAGTGGCATAGCAGCAGTAGGCTGAAATCTGGATGTGGTGCATTTAGCAGGCATTTTGGTAGGTCTACAGTGCATACATTTCAATTACACGCCAAAATGGCTGTAAAGAAATCTCTTGAAGGCTTGGTCTTTTCCACCACTCTTTACTGTGAACCCCTTTTCCCAAAATCAGAAAGCTGTGAGCACATTACACATAAGCCTGTTTAGTCCAATCATTTATAACAACATCAACAACAAAAAAAAAAAAGCCATATCAGAAGCTACATACTAGAAGATCTACGGTACAAATTTTTTTTTTTTTGGGGCCCAAAGTTCAACCAATACATCCCTCAGCCTATAAAATCACTACAGCGAGTCACACATGAAAATCTCATATCACAGCGCATAGACACAACACTGACTAAAGCACTGCACCACATATTACAACAGCAAGTTCCACCCACCTCCTCATCTGTTTACTGACTGATGATAATCAAGTCACTCAGTACATGAGAGTCACTATTCAATGGACTAGAAAACCTGGCAATATACTATACAACGTCCATGCTGATGTATAACCTCATATTCCTCACATTCAATGTATGGGGACAAAACCCAGGACCATGTTAGCCTTTCTAGTGGCATCAAGAGACATAACTGAAGAGCATTTTACTAAACCTGTAAACAACACTGTATTGTATTCAAGACCGGTTTTAGATCACTTCTGATAGCTTTGGGACTTGAAAATGAGACTGACTCGACAGACCCACAGCTTCACTTGATATCCACTTGACATGTTGCTTTTTGAAAAAGAAATACAAACAGTGGGTCTAATTCTGCAAATAAATACTGAGTAAAAAGATTAGCTCATGCTACATGGTGTCAACTGCAAATGTACTTTAAACTAAGTGCATCCCCATTCATACACATTTGGTCAATCATTGAAACCAAAAAATAATTGATGATTTGTCAACACCCAGTAAAGTGTTATAATTACAAGTTTTAGAAAAATACTCTTCAATTCCTCATAAAATTCTCTTGTCCTTGCCTTGACTTTCTGAACCTGATATTATTACTAGCACCAAGCTACTGTCAACTAAATGATACCAAAACTTGCATTTGATCAGCATGTAGTTTGTGGAATGTGACGTTGTGAGTCGCCACAGACAACATGTAATGTTAACATACAAGTGCATTATTCTTGTTGCATTTATGTACAGCTACTAAGCATCCCTAAAATCTTTCTCTCTGGCTGAAGATTCTTTGTGGTCAGCAAACCATGTCTGTACTTTTCATACCTGTCTCTTATCCTGAAATTTTCACTTCAGAATCAGTAAAACTTTAACAAAGTCTTCTTTCTAGTATCCCGATTCTCTGCAAGGCTAAGACTTTAGCGTTTAAGAACCTTCAATGAGTTTCTGCAACATGGCTTCTTTCTACCACCAGTATTGTTATAGCACTATGTAGCAAAACATTACAAGATCTCTGCTTTTTAGGAAATCAGGAAACAGCAGATTGCTCAGGCCTTTGTGTGATATCAAAGAAGCATAACTGCGCACAAATATCCATTAAGTCTCTATGCCAAATTTCACTCCACAAAACCTACAAGAAAGTGCAAAGAAGTGACACTGAATGCTTATGACCAGTTAACTATTCCTAATCCTAAAATTCTTTGCCTGAATCTCCATGCAGTGCAACAGTGAATAGCGTATGCCTTGCAGCCAGTCAAGGTAAAGCTAATGTTGCTGGACTGTGAACTGAGATTATACAAGGCTCTGAAAGTGATAAGTGTCTCCTATGTTGCATATTTGTTTTGTTGTAGAAACAGAATAAATTCACATCTGGATGCAAAAATTTTTGATCTTATGTGCATATGATTAGTAGTTGTAGATTTCAATTTCTATGAGGCAGATCTCATGATTTTTATGATGAAAAGGTGTTCTTCATCACAATTTCCTCTGCATGGGGCTGAGGGCTGACCCCCTGCCATTTCAAACAAATATACATAGAGCCAGAATAATACAGCCCCAAATTTTTTTCCGTAATGAAAGTACATAAAATAAGCTAAGACCTCAGATAGCTAAGAACCACTTACGCCTCATTTTGAGACTATATGCAATGACATATTTCTAAGTATTGCTTACAATGTATCACAGGCAAAATTCAAAAATATTAACTAAAAAAAATGCTACTGTATACACATATAAACCCCAGATACTTTTGTTCTATGACTCAACAGACCAAGATTGGAGTCTTTATAAAGTCATGGCAGTTTATTTAAAGACAAAACATGGCCCCCAAAAACAGAAAAAATCTTCTTCAGTGTTGCTGATATGTTTCTATTGAAAAGCCTATTTGTATAAATAAAACTCCAGCATCGTTGGACTGAAACAACATGCAATTTATCCTGACAGCCAACTTTATCTATCATGCAAGCTGCCATTTTAACAAAATGAAACTGTGTCAAGCTCCTTTTGAATGAGACTACCAGTCCACTTGCATCTTCATATGTCAATTCATTAGTGACCTCTGGAGATTTCATCTAGGATAATAACTTTGACTATAGTTTTCAGAACTACAGAATGGCTGTATGCATTCTTCTTCACTCATAACATGGCAGTTTGGGTGCAGTAAAGCTGTATACACAAGTCTTATATTGTCATCTGCCCAATGTCAGAAACTCTTGAGATCCCTATATGGCAAAATTTGTGAAGTGATTACTCAATGTCATATTTTTAACGCCTTTTCTGTCTAGTCTACTGAATAAAAAGTTACAAACTTCATACATCCGCTGACAGTATATCCTTCTCTCAATGCTGACACACATTTATTATCATACACCTGAGACTAGCACAGAAGGGACATTACTTTTTTCAAACTCCTAACTTGTGATGTATCACACAGTCATGACTACACAGAGAGATATCTCCCATGGTTCCTGTAATAAAGCCAACTTCACAATGTGCCTGGCCTTAGAGCTCCCATACAATCTTCCAAGATCAGCTCACCTGTGAAGCAGGTTGAATAATAATCATCGGAGAAACTGAAACCTCAAGGTGTTTAGACCTGTGACTAAATTTAAGCCCCAACCATAAACAAGTCAAGCCTCTCTCTCAGTGTTCATCCTTCATTCTATTCTTTACTGTTTTCAGGATTTGAACTCATCATCTCCTCTTCCACCTTCAGAAGGCTACCGGAGAAGAGTTCAATCTGATGAATCCTAATCTGCCTGAACCTTTCATTTACTGGAAGTGCTGTATCCACTTATCCCCAATTTTTTGACAAAGCAGCCGATAGGTAAAATCCCCAAGTAGGCCTATACCTCTATGCCACTATGTCAGAAAACCAGTGATCTGATCTTCCAAACCTGTCAGTGGTGCATGGTACTATTTATACAACACTCCCCAGGTACAACAGGCTGGTTGGCAACCATTAGAGAAAAATGGAATCATCAAGAGCCAAGTGTCTCAGCCTTTTATCTTTTATCATGTAAGGCAGCGTGGCTGAATGGTTAGGTAGTCGGACTCATGTCCATAAGATTGGAGGTTTGATTTTTGGCTATGGTCATGTTGAGAGCATTCCATTCACCTTTCCTTCAGTCCACCCAGTGTAAAATGGGTACCCGGCTGTGGGCAGTAAAAGATATTTTCAGAATGCTAATGAACAGAGCTTGTAGATGGCAACAGTGCTTTATGCTCCCCATGGAGCTGAGAAAGTCCTGGAGTGATCAGGTCTGCTGGGATAATAATAAAAATCATGATTATACGAAGTCATGTGAGCAGGCGTTAGCCTGGATACGCGACTTCTACACCACGTTATTATCATTATATAGCATTGTCTTGTGCAGAAAGCCAGCTTTTGCTGAAATCTGAATTCACTGAGGAAAAACTGTACTCTGCCCTTCTGCTCTCTACAGTCAGAGACTTCTCATCAAGCAGAGAGCAGAAGTTCAAGTCAGTATGAGACAGCCACATGTGCCGAGAAGCAGTTGTTTCACAGACACCAGATTTCACTGATGAAGAACAGAGTTGTGTCTTTCTACTACATCTGGACAGAAACTTGTGTACGTGACTGCTCTGTCATCACATAAACAATCACATACATGGTGGAACAGCAAATCTAGTAAGACATATCCGAGTATTCAGAAGGCCAGCTGTCACAGTCCCAAAAGTCCACGATGAAGAGCCGAATCCCGCTCTTGAATTTATTTTGGGGAGAGTCCTCCGGCCAGACCTTACTCCTCTTAAGAAGGGAGTAGACGTGCAAGTCAGAGTAAATAACAGCAGTGTATCTCTGCCTCATAAAATCCCATTTGTGATGTACTGGAAACCGTCGTAAAGCTTGGTGGTGAGGGAGTGGAGGCTGGACTCCACCAGGCCATCCACTATCAGCTGGAGCTGCTCTTCGGTGGAACTCATGTGGAACCTGTCCTTGAAGGCGCGGATGGCACTGATGCCTTTACTGAAGCACGGCAGCTGGGAGCCTGGGGAGGAGATGAGAGACAAACATTACTATAGAAAAATGTATCTAGTGTGGAGTTGAAACTATTCTCGTATGTACAGTGTTAAAATTATATGAAACATTTATGATGTATATCATCCTGTTCACATACAAGATCATATTCCACATATCAAGTCATATGTAAATTTTGGTTCTCTTTTTTTAACATAATATGCCAGTCCTTCATCTTCTTCCCCACCAAGCCAATTCATCTATGTAGATGATTGAGAATGCATGTAAGAACTTCAAACCGTAAGGTTGTGACTGTTTTATATATGAAATTATGTGTCCTCATGCCAGTAGAAACTTCCCGTAAACCTCCTTTTTATGGAACACCATCTTTTGTGTCTACACACTGGTATACATGTTTATTGCTCAAAGGAATAAAAGGAAAGAGCACGTACACTCATGCAAAACAAAATGAAGATGTTAGTCATCTTGTTTATGTGGTAAAGACTAATCTCAACAGAAAGAGAGACAAGCAGAACATGAATAAAATGGAAAAATTTCCTCCTGTTCAGCTGCTGTACTTTGATTTGATATCAATAAAACATACACATGTATATGAGGGCTTTCATTTCAAGTTCAGATCACTTATTGACCATGATGATCGAGAAAGGCTGAATAAAATGACATTTCCTAGTGTAACGATCAACAAGACAATATCACATCTAATTTGTTACGTGCAATACGATCCCAGCACTAGGAAATGCCAAATGCACATGCCCACCTCTACCGTAACAGTTCTTAGGAGATCCACATCTGAAAAATAATAGCTTCCCAAAATCTTTGAAAATTATTGTTTCAATGTTTTGTTTTTTTTTAAGAAAAGGGAAGTACTACTTCTAAGAAAGTTTTATATACTTCTAGATTAATGACAGGCCTGAGTACATATTTTACAAACATGGCCAAAACTGACTAATGTATTGTACCAAGCGTTATTCATGTCATTCTGACACAAATTGGCATCAATCATAAGGCACAATATTCAAGTTTTCAGAACAGATTCACCAGAAACAACAGTAACTAGTCTGATAGAAATGATTTTGTTGATACATTATGAACCAAATATTGCAAAGAGTCATATCTGTTTGACCCCCTATAGCCTAATAACATTTTATGTTACTGAATTTCAATAATGCTGTGTAACTCAAGACTCCTTCAGCAACAACATATGAAAGCAAGTTATACATGGGTGCCTTATATTTGAAAATTACATAAGACGGCCAAAAGAATGGCACACACCAGTTTGCAGAGAAAGCATGTTACGCAAATTGACTATGCTGTCTACAATATATGAGGGCTCAACATTACTGGGCTTTTGAAAATTGTAGTAGACAGGAAAAAAAAGCGCTATTAGTGGTTCAGAGGTGGAAAGAAATGAAATGGCAAAAACTCCACACTTAATAACCAAGCAAGACATGACATGTTAAGATTTGGGTGAAGCAAAATAAAGCTAGCAAAATGAAAAAACATTCTAGCCATCCTAGCACTGACGACTCAAATAACTGGACCGGATCCAGCCACTTTTTGAAAGAGGTAATTGGCTGACAGGAGATCTAAAATTACAACTTCTCATCTACATAGAAAATAGTATAGAGAGAAAAATCTAGTTTATAATTCTATGGTTTTAAAAGAATAATGTCTAAAAGTCTTTTGACAGCTGATATTAGGAACTGTCAAATTTTCATTTTTTTTCCCTTTGGTCAAAGACAACTGGTATTTGTTTATGATTTTTTTACCCAGACATCTGGGTGTTGAAACATATCAGGACACTTCATAAAATGTCTAGTGAGAGTCAAGTAAGTAATTCAGCAATATGTATGTTTAATGTTCTCCTGACAAATATGCACAGCACACATCATAAAAAACCAAATTCCGATCTTCTCTTCAGTGGGGAGAGTGAATTTTACCAACATGTTTTTGTCCGTTTTATACTGTTAGAGAAGTTACAAAGGTGTAGAGTATAAGTGAATGTTTCAATCTTACTTGATGTCTTACCCCTTCGAAAGTTTTCATTGCCTTTGAAAGAAAAGACATGCAAACAGTTTCATTTGTTTTGAAGCCTGATCAACTGACGATTGAGTATTGCACAGTAATAGAACTGCCAAGCCCTCTGATATCAAACTAATTTCACGCAACAACTTAGCCACTCCATAAAAGGATTATATAAAGCACAAAGCTGTACTGACTTTCTTAATTTGGGGGGGGGGCCGACGACGGTTTTTCCTTTCATCATCTTGGAGCATTGTAGCTTTCAAAATTTCTTGCATAACATTTG
Organism: Ellobium chinense; assembly: GCA_033807755.1. Lineage (NCBI taxonomy): Eukaryota > Metazoa > Mollusca > Gastropoda > Ellobiida > Ellobiidae > Ellobium > Ellobium chinense. The sequence continues at coordinate 58,797 of JAWQUT010000597.1, read as the reverse complement.
TAAATTATTTCTTTCACAAGAACTTCATTTTCAGTACATCGCACAGTGAAAATTGGGCATTTATTGTGAATCTGGGATAGCTCAGTGTTTTTCAGGAAAAGATCCTCGATCCAGAACAATCCTTTTATTTTCATGGATAGTTGGCAGGTCTGTAGTAGTGAAATACATGCAGGAGTGTATTCTATATAAGTAATAACACATGCCTGACAGGGATTCTAAACCATGGGCAAACAGGTCAAACCATATCAATTTTCTGCAAACATGAACTTTGTTGTTGTTTTTTTTTCACACAGTGTTGTTCTCTGTGCAACCTCTTCATATAAGATTTTCCACACTACATACAACAAATCAAAAGTAAAACAACTGGCTCAGCTACTCATCAAATACAACCATAAATAATGCAAATGCAAAATGTTCGACTTCACTCATTTTAAAAACCGTATATACTTTACAACCACTCATCCCAAAGATTCTACAAGATCCCAAATCATTTTTAGTTTAACTAGTCACAAAAGATAACACTTGATGTATGGTGTAATGCAGGGAATCCTGTGCATGTTATAAATACCGTTTTCCAACGCATTTTTAAGCAGCTGAATGCAGCAACATCCAATATGAAACAGTACATAAAGTAGGTTCTGAGCTGAACATGTTCAGAATGTGGGCTAGTTCGATGTTTCCTTTGTTTGGATAAAAATTGCCGGAAGGGAAAAAAAAAACAACAATGAAAGATTTTGTTAAGGGGTCATAATGGATCTTTTTTTAAAAATGGAAAGCTTCAGTGCATGCACTGACAATCATTCACACACAGTTAGAAGCTTAGTTCTGACAAAATGCAGCTGACATTATACACATTGAGTCTATTCTTACCTGTTTGCATAATCTCCACCAAGGGCAAAATTTTATCCATGTGTTTACGAGATGCTACAAAGCCCTGCAGCATGAGGATCTTGAAGTACTCAAACATGTCACTGCCAAGGCCTCCCATCACCTGGAATAAACAAGGAGGGGTCATGATAACATTAGACAAGTCATAAAGATGGAATATAAGACAGAATATGATAAGAAAAGCCACAAAAAGAGAAAATAAGACAAGACATGATAAGATGGGCCAAGACATAAAAAGATAATTTAAGACAAGGTAAGATAGAATACAGTGACTGATCCAACTGGATTTCAGTTAGTTTTCACTGGACAAAATTTAATAATATACAGATGATTCTTAATGGCAGGGCTGCCATATCTTAGAAATAAAGACATGAATCCCATTATTGCTTTTATATGACAGTACATAAAAAATATGCACATAAAAACATCTACACTCATCAAAACAAGCAAGTGTCCAGTCCATCTCATATCATCGCCTCACATACATATATAGCATATGGTTTCACCCCAATTCACTAAACTACAGCTCCTGCTTAAAACTAACATTTTCAGGTAACATATCACTGTATTTTCTTCATAAAAGTCACTCAAATGATCGTAATTCCACAGAACTGCAACATCTGCTTCATCATATTTTTCAGCACAACAGAATATTGTATTTTCTATATGAAAGTCACTCTACAATCACAACTCCTTATAACTGCAGGTTTCTACACGTTCCCGAGGAGAAGTAAATTAAATGGAATCAGCCATGCAATTGCCAAAATCCCTGATGTGATAATACCTCCACAAATTCGTGGGTTAGCTTGAAAGGTGAGTTCTCAAAGCCCAAGTTCTTTCCTGGTGAGGTGGAGAGGATGAAGCCAAAGTCAATATGGATGATGTGACCCTCTGAGTCCAGCAAGATGTTGCCATTGTGCCTGAAACAAAACAAAAAACAAAAAACTCTCCGTTAGATAGTACAGGTAGGACACAGGTTCCATGTGCAATATTATTCATTTTATATGGAATTTTGTAACACAGCTGACTTTACTGATCACAATCTGCATAATCACAATTTAGCTTTTGCAACATTTCCAACATAATACAATGCTACATATTTGTATTAAGTCACTGGATAACTTTTCATCACAATTTTTTTCCATACTCCACAGAAGCTGAGAGTTTATTGTTTATTTTGTAAAGTATTTACAGTACAGATCATGAGCCTCTAGAGTACACCATTAATTTGGATTTGCACAGCAGTCTGCAGTCATCATACACTCTGGTAAAGTTATGGCCACTGGTGATGTGGATTCATACACACCGCTGTAACCAGTCCCTCCTCTGTAACAGATAATCTCACTGTGTGTTTTACAAATTCAAATTGTTACAGCACTATGTGTGAGCCTACATCATCAGTGGCATGACTAGAACATAGTGTTTGACTACAGACTATGTGACGATATAGACCTACTGTTGGCAGTTTCAAAGATAGAGACAGTTAAAATTACTCAGGAAATTCTAGAGGCATACTTAAGTCAGTAACTGTAAAGTAACTTCTACATGAACATCCAAAAATAATTTTTGAATCAACACCCAAAAGAAATTTCTAAATCAACATTCAAACTGGCCACTTCAATATCAAAGAACATTTCATGTTTTTACAAGATATGTTGAGCTTACCTGTCTTTTAGCTGCAGCAAGTAACAGACAAGGCAATATCCAGCACAGCTTTGGACAAAATTTTTCTGTGCGGTGAGGAATTCTTCACTGGTGATAGGGCCAAACTCGTGGATGAAGTAGTCCAGTAAAGACAACTTGCTGTGTTTCTTGATCTGGTGGAGGGAGACAGCGTTCTGGACGGGTTCGATCATGCCGCTGTCTCGGGATGTCACCACAATCTTGTAGGGCTTGATCCACAAGGGCAGGTGTTCCTCTGCCCAGAATATCTGCAAAATGCCACAAGAAGAAATATGCATTTTATTGGGTACAATAGAAATCTGTGTACAAAAATGTCAAGGGACCTGCTCAGAATGTGTGATTACGTTAACAAAGTTTTTCGGAGTATATCTAAAGTAACATTCAAAGTTGTGAGATTCTACCTCACTGAAGACGGAAAAATATCTTATATACATAAGTGCTCTACAATGCAAAGCTACAAACCAGCTGTGTGCTATGCAGACCTTTGCAAATTCACTTGGCCAGTCTTTCATGTTTTATGTCAAGACTTGTCTTAGAAATTGAATAGATTATGTATGATAATTCCATGTCATTTAAAAACTGCCTGAAAGTCTTCAGTGAGTTGATGCAGCCCATTAGAACAAGAAGTGGAAGACTGCTGTCACACTCCTCAAAAACAGAGAGGTACCGAAACTCATTCGTTCCACACTCAGTGCGAATAATCCGGGACTCCTCTTTTCCGTAGGTTAGGGCCATTAGAGTGTTTCTAAAGTGCACAGTGAACTGCAGTGTGTAAGTTGTGTGAGCAGTGAAGGGTGAAGACAAGAGCGCGACAGAGTGAGTGACTGGGGCGGCGCATGTATCATGTAATATGTGTGAGAGTGTATGAGCCTGTGTCTGTTAATGTATGTATAATTGTATGCATCACTGTAACAAAGAAAAATTTCCCCACGGGGATAAATAAAATATCGACGGCTGAGCGCAAGAAGTGACTATCTCCACTTTTCTTAGTTTTGAGAAAATCGCAGTTTAACTATTGGTGATCATCAAATTTATATGAAAAGTTCTGGGAAAATTGAAGATAGTCAAAAAAGAAATGGCAATAACTCGGCAACCAATAAAGATACGGCTTTGATATTTATACCAGTGAAAAAGCGGCCAAAAAATAACCCAACCTATGTCGAAAACTCCAATTTGACCAAAAGTGGAGATAGTCACTTCTTGCGCTCAGCCGTCGATATATCTTATCTTATTTCAATTCTATTCTACTTCCTCTCTTCCAAGAGGCCGAATCAACTCCTCAGAGTCCTCTTGTGAGCTCTCACCTTTAACCTCTTCAGCACCTGATAAACCAGCAGCTCCTGACGAAGATCATCTCCCACCTTGACAATAACTGACATGAGCTGCCAGTTGGGCATGTGCCCATAGGGCGACGTTTCCCGGATACGGGCAACCTTGTCTTCCCAGGGTTCCTTCAGAGCTGCTGCTGAAGGGTCGTCAGGATCACGCTGTGAAGAAAATAAATTTGACTAGGACTATTGTGCAGAAATACACAGTGATAACTACACTGGAACAATATTTAGTACTTTTTTATTAAATATTCAGTAAATCTTATTACTGAGCATTAAATCCACATGCGCTTATTTACTCTTTTCTATCATTTCATTATTCAGGTGAACCTTGAAATTAAGCACTCCACAATGTTAAGTATGTTAAGTATACATTTTCCGTGCATCAAAGGTTACCTCAAATTTTTTCTTGGGAGCAGCAATATTTTCCGACAGCCGCCTCCTGATATCCCCAGCTGCAATGTAGACCGGGTCTTTGCTGTCCGCACTTGTGGAGCTCTCTGTTGAGAGCTGAGATATGGTGTCACTGGATCGGCAGCGATTAGCCAGCTGGGACAGAAACACAGGAAAAAAGAATACTGAAAGAATGCTGAACCATTTACAAAACTGTTAAACAACTATCATTCACAGATTACTATATTTCTAGCAATGTAATTGTCTTGACAGCCTTAAAATAAAATTCCTGAAAATAAAGACTTTCAGAGTAGTTTTCCACACTTCTTGAAATGCTGCATTCACTGAAAGAGGTCTAGACTTGGAAGTTACAAGTGGAAAATTTTCAGCATCCCAGTGTTTTCCCTAATATCCTAGTTTTTCCTTAATATCCAAGTGTTTCCTTAATATCCCAGCCTTGACATCAAAATCAAAGTACTCACTGCTCTGCAGAACCTCGCAATAAGTGCTTCAGTCTAACCTCAGTTGGGATCAGTCCATCAAACAAACACTGACAAGGATTCTCAATTTCACCTTCAAACTACCACACATCAAGATTATGTGAAGGAGCACAAAGATTTCAACTTAATCTAATACTCACAGCAATAATATCATCATCCTCCTGAGACCAACAGTCAGCATCATCAAAGTCGTGACATGACCCATACACACTGAACTCTGGTCTTGGTGATCCTGTTGATGGCTGCGCCAACTGCGTCAAGTCTTCCTCAGAGCGCGTGAAACGCAACGTGTTCTCCAAGATTTTGTGTGGAACTTGGCTGGTTGTTGTGTTATCACATTTCAGCACCTCAACATATATCATAAATGGAGCCTGCAAAAGAGGAATTCCAAATTATCAGGAATTATTCAGGACAATGTCACAGAACTTTTTCAAAGTTAACTCATTCCATGCCAGTATGTTTTCCACGTTTTTGCCAGGCCACTACTTTCTAAAAGTAAGATCTTACTATGAAGAAAAATCGCATCCATCAACTCAAAACTAACGCCGATTTCATGAACGGGAGTTTAGGAAGAATTGTCGTTACTTATGAGTACTAAAAAGTTTCAAACCAGACCTGTAGTAGCAAAACAAATGAATACTTTGATATCGACGATACATTGTCGATTGGCGCAGCCACGGCAACGTATATTGACAATATATCGTCAATTGGCATGGAATGAGTTAAGAAGGCCAATACTAACTCCAAGGCTCCTCACATGTACCAACTTGTGTTAGACAATCCAAATCTGTCTGTGAATTCTGATTTATGCTTGTGACATGCCACTCATTGTAATTATGCCATCTTAATAGTGGGCAGTTGCTCTTCTATTCATTTCTCGTGACAGAGTTTACTCATGTATATGTACACTTCCATACTCGGTCCAAAGCACTTGGAATCAAGACTGTATAAAACAGCAATGCTTTGCTACAAACTATCTGCAGTGTTCATGCCCCAATTTGAAAATGATTTTCAAGTACACTGTCACGAAAATTCTGATATTTTTCCAGCAGTACAACTGTACACACTGGGACAGATTCTTACAACAATACTGGTCATCTCAGTAACAAAACTAGGGCATTTTTTTGGCTTAAAAGCACCAACTTATTCCAGGAATAATTGACAAATTCCATGTGATTTCTAGTACATTTTGTCTGAGAGGCTAATTTTCAAGAGCCCCTAAAATTTCAGGAGGGCGCATAAACCCTGTATCTGAACTCCCAGGGACGAGGAAAGGTTGGGAGCACAGAGAAAGACAATAAACAACTTAATGATATCTTAATATCAATGTGTGATGATATCTTATATCAATGTGTGATGATATCTTATATCAATGTGTGATGATATCTTTTATCAATGTGTGATGACATCTATATCAATGTGTGATGATATCTTATATCAATGTGTGATGATATCTTATATCAATGTGTGATGATATCTTATATCAATGTGTGATGATATCTTATATCAATGTGGTTACCCTAGAGTCTGTTCCACGGTTCTTACCTTTTCCTTGGAGTTGAGCACCACTGCCTGGGTGTGAGGGATTCTCACCACGTGATGACTTCTGGAGTGAGATATGGGCAGCCACACTCTGGCAGGTAAGTTCAGGTTCATGAGGGCCAGTTCAGCTATCAACTGGGACGCTGTCAACACAAGAACATAAGGATTATATCTTTGAAGCTCAAACTGTGCCAAATACTGATGATGAGTTACATTGGGTGGAAGCAAAGTATCTAGTGTCCTCTAAGGTAGATCACACTATTTGGTGACTCTTCAAAACATCATACTTTTGTATGGACAAGCTCTTACTATGACACATTATAACTGATATTTCCATAATAAAGAAAGAAGAAATTTTGTAGATAATTCTTTAATGACTTCAAAATGCACGATTTGATTTACTTCTTCAAATGTTGCTTTAAATTATGTACATTCACTCCATGCTAATGTTTCCAAATGCCTTTGACCTGTGATGTGCAAAGAGTGCATGGCGCTATCATACTTACTTCTATGTTCCTTGGTGGGCAATGTCTGCAACTTCTTGCCAATGTTGAGGAGTGCTTTAATAAATTCCTCTTGTGGTAACAGTCTGGGAGCCTAATGAAATAGCAAACAAGAACTCATATTAACCCTCAAAGACCCACTGTGCATTATGTGGTACATGAGCTTGGTGTTTCTAAGTGACATATAGACATGACTCCTCAAAGAACCAAGTACAATGGAACATATACATAACCATAAATAGTCTATACAGACAGTATAAACATTATGTCGAAAATATCTAAACCATTTACTCAAAACATCTAAAAGAACCGGCTGTGTCATCGTAGTAACATTACTACTCTTGGGACTTACAGGATCAAGTTACCAATAACTCATTAATGAACAAGTGAATGGTGGTCAACAAACGTTTTTAATAAAAAGGATGTTTTTAAGGATCAGGTAATCTTAATTTCAAATTCAAGAACTTTTCTAATGTCTAAAACTTTGTGGAACAGCAGCAGCCATGTAAATATGGTCTAACCAACCACTGTGGCTAACGCAAAAGAAAGATATATCTGTCACTGTCTATTGGACTGGAAAACATAAAGGGCAGTCAGATTGGTTAGCATCAACTGTCAGCTTACAAAGTGATACAGTAAACAGCTTGTCACTGGCTGCATTAGACATATGGCATTACAAGACTAACACCCCATTTTACAAATGGGCAGGCAGGCAACGCACCAGCGGGAAAAGAATACCTAGCGCACCGAAAGGCATCATAGACGAATGCATTAGACTCCGTGAAAAAGTTGGACGACTGGCGAATCAGGCGGATTGAAAAGATCTATCGGAGATTGTATTTCGTTGCTATACACATTCTTTCTTTTAAGAAAGGGTAAAAAAAAATAAAGAGGACTGTATAGTTACTTTTTGTGTATTTTTCTACGAATTTAGGTGAAAACCGCATCTTTTTACGTTACGTAGTTCTCAAGAAATCTGTGACACAAATTTGGCTGAAGCGTTTTATTAATATAGATGAGAATTAAAACCTGTATTATCTTAATTAAGGATTTTCAGTGGCTCCTTATGGACCTGCAAGAACTCTGCCTTGTATCTAGAACAACTAGTAATTCTGCAGGACAGTGTGTTTCTTTGATGCAAGGAGTTTCCTTTCATACATCCATAATACCAACAACTACTCACATCACACTGACAGAGAGTCCTCACACACACATCCATAATACCAACTACTACCCACATCACACTGACAAAGAATCCTCACGCACACATCCATAATACCAACTACTACTCACATCACACTGACAAAGAGTCTCTCGCCCTTTCAAGTCGTTGAGCACAGCCTCCGACTTATGATAGCACTGACATCCGTTGTCAAAGGCCCGGCCAGATGAGAGATCTCCCACCAGTTGGTAGTTGTTGACAGCCAGATTTGGGGAGGTTTCACTGTGTTTAAGTAAGATACCTGACAAAGGAAGAGCAGGAAATGAAAGATTGTCAGCTTTGGTGTTAAATAACTAAATTTACATAGACATACCTCTTACCTCTTCACTTTAGGCATGAAGATGTCGACACTACCTGGCATCAGGGAATGCAATTTTAATCCTCTTTATAAAATCAGACGGCTAACCATGAGGGAAGAGGGAAAAAGCGTGGATCTGACTTTCAAAAGGTTTAGACAGATGCAAAGGCTCAGTAGATTCAAACAGGTGAGTTTTGCCACTCAAGTACAGTATAAACTGTGTGGTTGTTATTAGATGGGAAAGGTTATCTTGTTTACTGCGCAACTTAGGCAGCCTGATTTCCTGCCAAAATTTTCAAAATCTAATTGGTTTGGGGAAGTTTTCTGGGTGTCAAAATTTGGAGGACGATTTAAACAACACACTGGAAAGTATTTTAGCATGGGACCCCTTGATAAGTTAGTCAGGAGTATAAAAGCTTGCTAACAATGGAAGAGGCATTGGCATCTTTACACCTCAAGTCTATTAAGTGGAAATAAATCTGAAAACTTGACATTCTGCTAAGGTGTGGTGCATCAGTAAGTGTTGTGTATGTAGGCAAGTTCGTGATCACAAACCCAGAGAGATGATGTAACCGTTCTGCCCTAGGAGAAGCAACACTGGCATGTACTGTATTCTAGTATTATATATATTACATTACTGTAACAGTTAAGTTGAACTGAAATGACATTACTTTTGGATTTGTATGTTATTCTCTGAGTTAGTTCCGTACTTTACTTTAAGCTATTTAGAAATTAGTACGTTGTAATTTAATGAGTAGAGTATGAATGAAATGTCTGAAGGTGGATCACGTGGGGCACAGTATGCTTGAGACTCTTGCATGTTTGTAAACTTATTGATGTTTGTCACTGGCCAAATGCGTAATAAACTTGAACTTGAACTTGAACTCGTTCTTATTTTCTACACTCTTCTACCAACCAAATGTCACCACCATCCCCAGTTGTATTTAACCTTCACCATACTATTCCATCATAAATCAGACTTTTAACAAGGCAGGTTCAAAGGCAAATGTTGAAGCTGCTAGGCCTGGTTTCCTATCCTGACAATATGACTGTAATCACCAAAACTATTCCTACCTGTCGCTTCAGAGCGAGACCTCTGATGTGTTTTCTTCACCAAAGAGCCAGCTGCCACCTGGCTAAGCTGGACCGAGGACGACAAGGCAGCGGCCATGGCGGCAGAGGTCTGGCTACTGCCCACAACAGGGGCGGGCACTGCTAGGTGGGAGGGGCTAGTCAGGCCACTGGCTCCGCCTCCAGAGGGTGTGCGCTGTCTGTGACTGTGAGTGGCCAGCGGCTTTGGGTTGCCAGTTGGGCTGGAGATCTGAGGTCTGGAAAACAATAAATGAGATAAAATAATGACACAAGTTTATAAACTTCAAACAGGTTTATTCACATTGAAATTCATTGAAATTTGTTTAGGCCTATTAATATGTTTTCTAGATACACTGTACTTTTCAGTTTTGATTCCATAATAGGCTTATAGGATCTTTTTCTCATACAGCAACAAAATAAAACCTTACTGCTGCTTGTGCATGAACACCATTCTTTCAGTCATGTGAGCAAGGAAAAAAGAAAGGAAGGATGGAAGGAAGAAAAGAAAGAAGACAGAGGGAAGAACGGGAAAGAAAGAAAGAAAGAAAGAAAGAAAGAAAGAAAGAAAGAAAGACAAACAGACATCTGTCCATATCATTTACCTGAGTTCCTCATTCAGAATCATGTCCCTCAGTTTGATGCCCTGGGAGTTTTTCCAGTTGGGTTTGAGGGTGTCAGCAGAGTAAGCACTGAGTAGCCAGGCAGCATTCACAGAGAATTCTATGGAGTTCCGGCACCTGTCAGATAGATGAAAAATAGAAGACTAGTCAGAAAGACATCTTCAAAAAGAGAACAGCTTACAGTGGAAAAGAGTGGAATCTGTCACTGTTACTGTTAATCATCAACAGGTCAAATTTTGTATTCTTGTGACCTTCCTACAGAGAGTAGCTTTACTATGTCACAGGCCAGTGCAGGGCTTTGGGAAAATAAATATTGTACCATGACAGAAAAATGACATGGGTAGGTCCTCCAAGATGAGGGCCTCATGGGTCCTTGAGATACGCAGTGCTGTCTCTGGACATCCATTCCCTGGTGGTGCTACTGTTATATTATGGAACTCTTGTCTTCCTACTGGTATCTCTCCTTCCTTATAAATAGCTTTATCACTGTTCCATAACACATTCACTTTCTCTTCTCTCTCTTGTCTTCGTAATCCCATCCCAAACACTGTAATATGACATACCCTATTTCTTTTTCCCCATTCCTTTTACACTATAAGTAGTTCATCTTCTCTTTCACTCTCCCTCATCCTTCCCCTTCTCTCATTTATCCACCACTGCTCAACACTACCTCATTCTCTCTCTCCATCTCTCATTCTCAATTAGGTCAACCAAAAATTCTTTCTTTCTCTCTCTCACTCCCTCCCTCCCTCTCAGTCTCCTTCTTTGACAGTGGTAACAAGACCCCAACCCATGGTTTCACCAAGATACACTCCAAACTAATAACTGCCCTACAAATGCCACAACAGTGCGTCCAAAGCTATGACTCACCGGCCATCAGTCAAACACACACTATGTACCAAATTACAGGACTAGTCTGGTGTCAGGGACAAGGGGGTGAAACAGTACACTATGGTACAGTACACAACTATTATCTCCTGAGGGAGAGTCTGAACCAATATATTATATGGTTGACTGAATACTACCAAGCTGAATGTCTCCAAACAGAGGGTTGGGCCTTGTGGAGGAGACAGCCATGATGCCAGCAGAACAAGGATAATATACTGTGTACAGGGGTGGAGTAAGTATTAGCACCCTCTCCCTCTTCCCTGAATCTGACCCCCTCCCCATCCCCTATCCCCATTTACTGTATTGTGATCTGACACCTGATATCAACTACCTGACTTTTTTATTTCTTGTGGGAGGGAAGAGGAAGGAGGAGCGGACCAGGTGCAGTCCAGATCCATGGTTTTTTTAAAAAAAATGGTCCCACTAATTTCTTAGATGACCCACATTTTAAGGATAAAAAAAAAGCAGAGACAGGAGATGGAATGCAGGATTTGTTGAAGGCAAAAAAAAAAAAAAGCAATAATTCAGGAATGTCACTTGTTTCTCATAAAATTCTCTGAACTTTCTGCCATTTCACAGAGTCTAGTCTAGAACATGCTATTATTAGCAGCTATATATACATAACACAACAACAACAACAACAACAACAACAACAAAACTGCCAACAGCTTGAATCTGTTATCACCCCTTCCCTCCTCCCTTCTCTCCTTCCTTCCTTCCTCTTTTGCTCTCAAGTTACCATAACCCACCCTCCGACATTCCCCATTAGGGCTGTCAGTATCCTATGTTGCACATCAATCACTGGTGTTTTAAAAAAAACAAACAGGGGAGACAGAAAAATGCAAAATTATGTGGTGGACAATAAGACATGTCAAGGGAAATCAAAAAGACTTCTTCTTCTCTCAATATGCAAAATAATTGGGGTCATGGCTTAGACATTACTTGTCCATTCATTCTTTCTCTCTCTCTTCCTCTTCCTCTCTCATGTTCTTCATTCATTGTGCTATGTTTAGTCAGTACTTCTACTACCCTCAAGGTATGAAGATGCCAATAGCATCTAGCATAAAAATATGCAATTTTAAATAGTTCCTATAAAATCAGAATATTGGCCATGTGGAGGGGGGGAAGGGGTTGGATTTTAATTTCAAAGGCTTAGATAGGTGCAAATATATGTGTAGACTCAGAATAGGTGAGGTTTAGTCACTCAAGTATAAAATTTGTGGTTGTTGCTAGGTGGGTAAGGTTACCCTGTTTACTGAGTGAAAAGGCCTAAAATATTAGGTTGTCTGCTTCACTGCCTAAGTTCTCAAAATCTAACTGGTTCAGGTGCACTTTTCTTTGTGTCAAAATTTAGAGGAAGAGCTAAACTACATATTTGGAAAGTATTTTGAAACGGCACCCCAGGATAAGTTAATGAGAGGTGTAAAACCTAATATAGCCAACAGTGAAAATAACATTGGCATCTTCATACCTCAAGGCATTTATCACAAGTCACCGTGGGAAAGAGAATATCCGTGTTTTAATTTATAAGTAGAGTCAGCTATGCATAGCCTCGGTGAGGGGAAAGCCAAACCAGTTGGTTTTTTGTTGTTTTTTTTCTGCACAAGGAGGAGGAGGAGGGGATGGCAGGGGTGGAGGAATGCAAGATAATGCCTACAGAGAGCGTTTGATGTTATGTTCAGTCCAAGGCTATCTTAACCAGGAACGATACTGCCGCATAATTCAAACAAACACGGGGAATCATCCTTGATCAAAGTACAGTATCAACTTTTTTGTACTGTAAAGGTACCATAAGCTGTTCAATAAACTTGTTAAACTTGTTAAACTTGTTACAAGTTACTGGGACTGGATTACGTCAATTACCATGGAATTGTCCACTCCAATACTACTGAGAACACCGTCACGTCACTAACACTGATGAGCACCTGCAGGCATTAGAATACCGCGAAATGAGGAAACTGCGGGACAATTTACATTCTGAATTCGTGAAGTGATTCAGCATTTAGAAGGAAGCTGAGAGATGTTATCACTTGTACTTAAACAGGAACAGGAACAAGACATTGGACTGTTGTGACCATGAAATACTTCCGGGTTCCCCACGAGGAAGGGAGGGGGGGAGGAAGCGGGAGTGAGTGTGTGAGTGAGTTTGCGTGTGGACATATGCGTTTCTATTTCTTTATTAGAGAGAGAGAGAGAAAGAGAGAAAGACAGAGAGAGGTAGTTATTGTTATGATCTGTTTCAGATAACAGGACGCGGAAGAGATGAAAAGACGGATGTTATACGCGCGCAGTGCAAATATCTAAAACAGGACGGAAGAGAAAAGCCCAAAAAGATTTACACACGCAATAGAGGTAGGAAGTACCTAATAGGAAGTTGATATTATGATCACTAAAGACCTACTGCCCTACACTCGATCCAACATTCTGTGGTGTTCATAATAATTTGATTTTCAGCATTCACACTCACCAGGCACGCAAGACAAGACATAGCTACAGATCAGAAAGTCAAAGTCTCTCTCCACTAATTAACAGTGACTCAACAACGACTCAGGTGTATCACAAAATGTGAGAAATTTCGTTTCTTCCATGACTTGTTCTTGTTGTTGTTGTTGCTGTTGTGGCCGCATCGCGTAATGATGATAAATCCCATTATAGCCTCTCTGAGGAAGGAGAAGGTAGGCAGATGTTTCCAGGCGGTCTAACATATTTTCCAGGATAATAACGTCACTGAAACTATCATGTTTCAATGTGTGTGTTTGACAAATTGACACTGTGGCTGATACAGAGGAAATTACTTTCAAGCAAAATAATGAACCCCAGAACGAACACCTTGAACGTGTTCCATGATTTTTTCATGACAGCCAGTGATTTCTCCAATTCATAATTATGAGATGGGAAAGATATTTCTCCCCTGTCATAACTTTGAGAGTAGGTTTGCACACATTTAGAGGGATATTATGTGTTCTTAAGTAACCTACACACTTTGGAGAGCTGGCCATTTTTTTTCCCTTCGGATTCCAGTTATTTTCCGGGTCTGACTACTGATTCAAAGTTCTTCCAGGTCTTTGGCAACTCTGTGCATTAAAACAAACAAATAAACAAGATCCAGTTTTCTGATTTCTACAAATCAGACAGTGCACAGATCAATGAAATCAATGACTAAGACAACAAAGCTATTCATTCTGGCAGCCCCCCCCCCCCCCGGCCCATTTGATCTACCTGTGAATAAACTGGCTGGCAGATGTGGTGCTGCTAGAATCCAGGTCCATGATGACATGCAAAGAACCTGTCTAATCTCAAGAGCAACGTGTCCAAACGGATCTGACTGGTGTATACCTGTAACTCAGCATTCACACATGTGCACTGGAGATTGAACGAGTTTGCTGACTCGCGCACAACTGTTTCCTGTGTTTCCTGTCAAACTCGCCCGCCTTTAAGGCAAACACGGGTCCGGTTTCGCTAAACCTGGGCGCTAATTAGAACAGGAAATGCTAAAGTTAGATCGGTTTCAGAACTCACTCCTAATGTTTTTCATCTCGGGAAAGTGTTATTTGTGTTGTTTGGAAATCTTCGAACGAGCCAAGAGCTCTAGGGTACTAAAAATAACGTCTCCTCCCCCCTCCCCCCCCCCCCCCCCTNCCCCCTAAAAAAAACCGCCAATCTTGATCGGCTTGTCCAGAAAAGGACCGGAACTGTTGATCGATGACGAAATGGCATAGTAATGCACGTCTCGGTATCAATACCTCCGTCAAATGGGCCGTATCAAGGTGTGTCGCGGATAGTAGACATATTGACTGTATCGTAGAGAGTACACAATAGCACACGCAGTGTGTCGCAGCGAGTAGACATATCGTGTGTGTTGCAGGGAGAACACAACAGCCTACCAATGAGGGGGTTGCATCCAGTGCCCATCAGTCTATTGAGAGTGTCGCAGCAGGCGGACATATCGAATACGTTTCAGGAACAAGAAGAGTCTACCGAGTGTACTGCAAGGAGTTTATACTGTACTTTTCTATGGAGTGTGTTGCAGCGACTTGACGGCCACTAAACAGCTAGATCCTGATCCAAAATATTCCTGTACTCACCCCCTTTTTATAAAGTTTATTCGCAAACCTCAAACACCTCACAAACTCGAACTTGTGGACTGCTCCGTTGGACTTTGGACTTTAAGACAAATTTGGCATTGGACTTTCTGGGATCCCACTGGTTTTTTTTTTTACACCCAAGTTCTGGTCATTGGTTCATGAAGATGTGGAGTCAATCGAGAGCTTGCGCATTAACAATGGCATCTCTTACCATTATAAATATTACATTACTGCATCGGCGCTGAATGCAATCTTAATAACGTTCAACATGCAGAGATAATAATTCTTACGATGGTAAGAGATTCTATCGCTAATACACAAGTTCTCCAATGTCACCTACCGGGTACGAACAACAAATATTCTGGTTTAGTGTACGAGAGTCAGTTTTTTGATAAAGTGTAAAAGTCTCATTTCCTATTCACCGTGTGAAGCCAAAATCAATAAGGAAATCGTGCTCGGCCAAAAACTCAGCGTCTGAAGGCGGGCTGCTGGTGGTGGTAGTGGTGGTGCTGGTGGTGATGAAGAAGGTGTAGTGGAGAAAGTTTGTATTGCGCAATGGATCCCAGACTTGAGAAACACAAAGCTAATGACGTTGGGGTGCGGGTATCGATCTCTGTCACATTAATATTATGCAACCACAGTCGATCCGAACTTATTGGGAACATGGAAAAGGTTGCGATTATATGGAACTGCATTTATCAGTCACTTCTGTGTAGTATACAGATTACATCTTGTGCGTTCTACTGTCTAAAAATAATATATTTAAACGAGACGGAAGTTGCGATTAAGTGGTATCGGGTATATTTGCGTGAAAGCAAATTTCGTGGAGCCTTCCCCAAACCTTCCCCTTTTTTCCTACTATCCTTACTTCATCTCTCCCAACATTTTTACAAGATGTCTGACAACAGCAAGGTAGAGACGGTGGCTCCAGCAGGCTCCAGGGACGGAGGGAAAGACAGCTGATGAACGGACAAAAGAACACATTTTTTTTAAAAAAGCATGAGAAAGAAGAGGCAGTGCCTATGTATACCTTGACATGGCTGCACAATCACGCTGACAGTGTGTCCCATCCCCCCACCACCCCACTAAATAAAGAAGCCGACCCTGGCACAGGTATCANNNCAATTCCTTTTTCATTATTATTTTTTTTTAAAATAGTAACATGTATCATGACTAACTGATTATATTTTTTTCTTTCTACCCCAGGCCTACCCGCCTCCTTCAGATTTATGAAAAGAGCCTAACGCCCACAGTCCACAGCTGGAGTTTGGTAGCAGGGCGTGACCGACGAGTCATTTGAACCAGAAAATGAATGAACGAACAGCACAAAGAACACGCGGACTTAAATGAATGAATGAATGAATGAATGAATGAGAGAAAGAGAAAACGATACGCAATGATATTATTGCGAGACACGCATCGGTGTAATATTTATCTCTACTCTGAGAGTTATTCATGTAATTCTGTCTATGCAGCAACGCCCGAATCTGTCTTGAGGCAAGTCTGAAATCAATAGGGACATAAACGTACAGTACCAGCTCCAGAACTGTCCGAGTAGTCTACTTGTTCCTAGGGCACAAGGATACAATCAAAACGACCAAAAGCCCCAAGACCATGGTGCCACATTTTTTATTTGTGAGTGGAGACAACATGGCCGAGTGGTTTGTGAGTCGTACCCAGAAACTGAAGACTGTCATGACTAAGCTTTGTGCGTTCAATTCTCGGACCGGCTGTTTACGCTATGATATCCTTGGGAAAGGCACTTCACTTTCCTTTCCCCACTCAACTCAGGTGAACATGAGTACCTGGCTTTGGAACCGGGAGGAGGGAGTGGGGGCCGGGAGGAGGGAGTGGGGGTGGCATGGGGATCAAGACGCTACAAGGTGGACGACCAGCAGTAACTCTGTGATGTATTTAATTTGTAACATTATGTATGGAAATGTATGATGTGTATAGTTCTATGAGTCTGTAATATGAATGAGATATAACACTGGATGACATTATAAACCAATTTCCCTACGGGGTTAATGAATGTCATATTCGTTTTTTATTTGTTGGTTTAATTTGACATGAAGTATCAGATAAGGTTGGGCTGAAAACGACCGTGCCCTGCTCATGACCTGTTTTATAATGCCGTAAATTACACAGCATGTGACACCCATTCTCCGAACAGGGTGACCATGTCCTTGGTTCGTTAAATAACGCCAAATACGTGAGTCGGCACATGGGCGAGATCACATGATCATTTTTTTTTGTTTGTTTGTTTTCAAATCCCAATATTCTGTTACTCGAACAAATCACTTGACAAACAAACCCAAGATATCGCAAAGGAAATACTATGGTCCGCCATCACTCCAGCCCGGAGAGGAGGAAGAGCGAGAGGATGGCTATTGTGATTCAAGGCATACAGAAACAAGCATGAATGAAAGCCGGTGGAGGGCTCCTGGGTACCATGAGTATCATGCATAGGTCAACGGGTGATGGCTCTTGATCTCAACCACATAAGAACTGTAGTAAATCCCAACATAGTGCCTACCATACCACACACATCTGCCTACCACACCACACACACCTGCCTACCACACCACACCCACCTGCCTACCACACCACACCCACCTGCCTACCAGACCACACCCATCTGCCTACCACACCACACCCACCTGCCTACCAGACCACACCCACCTGCCTACCAGACCACACCCATCTGCCTACCACACCACACCCAGCTGCCTACCACACCACACACATTTGCCTACCACACCACACCACACCCATCAGACAGGAAGATGACGCAGAAGAGTATGATGTTCACCCATTAGTTCAAACGGAGCGGGCTCCTTGAGGAAACATCCAGACTCAAAGAAACATTCTATTACATACACAGACATTGTCAGACATCCATGACTTGGAGCACTGGAGGAGGACCCTAGAGTGCCATTTATCAAGACATGACTTATTATTTACTTTATCAACGGGAGGGGGGAGGGGGAAGACACGAGATAGGATAAGAAAAAGAGCTATATCAAATCATAATAAACCATGTTAACAAACCACACTCATCCCCGTGACGTCAAAGAGGAAGGAGAAGCTGAAGAAAAAATCTCCCCACCCCTTTACCAGAAATGGAAAAAGCCCACTCGAACCGGAAGGAGTTCAACTGAGGACATGCCCTGACTCCAGGTTCAAGGCCACAGGGCAGAGACAGCAGACAGACAACGACAGGCGTCTCGTGATGTTCCGGTGATTTATACTCAAAACACCCACAGGTTGGAACGCCACTGGAGGGCAAAAAGGGTGTCAAGGTTTGATAACACATGACTTGCATGTCTCCCAGTAAATTACAAGGCACGTGACACCTCTTGGAAAGCATCACGTGAGAACTATTGTTTAAAATCTCAAAAGGAATGAAGTGTATTTTCCTGGGGGGAGTCAGCTACTTATATCTTCTTATATTAATAAAACGCTTCAGTCAAATTTGTGTCACAGATTTCTTGAGAACTACGTAACGTAAAAACATGCCGTTTTCACCTAAATTCGTAGAAAAATACACAAAAAGTAACTATACACATCAGTCCTCTTTATTTTTTTTTTACCCTTTTAAAAAAAAAAGAATGTGTATAGCAACGAAATCCAATCTCCGATAGATCTTTTCAATCCGCCCGATTCGCCAATCGTCCAACTTTTTCACGGAGTCTAATGCATTCGTCTATGATGCCTTTCGGTGCGCTAGGTGTCGTTCGCCGCTGATGCGTTGCCTGCCTGCCCATTAAAATTTGTAAAATGGGGTGTTTGTCTTGTAATAATAATAATATATAAGCTGATCCATTTTTTTTCTTTCACGGTATGCTCAAGCTTCACTCTGTTGTTGTTGTTTTTTTTTTTTTGGAACCGTGAACTGGACAATGTATTTAATTTTTTTTACGTTTATTATCAAACGATGACTGTTACTATCCCAATTATCTGTCTGTACCGCCAATGGTATTTTCTCCCCGTCCATGTGCCGCACAGTCTGTCTGGTCAGGGCATGATCAATAAACTTGTTGATCTTCATACTGTATCATCTTCTCATCCCTTCTCTTCCCTCTCATCCAACTCGAAATGAAAAGAAAAGGAATGAGCGAGTGTACATTACAGGTGGAGACGTTCACAATATATTTATTAACCACCACTTAGCTGTTCAACTGATGGCGGCAAATCACAGCAACCACAAAAACTACATTCGTCCCTATAGATTTGCTAAGCCAGAAAGAAAAAAACTACATTCGTCCCTAGGCCCTATAGATTTGCTAAGCCAGAAAGAGAGATTGACTTAAAATGTACAGATTAAAGGGAAAAAAAATCAATGCCAGCCGGAATGTTTGAGCAGCCAAATTATGACGTGGTCTGACGTAATTCTAAGCCCACTGCAACGTCGCAGAGAGTACTTGGAGGGTCGATGAGAGTAGGAGAGTAAACATCTGTCAGACTATTCATTTATTTTTTCTCTCTCCC
>JAWQUT010000597.1:14062-29104 GCA_033807755.1 Ellobium chinense | reverse complement strand
ATATATATAGCCTACACTGATAATTTATAACATGCAGCTCTCATTGTGACCTACAAAGAATGGGAACAGAGCGAATCAAACAAGTCCAGAACGAGGAATGGAATGACGGGTGAGATAGAGGAAGTTGAGGTTTGGAAAAGGCAAGAAAAAAAAAAAAAGAGACGGGAGATACTAAGAGATAAATGGAGAAAAGGAGTGGGGGAGGGAAGAGGGGGGAGGCTGAGGGTGGCGGCCGCAGAATGGAAAAGGTGAGAGAGGAAAGAGCGAGAGAATGAAGGGAGGATACGAGGCTGAGACTAAAGAGACCTTTGTTGAACGGGCAAAATTTTCAATTTCAGGGGCGATGAGAAGGGAGGCGCCCAATTTCACTTCGCCTATGAGCGCAAGGTAGCTAGGCCCCGACTGAGAGGCGTCCCGATACTATTAATTCAGGATACACAAGCTGTACTACTGAGTCCCTTAATCATAAACCCGAACGTGTGTATACTATATAAAACTAGCCAGGCCTCGCCTCTGGTCGTTAATCCATCGCTTACCACTCACATTATGCACGTCTGGCCGTAAGGGGGCCATGGCAAACAACGTCTTCAAAGTTTTAAGAGGGATAGAGAATTTCAAGGTGAGAGAAACACGGGGTTGGCTGAGGACGGAAATCAAAGGTTTACTGACTCATTCACGATTTGATACCTGTTTCGTCAGGCTTACGCCTAGTTTCTCAATCAGTCAGCCTGAACAAACAGTCCTGTGTATTTGCCATGACTTCAGAGTGAGACTAGACAGCGGGAAAGACTGGGTTATGCCTATAATTATGGTAATCAAACGTTGGGATTGGAAACAGAGCCCAAATAAATTTTTTTTTAAAAAAATGGGCGGCGCTGGTCTAATTTTGCCACGTAGAAAGCTATTTTTAACTTTCTCGGAAAGGTCAATCTTGAAAAATGAGAATGGTTTTTTTTTCCCCCTTTGTGGTAAGGGCGCGTGAGGACGAGGTAAAATACATTAAGAAAACACTCAATTCTTACCAAAGCCTAACAGTTGACGTCTACCTAAGGTAAAACACAACCTGACAGTTGTAAAACCACCAGGTCACACCTCGGTTATTCAACCTCAGAAGACTTAGTGTGGACAGATGTAGTGACCTCAGGCAAACACGCACTACACCTCGAAAGATCAAAGAAAGCCATACATCATGTTTGCTCCTTGACATGTAAACAACTCGGTCTGGCAATGTGCAGTTCTCAAAGTGAAAGTGACTTCAATGGCTTTCCGATCACGAAACACCAGAAATATCTTCCCTGGAGATTTGACCTGGACGAAACGCACCCAACTCAGGGTATGCTATGCCCCATCCAGGGCTGCGCTAAAAGTGTACTTAATCTGCAATCAACTGCACGGTTGCCACAGCAAGCTTAACCCTCTAAGTCCCAAGAGTTGAAAAGCTAGTATCGTGACAAAGCCGGTTCCTTCTGTGTGTTGCCTAAGTGGTTTAGAGCTCCTCAGCTTAACTTGTATGTCTACATAGACTATTTATTCTTATACAGTAACATAATAACAATAACAATAACACTGTGCCACTGTACGCTGATTCTCTGAGGAGTCATTTCCACATATCTTGTTTTGTTACGGAAACACCAAGCTCATGTGCCACATATAGAACAGTGTGTCTTTGAGGGTTAAAAAAAAAAAGAAAGGATTTTTCCATGATCTTTCCCCGGTGATCGAATATTTTTTTCCATGATGATAACAATAACTAAAATCATCATATAGAACTTCTGTCATGTGAAATTTATTCGTTGTTCGAATACTTCTCTGATCGCCATAATGAAGGACATCCAGCAAACTTTTGAAACAAACAGTTCAGTTTTTCAGGCTTTCCATGATTTTCCACGCCAGTTAGTTATCTTTATCAGTTTCCACTATTGTCCATACCCAGAAATACCAACGGAAAATTTTCTGTTTCCAGTTTTTTTCACGTCTGTGGCAGTCCTGCTACTGGTTGAAATTACTTCAACTGACACTAAGACCAGCTGAGTTCTTTTAAGACAGTGATACACGGGACTGCCTGGTGAGGTGAAGGGGTACCCCGACCACGACAGATTGGGAACCCCTAAAGTTCAAGATAAACAACAGTTCACAAGGTGAATGAAAAGTGGAGCACGATGCTATTTATAGCTCACAATCATGCTGTATAAATACGATCATCTAATCTTTGTCACAAACTTCCTATCGCTATCACTGTTATCATAGTAATATGTAGGATGATACAGTATCACAGTTCAGTAACAACAGGAGAAAAGGATCAAAGTTGAACAGATGCGTGTATCATTATGTCAGAAATATTAAAGAGATCGTGTAACCATACATGCTTGCTGTCAGAAATAGGTCAGTAACAAACACCTAGTTTAGTGGTGGAACAAGCTGCAACATGGTCGAGGACTAACCAGGAATGTCATTAATGTTGAATTAACATATCTTATCTCACACAGCCTACATATTACACATCATCCATAAATATTGCAATATAATTGTGTGTGTCTCGGTACCACTGTGCACGATTTTCCTATGACTTACTCCTTCCCAACCCCCTTTTGTTTGTTAACACCCTGGCAAATTCATTCTCTTATGGTGAAATCGAGCTGTACCATTAGAGCCCTGGTTTAGTACAGTAATCAGCTCTAAAGGGATCCGAGATGAACTGATATTCACCAAGTCTGGAATCTCTGTAAGACAGTGCCAGCTCAAACTCCTGTTGACCAGGGCATAATTTCGAGCTTGTTGGTGATAGAGGTTCTTAGTAAATTATGACACGGGAATTGTAGCCCGGGGAGCCAGAATATTCCATCGAAAAGGCGAATTTCTTGAGCTTATCAAGTTCAAAGTCGTGAGGTTCTAACTTATGGTAACCCACGTAGTTTAGAACACTGACAGGTTCCTTGGATTATCAAATGTCTTGATTCCGGTTCACTGATTCAATCTCATGCCAGATCACTTGATCATTATATCTACTGCAAAATCACACGTAGTGCTACAGCTCCAAAGGCAGAATGAATACTGATACCACCAATATTACTACTACTATTACTTTACTACTACTACTACTACTACTACTACTACTACCACTACAACCATCACCACCATCACCCCCGCTACTACAATTAGTACTGCTAATACTACTAATATTTATATTACACATCGTCAGCACAGATCATGTTCCTGTTTACAGACACAGAAAACTCTACAAGTGAAAGATTCCCATGACCTTTTTAGACTGATCCATGATCTCCAGAACAGGAATGCATCTAAAGTTGAAGTTTGATCCTAGTCGATAACTAACAAAGACCAAAGACCATAACTAGAGTCCATCAGCTGACTTTTTATGAATGAACTACACCGAAATCACAAACACAACACAGTCAAACTTGGGTAACGTCAGTCCCATGATTCAGCATCACCTGCATCATACAAAGATGATTCAGTTCTGAAACTTGAGTTTTCCATTACATCATAAACCTTCTAAGTTTCGAAGGAAACCAAAAATGTCCCCAACCTGCTCTCGAGGCCTCTCCTACAGAACTAATCGAGTGATGTTATCAGCCTGAATGTGTTAGCATTTATCATTGAGATAACATTACAATCCCACAGTGACAAATGAATGTGAAGTGTCTCTGTATGACCTAACATGACACTGCAACCTCTTCGCCTAACATCCGAGTGTTCCTGATATCGGTTCTATATTCTCAGATGTGAGACTTGAATAGAAACTTGAAGTCTATATCATTATCAAGTGACCGAAATTACGTTCATAACCTCGACGACAGATGACAAAGACAAACTCTGAACTTCTGTTGGAAGAGTTGTTTGAACCAAAACGCCATGCTATGAGACCCTGTATATACTGTTGGAAGAGTTGCTTGAAACAAAACACCATGCTATGAGACCCTGTATATATATATATATATATTGTTGGAAGAGTTGTTTGAACCAAAACACCATGCTATGAGACCCTGAACATACTGTTGGAAGAGTTGTTTGAACCAAAACACCATGCTATGAGACCCTGTATATACTGTTGGAAGAGTTGTTTGAACCAAAACACCACGCTATGAGACCCTGTATATACTGTTGGAAGAGTTGTTTGAACCAAAACACCACGCAATGGGACCTTGTATATACTGTTGGAAGAGTTGTTTGAACCAAAACACCATGCTATGAGACCCTGTATATACTGACGGAAGAGTTGTTTGAACCAAAACATCATGCTATGAGACCCTGTATATACTGTTGGAAGAGTTTGAACCAAAACACCATGCTATGAGACCCTGTATTATGTTGTGTTGGTAATCTAATGCTAATATTAGTTAAAAGTTCTGGCCGGGATATAAAATGAGAGAGGAGGCACGACGTGACACAGCACTGATTTACATTCTGTAGCACATTTCACAGCAGGGAGCACTTTTCTTCTCAACTCCATTAGTAAAACATTTTCGTACAGCATAAAAACTTCACTAGTTCACTAAGCCCCCAAACACTGCTCTGAAACAATAATGTCTAGTTTTATAATATGAAAGGATAACCTTCTGAGTCGAGATAGTATTCACGCCACGGCCACGTGTAAGCGGGTCTTGTCTCACGATAGTAACGATTAGATGGCGCAGTTTTAAATACATAACTGCACTGGGTATACAAAACTCAACAGCAACTTTTATAAATGTCTTAAGGACAAAATGGCACAGCAGTTCTTGTCAAACTTTTACCTCAAGCTACAAAGTCAACACTGACAACAGAAACATATTTTTCAGACTAAATGACATCTCTATCGACTGCCTGGACCACATAAATAGGTTCGTGTTCGCCTACGAAATTTCACAACCTAACCAGGCAGAGCGAGGACATCATGTTTTCACCAAGTTACACAACCTGTATTATCTCACACCAGTCAATACTGCACCCTAGTGCCCTACCACTACCACTACCACCACAACTATTACTACCACTACCACCACAAGTATTACTACCACTACAACTACCACCACAACTACCACTACCACTATTACTACCACTACAACTATTACTACCACTACAACTACCACTATTACTACCACTACCACCACAACTATTACTACCACTACCACCACAACTATTACTACCACTACCACTATTACTACCACTACAACTACCACTATTACTACCACTAAGACTACCACCACAACTATTACTACCACTACCACTACAACTATTACTACCACTACCACTACCACTATTACTACCACTACAACTACCACTATTACTACCACTACCACTACCACCACAACTATTACTACCACTACCACTACAACTATTACTACCACTACCACAACTATTGCTACCACTACCACTACCACCACAAGTATTACTACCACTACCAGGGCGCCGCGTGATAGGAAGTGATCCCCTTAAAACTAAATAAAACCACCGAGGTTAGAAGGAAAGAAGTTAAGTCTCCTGAGAGCTTCATACAACAGACATGGAGTGGTGCAAGTCTGCACCTCGAGCCTTAATATCCTGAACAAGCCGCCGTGCTGCTGGGGATCAGACAAGAGAATACGTACAGTTATCGATTATGTCTGATATACTTAATATAACTCTGGGCTAGCTTGGGGATAAAATGATTACTTAGGTGCTAAAGTCTATTGTATAAGGATGGACCCAAACCACTCAAACTGACAAAAACCTTGTGTGTGTGTGTGTGTGTGTGTGTGTGTGTGTGTGTGTGTGTGTGTGTGTGTGTGTACGCGTGTCTGTCTGTCTGTCCGTCTGTGTGTGTGTGTGACAGACAGACAGACAGACAGACAAACAGACAGACAGACAGAGGATCTATCACGCTCATATCCTTCCTTTTTGTCGGTCTGAAATCCGGTTTAACCTGGGTCAGTTCTGTGTCTGATTCTATTGGCCGGTGTATACCATGGCAATACTGTATTTTTATAAATACTTAGTTTCAGATAGGAATGGAAAAGGTAAGCAGTAAACTACAATTAAAACTAGACAAGTTAGCACAAATGAAACCTTAAACAAGGAGAGAGGGGGAGGAGTTCAGATTTTCTCCCTAGCATGATAACAATCCGTTTCATCTACTTTGCACGACATACCAACCATCCCACGGCACAACTCAAATTATTCAACCCCCCCCCCCCCCCCCCCCCCCCCCCTTACTTTTTCTTCCTTCCGCCCATCTTCGTCTTTCCCCTCCTCAACCAAACTCAACTCAGAGGATTATCACAGTTTACTTCCCCCCTCCCTCCCTCACTCTCTCTCTCTCTATCACACACACACACACACACACACACACACACACACACACACACACACACACACACACGTTAAAATATATTTTTTTTTTTAATGTATACTACGCTACAGTTTTCATCTTAAGAAACTCACAAAAAGAAAAAAAAATCCAATGCACTGAATTTCGAAACACCAATAAATCCATGTTAACGAATCCAGTTATCTGCGGGTCATGTCACCCATGGATTAGACCCAGACCAGGTATTACCACCATGACTTTACAGCACAGAATTGATTTGTGTTGAAACTCCTCTGCCATTTGTAAAAACTTCTTTACCGGAAAAAAAAATACCTGAATAGGTAAAAAAAAAAAATGACAAGGCCCTTTTAAAANGGGGGGGGGGGGGGGGGGGGGGGAGGAGAGAGAGAGAGGTGGTCTTGAAACTGAAAAGAAAATATCTATGACAGACTATGTATCTGCTGAACGGGATTTTCAGTACTGTGGTTTCCATCTTTTCCCATCCGCCTCTCCATCTATTCACTTATGTATTATGTACCTCTATGAAATTTCATAACGTTTAATTGCGAACTTTTTTGCTTCTCTCATATCTTTTACTATGTAGAACAACAGTGGGTTTCCTTCCTTGTAAGACGCGTGGTGGTAGCACGCTTTCACTCCAAGCCATCCACATGTTCCAACTCACCATATGAGCCATGTGGATCAATATCAGTGAGGTACTGACGTCAAAGCTAACATTACAATAGGCATCTCACACTCACACTCACACACACACTCACTCTTACACTCACAGTGAGCAAACATGTTACCATAAACAAGTAGAACATTTCGGTAACACAGTTTCAGCCTAGAAATAATCTGCTGTGGCTCTGACAAAAATCAATCGAGTACAAAACTGATACAAAACTAGTCAACCTGTACTCTCTTAGACTTTCTAAACAATGGGCTGTTTTGTGTCAAAATTTCTTTACCCATCTCCTTTCCTCTCTCAAACAACAACAACAACAACAACAACAATAACAACAACAAACAGCAACAATAACAACAACAACAAAACCAGTAGTCAGTGAGAAGAGAATATTCAATGAGAAACGACTCCAAGACTTGTACTAAGACTAAAACACAAGACTAAAAGTCGCGTTTCTCGTACCATCTGAGACCACACCTAAGTTGTTTTGTGAAAGGACGACAGCAGTAATCACTGTGAGCCCATCCAATATAGATAAGTCCAGACCTACTCTGATCTCATTTTAGCAACACTTCTCCCGTTCACCGCTGATAATTCATTGATCACTTTCATCTTCACGCCTCTACTTTCACCCAACAACCTCTGGTTAAAAGGGGGCTTAACTCGTCCCTGGTAAGACAGAACGGCCTAAGTTCACTGAGTGTCTCAGTGCACATATGACCATTTATAACAGCACGGTAGAAATGGTGTACATGAGATGGTCACATACATCTCTCGACAACTCACAAGTTTATGTACAGCAGAAAACTTACATAACGCGCTCTCGTAATACCTCAAATCTGGGGTTTTAATTTAAAAGGTCGTATATCCCTCTATTCTGTTACAGATATACGGTCTTTTAATAAAAACTCGAGGACTCTAGGTAACAGTAAAGCTTCACTTAGTGCTCAATTTAGCAACACTTTTCCCGTGATCACTTCTACTTCATTGACCACATTCAACTCCTTGTGTTTACTGTCATCGACCAGCCTATGATGACGAGAGGGTTAACTGCGCACAAATCAATGAGACAGTCACGTGAATCTCTCCAGAATATCGTCATTACAGCAGAGATACTTACAGAACGACCATGAAGAAAATCTGTGCCAAATTACGCTCAAAAGAACGTTAACTTGCGCTGTAAGACCTCGATGAATCGACCCTCACATACTCGATAAAACCCTCGACATCTGACGTTAGCATTTTGGTCGTGTTTCCCCAAAACAAAATTTAAGGGCTTTTTAAAGAACTTGTCCAAGAAATCTGGAAAAAGGAAAAAAAAATAGTTTCACATATACAAGGCAGATCACAATTTCAGATACAGTTAGCTGCCGAACACTGCTACCGAGCGAGCTCTCTGGCAAATAGGGCCTCTGTTTCAATGTGAAAAGCTTGCTGGCAAGACAGATCAAATCACACATGGTCGCTAGCGGTCATGTAATTTACTTTTTCTCAATATTCTATGACCCCACATGGGCGAACAGGCAACATTTTAAGGACTTTGTTGGACCTGGTGGCCAAAATACAAAGTTCAATGACTTTCTAAAGACTTTGTAGCCCACCCAAACAAATTTAATAACTTCTAAGGACCTTCAGGGACCCGATAAACCCTGCTATTATCCATGCCAAATTTACTCACAATTCTGTCAAAGTTTACTCACAATTCTGTCAAAGTTTACTCACAACTCTGTCAAAGTTTACTACCAATTCGAACTGCTCAAAAACTTATCATTATAGACTGGGTCACTAAAATCTGACTTCGCAGTTTCTTGTGTATACTCTGAAATCTTTAGCACATCCCATCTTTCCACCAATAATCCAAAAAGAATCAAAACGACATTCTANCCCCCCCCCCCCCCCGGGGCATTCTAATGTTCACACACGTCCTTTCGTCAGAAGCGATCAGCATACTAAGTACACAAGTAAGTTATATATCGATCAAGCACCACAGCTACAGAACTGACAGACTGGGTGACTCGGGCTCAGCCTGCTCACCACTGCTCACAACAAATAAAAGAAATCAAGTAGGATAAAGTGGAAAGTGCTCAAGAAGACAAATGCAGAGAGAAAATGAAAGAAGGAAAGAAAGTGATGTGGTGGGAATCGAACCCGCGACCTCTGCGTCGGCACCCATCGCCTTGCCGTCAGTTCGGAATCAGGTAGACGTCTATACACGACCACGTCGCCACTCCAAAAAAGTGGCTTAGTGGCCGGGGTCTTTCCCGAAGCCGAACAGAAGCCTAGCAGTCATAGCGCTAGGCACGAGACTCACACACCACAAATAAAAGGCCACCACTAGACGATAACTATAACAATAACAAACACTTGATTTCCACTCTTTCTACTATCACAATGTGAGACATCAACCCATCTATCAAACACTGTCATGATGACCTAGATCTAAATTTAGCTTATTTATACATTCCTCGCTAATACTCAATGACCAATGGTCCCCAAATAACGAAGTTTATCCATTATTTCGACGTGAACGCCTGAAATGTCATATGTTTTTATTTGAGTGATAGTAATGTGTTTCAATAAAAGGCCTTTTCACATTATATTATGATGATAAAAATCTAGCACATAGTGATTAGTCAAGCCTGGTCACCGAAATAGGTCAGCGATCATTAATAGTGCATGTCAATCCACTACTGATCTGTGTCATTAATCTAGATTACAATCTTGACATAATCTTTGGACGTCTTGTCCAACCATCCGTGTCTGCAAGACTCGAGTAAAAAGACAAGCTCTCTTTGTGTACTTAATACAGTTCGCAGTTATACATATATCACATATGCCATTTCCTGGGCTACTGCAATCTTTGGGCTCCCCTTGCGCTATCTGTTAACCAAATCAGGCAAATAAATTTCGTCGCCTTCCACACGAAAGGGCGTATCCCGATTTTTGACGGTTTTGAGTTATCACCACCAGTACGTAGTGCTATCTCAGAACTATGTTCACACGAAACGGCGTACCCCTAGCTCAAATAGTAACGAAGATATAGCATAAAATTCCTATGGGCTTGAGCTAACTATCAATATGATCGAATCAGACGTAAATCGCTCTCCTTAAAAACGTGAAAAACAGGGATACGCCCTTTCGTATGGAAGGCGACGTAATAGAAGATGAGGAATGGAATGACCACTGCCCAGTAAGCTCTTATGACTTCGTAACTTTACCTTGTTTACATGTAATGTTAACAGAAAATGTCAACATCAGCAAAAACTACTCTACAGTTTTGTGCCTACCATAATGACAGCGGCCTCCCGAACAGCTGAAAACATCTGAATCCAAGAGGGGACAATAACACTAAGACTTGGGGGAGAGGAGGAGGAGGAGGAGGAGGGGACAGAGTTTTTAGAATCCTCACATGAAAAGAGACAAAGATGTACTCAGCCGCTCACATGTCACAGTCACTTACATGACCAGTTCATAAGTTGTTGTTTTTAACTTACATTTCGCCAAAAAAAAGTCTCAGTATATTTCTCCTACCAAAAAAGTTTCAGTATACTGCTCCAACTAAAAAAGTCTCAGTATACTGCGCCTACCAAAAAAGTTTCAGTATACTGCTCCTACCAAAAAAGTTTCAGTATACTGCTCCTACCAAAAGAGTCCCAGTATATTTCTCCTACCAAAAAAGTCTCAGTATACTGCTTCTATCAAAACAGTATCAGTAATGTTGCTCCTACAGTATTTGAAATTAAATATAATTCTGCTCAAGTTCGTCACACAACTTTTTGAAAAAAATATATTGGATTTATTTTGTCCAATGGTCGACGTTTCGTGACAGAACAGAACACTTTATCAAGACTGACAACTGAAAGAAGCGAATAAGAGTGTGTGGGACAGAACTAGAAACAGAAATAGAGAAACTGAGAGATGTAATGGTAGTTTGATTTGATATGATAGTTCACACCTAAATACTTCAGTTTTCACAGGCTTAATCCTTTTACATCATGATCTATCAAGAACAACAATAATCAAAACCAATAAAAAAAAAAGAGAGAGAGAGAGAGAGAGAGAGAAATCGTTCTATTAATGACTGCGATTCCTCCTTTCACCTTAGAAATTAATTATGTAGGACCTAGCTCAAGACTGATACGAATTTTATATCCCCCAGCGACCGACCGAGCTGCGTGAAAAGCCTCGAAGAGAGTAGCATCGAGTAATTAGAACTTCACTAAATGTCACCAGCCTTTTACTTACATCTTGACTTATTGACTCGTCCATCCAGTATTGACAGGAACTTCCAGCCTGACAATAACACCACTGTGCCATTCACAAGAATTCAAAAAGACAAAATAAAAACGTTGATTAGTCCATGAGGCTTTTAGCTGTAATGACTGGTTCCTTCGAAATGTCAACAGATAAAAAAGATTCAGTCACGAATTTCTAAGTTTAGCCTCGGCTAATCTTTTGTAATTGGGTACTGTTGTTATCAAAGCAGGTCATTAGTTTCAATGGGAAACAATGTCGGCTCAAGAAGTATTTTTGGATAATGTTAACTAGCGCTCAACGCCAAACAATTGCTCAAAGATAAAAACAATGATTCACACATGAGGACTTGTGAGACAGAAGCATTCAACATCTTGAATAAAACTAGAACGGCCCCTTAACACTATTAACGCTAGTCAGGTCAAATGATAAGGCTGATAAGCATCTTCTATTTCAAAAAAAAAAAAAATCGACCATGTTGACGAAAATAGGTAGTACTGGATCGTATCCAACAAATTACTGTACTGTAAACAAAATCAATATTATAGTACCATTTTGCTCAAACAATATCACAAAACCATCTCGCTTTTACTTTTAGACCAGTGCTGATTATACTATTGCATTTCACATACCAGCTAGACAAACAAACAAACAAACAAACAAACAAACAAACAAACAAACAAACAACTTAAGGAAGTAAATCTTGTAAGGAACTAATCTCTTCGTTCTAAATGAAATGTTTGCATCCTTCCATTTGCTCTTAATGTTGAATTACGTCTTCATACGTTAACCCGGACGTTCTGTCCTACATCTGTACTCAACTTGCGTGTCTGATTATCTTAAGTATCACCACGTAGCGTGCCATGAAACACTACTGTCTTAATCTTCATCATCTCAGATATCCTTTACTTCAACTAGCCTGTAAGAGAGCTCTCCTTCCACAAGTGGGTCAGCGGAACAATGAAGAGATGTGCAAGTGAAAAAAGTCGTATTTCACATGGGCTTTTTATACTACTGTGCCGGTTACAGGGAAGTAGTGTTTAATTCCATTTCATTTGCTTTTTTATTTCCTTTCTTTATTGTAATTTTTTGTTTGTTTGTTGCTTATTTTGTTTATTTATTCACCTATTTTGTCCACTCTACTTGTTTTTGTGTCTGCTGAATAAGGCATATTTGCCGAAACGTCCTTTGTATTGTGCCGTGATTCTGTAAAGCTTTCTACCTACTTGCTCATCTACACTCCTATTTCACATGAACAAATTTGAAGAAATACGGAATTGTATGTATACAACCTTTTAGACCAGCACGAGAGGATTTGGGGTCGTATGAATGGTGTCTAACTCTGCGCGCCGATGTCTAGTACTGGAAGCTCCCAAGACATCTATGATGTTCCCCGTACTTACAGTCTGCGTACAAAGTTAGCTCTGTGAATATCGCGCATATTTCTTTCTAATGTGGTCATGTCGTGAACTTCTTCAAGCTTTCACATGAAAAGTCCAAAACTGTCATCATAACCAGTCCAAAATAAAATTCTAGGAAAGTAACACCAAAAATTGCATTTCCAGTAATTGCTAGTAAACTATGTTATACGTCAGCATGGAGATACGATACTATCTCCACTACTTTCCTAAAGCAGCTAGCCAATAGTATTGGGACAACCTCTAAGTTGGGCTACCTTGCCTTAGGGGACGTAAAATACTGCCAGCACAGTGGGGTCTGTAGTCCTGTAGTCAGGCCGTAATAAAACTCACTCTCCGGCTGGAATTTCGGTGACTCAGTCCGTGACTTGGAGCTTGCCAGGCGCGCGGGTTCGTGAGTCATAGGAAACTGACAGAGACAGTGAAAGACTTTCATTCCAGCGAATATGAGCACGCGGCGAGTTGCCAGTACATTAGGTTCGAGGTCGAGGACATAATATCGTAAACTGAAAGCAACATTGAGAAAGTTGCGATTAAAAGGAGAAGTTATTATCTAATGAATGTAAGGCGTTCTGCTATCAGACAACCGCTGTTCTCGCAGAACTAGTTTTTAAGCGGATTCACCAATTAAAAGCGCTATACTGTACAATATTATGTAGACTTATGTCACAGCAGGCTATAAACTGTCACAGCATGCTGAGCAATGAACATGGCGGTGGTGGTGATATCTCAGATGCCTGCTGGTAGATACAACGTGATACGGGCACAGGCCAAGGACAGGCTGTCATAACAACATGCTTGAGATGTATTACTTACTGTGATTATGAGACAAGCTGACTGACTGAACAAGCAAGCATAATAGTACTTTTGACATCGCTTATCGTAAAACCTCCCAATGAAATAGAAACGCGATCTGTTTATCCTGCTACATAAACCATTCTTTTCTCTGAAAATTGATGTCACTGGTCGTGTCGTGATGTGATGTGATGTGATGTGATGTGATGTGGTGTGGTGTGGTGTGGTGTGGTGTGGTGTGGTGTGGTGTGGTGTGGTGTGGTGTGGTGCGGTGCGGAGTGCTGTGGTGCGGTGCGGAGTGCTGTGGTGTGCTGTGGAGTGCTGTGGTGTGCTGTGGAGTGCTGTGGTGTGCTGTGCTGTGCTTATGTGATTTGGTGTGGTCTGCTCTGGTGTGGTGTGGTATGGGGTAATTGTGAAATCAACATTCCTGCCAGTAGGAGACACTAGTCGCTACAGTGTGAAGAAAGAGGTCACCCACCAATGGTGTCTAGAAAACACTAGCATGGCCGCCATTATGAGGAAATATTCTATATCAAGTAACTCAAAACCGTCATCATAACGGACAGTGGCGGAACTGTAAAACTTGCTTTAACGCCATTATAGCTCTTCCTCGATTTGCAAGAATATCGCTACACGATCTAAGCACGTGCAGTCTGATGAGCCTTCCTTACGCATTCTAGTCACCAAGCTGTGTACATCACTTTGTTTATTTTCACCCTTCCCCCCNNNCCCCCCCCCCCCCCACCAAATGCCTGAACTGAAGCTACACCATTATCCACATATCGTGTGGCTTCCACTGAAATCTGAATAGTTCGGCACGTGACCCACACTAGAAAATATTGCATAACCTCCATTCATGATACTACAATCGTAACTAGATAACTAGTGGGGAGGAATTCCATATGTGTGCCAGAAAGATTTCCGCGTGGAACACATCGAACCAACAACATACCCTAACCCTAACCCTACTCTAACCCTAACACTGGGTTAGGATTATGGTTAGGATTAGCGTATGTTGTTGGTTCGATGTGTTGCTTGAGGAAAGCTTCCTGGCACACATATGGAATTCCTCCCAATTAGTGTTTATGAGGTTAGAGACAAGAGATAAGCAAAAGAGGCGCAATTTCTTTTAGTAAACTGAACATAGTTCAATGCGGAAACGCTAAAAAATAACTGGCAAAACAGCTGACAAAATTGCAAACTGCACTAAACAAGTTTCCAAACGCCAATCCTTCACCTAACTTCACTTTACTCTTGTCCTGGTTCCACAACTCCTGACACAAAAACCGGCCCAGCATGAAATGTGTTTCGCAACAACAATTAAAAAAAAAAATAAAGCTGCGTTAAGTGTTTAGCCAGGAATCTACAAACGCTGACGTGAAAAACAAAATCCAAAGTACTTAGAAAGGAATCTAGGAACCTATGAGACGATTTGACCAAAAAAAGCTGCAGTATGTACAGTAAAAAGAAAATTTACAAAGTAAAGAACAAGCTTAAGTGCTTTGTCAGGAATCTCACACGACCTCTGGCCGTTTGCACAATCTACACGTTGATTAACATACTGAGTTAACTACAGTGAACACTACTTTTTTTTTGGGGGG
>JAWQUT010000596.1:380689-384332 GCA_033807755.1 Ellobium chinense | reverse complement strand
GCAGAATCACAGTTCTACAATAGATGCAACAGACTTTCGTGTTACGCCTCAGTTTATTAATAATTCAGTGACACATACAGCTGGCTATCTCCGAAACAAAATAACCTCCTAGGAAATTTGGAGACCATTAATTAAGCTGGGTGGGTGCCAAAAGGTGATTTCGACATAATTTAGCGGATGTATATGTTATTATCTCGTATTCAGTTTAAAGCTATGTCATGATGATGATGAGGATTGTATTATTTCCTCAATGAAGGACTAAAGGTCCGATAATTGGAATTGAATGTTAAACTTTAGATCTATGGAACATCTGGTTAAGAAATTCTTCTCTACTAAAAATGATGGTGATTATCTTGTTACTGTTACAGACCCAGTTAGCCATGAGGTTATAGAGTTGGCCGAAGAACTGCAAACCCAACCCAGAATTGAACCCGAAGTACAATATGATTACTTTCAGAACTTCAGCAAATTGTGCAGTCTAGAGAGCCGGTATCAAGTGGCAGTATGTGATTTCTGTGCTCATCTTCATTCTTATTTCTCTTTTAGATACTACAATTGCGATGTGTTGAACAGAGATAAAAATTTTAACCATCAACTCAGAAGAGAGAAGCAAAATTTAATTCCTGTCAAGACAAATTGGTTCGGGGGTCATGCACAATTTCGAAGCAATCCGTTCATTAGGTAAAAAAATACTGAAGGAAAATCTTGTCCATTATTTGTGAACGCACTATAATGCATAATTTTTCCTTTCAACGAACGAGTCGAAGAGGTTTGAAACAACAGGTTAATAAGTATTAGGTATTTATAATTTGGCCTACTATGCAACCGTCGCGCAGTAAACCTAAGATACCAGATATTGGATTTATGTTATTTTGTGTCAGTTCAATTTTTCATTGTCCTCATTAGCTTACTGTGTATTACACAGGACATAGTGGATAACACAGTATGAAAATACTTAACTATGTGCCCGCGCGAGGACACTGTGTATGGCCTGCTAATGAGTGAACGTATGAACCAGCGAGCGTCCGCGCGAAACTGCTGGTACTTTGGGAGTGATCGTTTCAAATGTTCATTGTTTTCTAAGGATTTCTAAATCTAATCCGTAACCCAATTACTCGTAAAGCACCCAAAAGACACAGCTACCAAAAACACCATGTCTTTCTGTGAACTTTTGACTGTATTCTTTAACTTTGCCAGGGCGCTCTCGATGTTACTCGCCTTCTTCTCCTACTCATCTATTCGTCCTTTCTGTCTGTCCATTTATCTCTTCATCCCCAGGACCCTACGAATCCCCGAATTGTGTGCCGGTACCGGCCTGTCCGCCTGCCCTACTATCGCTTCAAGGAAGAGATCATGTCAGTGGCTCCATTTGCCTCCGTCATTTATGACGTCATCAGTGATCAAGAAAACGAGCATTTTAAAGATCACGTCAAGAACAGGGTAATCTTTCTATGGCTCTAGCCATTATGTGGTGGTTGTTGGTGGTGGTAGAGGTGGTGGTAGAGGTAGTGGTAGCATTGGTGCTGGAAGAAGTGGTATGCGTTGATTGTAACCGTGGCAGTAATAGTGGAGATTGTGATGACACTAACTGATACTAGTGGTAGTGGTGGTGATGATGGTGGTCCTGGTGGTAGAGGTTGTGGTAATGGTGATGATGATGATGATGATGATGATGATGATAATCAGACTGGTGTCTCTGGAGGATGAAGCTGATGCTGCATGTGGTGTCAGTGGTTGTTGACATTGACTGTGTGGAGATGATCTGATGTGGTAGTAGCTGAGTTTTGCACTTTCGCTATGGCAATGATGATAGTGGTGTTGTAAATATTTAATGGTGATGGTAATGATGATTAAGCTAATATGTGAAGCTACAGCTGTTATTGTTGCTTTTGAGGGTTGGAACCATTAGTGAAAGAGAATGGATAAAATATGTTTAGAGAACGTTTTCATTTTTTTTTGTTGAAGTGAAGGAGGAGGGGGAGTAGAGAGACGAATAAAGCAGTGGCAAGCATAATGAAAGAGGTTTAAAAGTTCCACAGCTCTCTGGTCGCATATTTGTGGATACTAAGACAAGAAAGAGTTTGGCAGAGTGCTTTACAATTATTTTATATCAAATTGATTATTCTCCTTTAGTTTATAATGTGCCTTTTACTTTCCGGTGAATATTTGAAAGGTCATGAACTCTTTGATGCAGTGGGCCTGGGCCTAGGCCAAGGAGTGTAATAATGCGTTGTTTTCTTTTCACTATTAGCTCAAACGAGGTACAGTAGGGGGAGATCAGCGACATATTTTGGATATTCGAACAAGTGATTTGTGAGTTATGTGCCTTGTGTGGAGACCTTTCTCTCCCTTTTGCCTCTCATTGTTACCAATTTCTGTTCATTTCCACGCAACCAACGCATCTTTCACCTTCACCAACACTATTACCCACATCGCTATCACCACGTACCCAATAACTATCACCACCACATCATCCTACCACCTCCACTACCACGACCACCTCCTTCACTATTTCCACTACCATCACAACCACCATCCTTCCACTTTCACTACCTTTACACTACCATGTACAGTACCACTACTACTTCCATCACCACCACCATTATTAGCACCACTAGACCTTCGTAACCATCACCACACCACAATTACAACCATAACTATCACCACCACCACTATCATTATTACCATCACCACCACTCCCACCACCATCACCGCACTGTTCCTATCTTACCAGAGGCTGGATCTTGGACGCCGAATCAGAGATAGCTAAAACTGTCTCCAAGAGGATAGAGTACATTACAGGCCTAGACACCAAACAGAGAGGCCCCGATGCCCCAGACTCTTCAGAAGCTTTTCAGGTATGTAAGTCTCTTGTCTAGACTGTTCTTAACTAGTCATCTCCTATTCAGGTTGATATCAAATATTAATGTAACTGTGTAAATAAATCTCGTTTCCAAAAACAAGTTTTACAAGTTATTGATTCATGCCCAAACTGTAAGATGCAAAAGATGATCCAGTCAATAAAAGCCAGTGTAGTAAACCATGTCAGTCAATCATATTTCTCACACAATGGAAAGATGGAAACGCGGAAGTAATGATTGCTAGCATGATGCCAGCATGACCCTACATCCATGATCACTGAGAGCGGTTCACTGAGTCTCCTAATGAGCATGACACATGTTGTTTCATTAATATTGTGAAATTTCATGAGCAGACATTATCTGGATACAAAGTAAGTAATACACGAAGACTGCCCATATATGGGGAGGTGAATTTCAAATTAAGTTGCCACAATGGGAGACAAATTCGGCATTGAAATAATTCTTATTAATTTTTGTATATATGAATAAAGTCCGTTTAATTTTTTTCTTGGATGTTATATATCACGTCGCAAGGTCTTTGAAACTTCAGTTTCACAACCATTGAGAAATCGTCAAACATAGTTAAGTCTCTCCGCTATTTCTCTGTATGGTACTCCAATCCAAACACATGTACAAGACAATAAAAGAAATTCATGTTTTTTTTATTTAACTACAAAATTAACAACTTCAAAAATTCATATTTTATGCAGTTTAACACACTGGCTTAGGCACATCACTTTTTCATTTTTTTTTGTTGTTGTTGTTGCTATGACAAAAAAATA
>JAWQUT010000596.1:348189-378189 GCA_033807755.1 Ellobium chinense | reverse complement strand
GAATAGGTAGGCAAATATTAATTTTTTTTGCCTTTCTCGTCTTTTCCACAGTCGCCAACAAGTGGATCTGGACGTATGGAAACACATTCCGCCGTCGCTGTTTTCTCACACCAGATGCCACCCAGCTGGACATAGAACCGGAGATGATGCGGGATTACCAGCAGTGAGAGTCGAAGCGTCCTTCTAGTCCGCTATCACAGCGAGTTTGGACCTCATCTCTGGAAGTTGTCAAGATCTGAGTCTGCCATTACAGTATAAAGGAAAGGAGGAGAATGTGTTAAAATGTTCTGCATATCAGAGAGAGATTTATGCATCTCAGAGAGAGATTTATGCATCTCACAGAGATGTATAAATCTTGAAATCTAGGCAGTAACAATGGCCAGATCACCATTATTTACAAAACATTAATCTGCACTGGCTATAAATAAGTTAGTCAAGAATACTGAGAGAATTTAGCAAATTTAATACATAAATTTCCGACTAATGTTCTTTGCGAGATGCAGAAAACTAATGAACAAAGAACGAAAAGGCAAAAGTAATGAAATGTTAGAGGTTTTAAAAATGTGAGCTAAATCATTAAAACAATGGCTTTAGCAGACGCAAATATTCAGTAAAAGACAGGCAAGTGATGAATATAGAATTAAAACACACACACAGACAGAAACACACACACACACACACACACACACACACACACACACACATACACACACACATACACACACATACACACACAAACACACATACACACATATACACAAGTACGACGCCAAGAAGAAAAAGCAACTGTCATGACGTGTTGTGAAGAGAGAACACATAATTTGTTCCATTCCATGTGAATATTTCTAAATTATTATTGTACTTTTAAATTGCAATATTGTTTTATCAACACCAGGGTGCCATATTTTTAATATACTGTTAGTCAAAATCCATTCCTGTCTTGCTGCTGCTCGTAAATTATGCGGAGTGGATCGTTTGTAAGGATATGTCCAACTTAAAAAGCGCTAATAGTGTGGACAGTTAATGGGAATAAAGAAAGAACCTTCGCTTCCTGCAGCTACATCTTAGCTACAAGCAGTTTGGTCACTTTTGACCTGGACTTACCTTTAGCATTGTCGGAGATATTGACCCCAGCCTGATGTACTAGAATGGTGGTTCGTCTCTGTGCCTTGCAGTGCTTGCAACCCGGAACCATGCTCTA
Organism: Ellobium chinense; assembly: GCA_033807755.1. Classification (NCBI taxonomy): domain Eukaryota; kingdom Metazoa; phylum Mollusca; class Gastropoda; order Ellobiida; family Ellobiidae; genus Ellobium; species Ellobium chinense. The sequence goes on along the minus strand of JAWQUT010000596.1, from coordinate 376,988 downwards.
AAATCCAATTGGATTATATCAGCTTACGCTGTGTGCTTGACGGTTTTAGGTTGTCTGTGAAGGACCATTTCATTCATGTTTAATGCAGTTAAGCCAGAGAATAAATAAAAAAAAAAAAAGATGAATGAATGTATGCATGAATGAATAAATTAAGGGGGAGGNGGGGGCGCCACCTGAAATCGTCGATTTGGGCTAAAAATGCCGAAATTGGGTTATTGCTATTTTTAGATACTTTGACATCTTGTGAATCGAAAGCATTGATGGTCGCATGTGAAAGAATTCATTTTACCTCTCAAAAATGCATTTCATTACGGTCACCCCCTCGGTTTTCTTGGCTGAGTATATGAATGTATGCTGAAATTGTCTGTTTTTGATCGCATATTTTGTCTATACGCAATAAAATTAGACTTATCTTGTTGCATACCGTTGGAAAGGAAATTTTCTCCTCTACAAGGTCAAACTATCATCGGCTGACCAGTGAAAATGTCGGAACGACGGCATCTCCCGAAAGCGAAACATAAATTATGTCTGGCCTTATTTACATCGCTGAAAATAACTAGGTCACGGCCTAGTTTTCAATCGGAACAAGTCATGCTGATGTTTCATTCACTCGTTTGTTTCCGGCAAGCGTGACCTAGTTATCTGATTGGATTTCTTCGGTTCGGATGGCCTCATTTCTATTTGTTTGTAAACAGCAGCATGCAGGTTAGCACGTGAATACCTGACAGGAAGGAGGTGGCCAAGACATTAGCAGCCTAATTTTTCTTTGTGATCCTGAATTGTTGTGATTATCATAATGCCGACAAGAAAAAGAGACTGAGGAAGGTGGCGCAGCCTATCAGCCGGGCATGTATTGATGTAAGTACAGTTTTTCGGACGTATTTTGTGCGTGAAATTTTCAAACGCATTTTTCTCAAAACTATACTTTTCAACACATAATTCGAAACTCCATCATAATTTACGAACCAGTCTTTGCGAAATTTGGTATATAAGCAGTTTATAGGTGTACAAAACAAGTAACAGGAAGACATTTGGACTTTTTTTTGTTTATTTTTCAGGAAATATGTTGGCGAAGACCAAAAAATGGGGGAAGATTGATATTCTGATACATACCAATTTTGAAAATTCATAAAATATTTTTTTATCATTTTATCAAAAATAACTCTCTGTTACTTTGTAGGCAAGGTGTATAAAAATGCATGTGTGGAATTTCAGTTGGATTGCATTTCATCTGGAGGAGGAGTTTCCTTTTGAAGTTGACCATTTTCTAAGTAGGAAATTCAAGATGGCGGCCGTTTCCATAGCAACCATAGTAAAATGTAAAAAAAAAAATTGACTGTTTTCCACTAATTTGAACCTGCTGAGTCCAAAAATCAAGGTTAAAATCATGTGGCACCAAGCATTTAGAAAAAGGNCCCCCCCCCTTAACTGTATAAATGAATTTGTTAATGTAAATTGTGATCTAAACAAAATCCGATTTTAAAGATTTGAAACGTTCTTGTTACATCTCCAAACAACCTCATTCTGCATTTATCGTATGTGCTGCTTTAGCCCAAACTTTTTGCAGAAATCACGGTTTTGGTGCCAGTTTGTTGTTCATTGTTGAAGAGCTTTCCACCTGGCATCTCAAATCTATGGAGAAGTATAGATTTAGGTCTGAATTACCTGACCTAGTCGAATTGAGATGGTTAATTTAAAATGTATTCTTTAAGTAATGCCCATAACTTGGTGATGGCCATATTACTATATGTATAAAATTTGTTTGATCTTCTCTTCTCACTGATGTTGTAACATTTTACTAAAACCTTGGTGATGGCCATATTGCGACATGTAAAAAATGTGTTTGTAACATCAATATTGACTGAAACCTAAGCTTTGCTGACTCCAAATCAACAACTGCCTTCAGTGAAAATCTTTTTGATCTAGAAAGTGTTCATGGCAGTTCTTAGCTTATTTTGAGGTGTGCATAAAACAAAGATATGAAACCTACACAGCTTGACTGAGATGTGTAAGAAGCCGTGTTTGGATCATTCCACGAAAATGCCTTAAAAGAAGGAGCAGTCCTTTCCTTGTAAGTTCTAGCGCATTACTGTGGTGCGCACTGCCTTTCTGTAAGTCAGTACATATCGCATGCAAAATTGTGCACCGAAGTGCTAAACAGTGAGGAATTTTTTTTCATGATGAGGGAAGTGATCTCAGGATGTGCATCTAAACTTACATTCCACAGATTTCCTTCAAACTTTTTTTTTGAAATTGGTAAAATACAAGTCACATGTTTGTGAGAGAGCTTTTTACAAACTGCCGTATATTTTTGATACTATAGTTCAAAATCTATCCCTACTAGTTCACAGGTTTCCATTCCCATATTTTGTTTATTTGTGTAATCACGGAATTTCTTTTCAAAAACTTTCTTGCAAATCTGTCCACAGTCAAACTCTTCCTTCACGCCAAGTTTCTAGTCTATAGTTTTAAGTGATTGGGAGAGAGTTTGATGTTTCTTAGTACATTTAAAAATTCAGGAATGTTACATCAGAGTTTAAACATTTTGTTGGATGAAAATGATGTCACTTCCAGTCATCATGTTCAGCTGAGAAAACAGCAAAATATGGCTGAAATTAGCAAAAATTTTATCCCTGGGATGTGCCCTCCCTCCTCCCCAATCCCTCCTCCCTCCCCCTTAATACAGTTGCCATTTAACTGGAGATATGATTTGCCAGATACCATTTTCTCTCTCTATATATGAAGTCTATATGTTTGACAGCTGAGAGTCAGCGCTTTAACGATGATATCTCTTACCATCGTAAGAATTACATTTGTGTATCGGTGCTGTTTGCTAAATGCACCTTAAGTTGTGTTTAACATGCAGAGTTGATGCAATTCTTATGACGTTAAGAGATCCTATCGTTTATGAGCAAGATCTCAACTACTCCCCGACTAGTACCGAACGCAGAACACGGAACTAATTCTTTCCATGGGCGAAGCTCAATTTTTACCAGATCCATCGCTCTGTCTTACGATTTTCTGACACAGGACTTAAAACGTTACTGAAGTTTGAGCGAGTATATACCTTTCAGCGATATTCTTTTGATGGACGGAAGATCATTTGGTTACACGGTACACTGTACACAATTTCCGTGCCTGGCGCCTATACTTTTTAATTCCTCTAATTCACCTTTTGGCCTTTCAGTAGTTGTCAGAGGAAAACAGGAAAAACACAAAGCTTAGGAGAGATTTTGTTAAAGAAATAATATGTTCCGTATGTGCCTGATACATTCTAAGGAATCTCATTCTGCTATCTAGGAAGAACTACATGTACATTTAGAAGAGTGAGAAAGCGGGAACACAAACAACTAATGACGAGAAGAAAATATGAAGAAGAAGGGATTAATCCTGGCTTTAGTTTTGTGGTAGATGGTGACATGTGTCGTTGAATGGCTCCAAACTCCACCTTTATGTTGAAGTAATTGAAAGATTATGTTTTAGCTATGGTATTATGAAACGGTCGAATTGATCCCGGTGCGCATGCGCACACGGCGTCTTTCTTGCTTACTCTCTATTCTCACTATCTCGCTGGAGGTGGGATAGCTGAAGCTAGTACCTTTGTGAAAAAATATCTAATGTAACTTTGAATAGTGATGTATTTACCATATGTGAAGTGCTTCCTTTTGGATTTATAAGTGTTTCGCTTGTTATTTATTGAGTTTTGCTGTTGTTGCTTGAGATTACTGACTCCAGTCTTTTGCATTTTTTTTGTTCTTACCTTTCACATTTTTGTAGGTGACGGTGCCATGTACAGACAACCTAATTTTTGTGTTTGAATTTTGTTCACAAATTATGTTTATGGCCATATTTGGCCTAGTTTCTAATTGAAGAGCGTTTTTCCAAAAGGCACTAAGTCCACTTTCGTTGAAAATTTAGCTATTCACACCAAGGCATTCCTACTCTCTTTTCATCCTGTGCTTTGCTGATGCTTCAAAACAAGTTTAGTCCACATTACCCAAGCTGGTAAAATATTGCCGTTTTTTCTAAAGGGGTTGCAGAATCGCACAATTTGTCAACAGCATTATTTAATGTATGAGTTTACAAAGATCTCATTTAACATGTCTCTAAAGTTACTCTTAAAATACTCTTACTTTATGTGGAGAGAGGAATTTGATATTTAATTCCATCTGTCTTTCACTTAAAATTTGTCTCTACTGACAGAAAATGTAAACTGGACTTAGTGCCTTCTGGAATAACGCTCTTCAATTACAGACTACAACTAATTACAAACTGTATATAGAAGCGTAGTAGTGTGATATCATGAAAATCCTGTATTGCTTTTCATAAAAGCTTTTCTCCTATCGTTTGGTGAACTTTCTAAGTCTTTATCTCCGTCTCAATTTATAATTTCGTCAGTGTCATGCAATGTCTATATTAAGCGTGAGTAGTCGGCCTGATACATGAAGCTGTAGATGTGTGTATGCATTCTCTTTGAAGTGGGATATGGACAATGAGACAAGCCTTATAAATTCTTAAGCTTTTGAATTAATGTGGCCAGAGCCGGCTACTGAATGAACCATTTCTTGGGAAGCTGTTACAGCGACATCTTTTTGTGAATATCGGTTGCGTTATTAACAAAATGAAGTCAAGTGAGCCGATTTTTTTTTTTTTTTTGGTCTCAACAAGATCTGCATCGCCTTTGGATGTGGGGATTACTAACGACAGTTTTCAGGTACATGAATTATCAGCCTGTCCCATTTGCACTCTTTTCTTTACCACTGGTCAACACTATCACTACTTAGGAATTTCAGAAGCAGCATTCGTTGCTGTGCTGTGCAAGAGACAAAAAGATTTACACAAATACCAATCCCCCTCCCCCCACCCCCATACACACACAGACAAATACACACACACACACACACACACACACACACACACACACACACACACACACACATATGCATTAGTAGCTACTTCTTTTAGTGTCTTGCTCACAAACGCAAGGGACACTATTTCCATATATTCCCAAGCAATGGTGCACTGAATAGCCTGACCTGCCCACACAGAAGAGTAGCCTTGTGAATGTTGTGATACTGTCTTACCCACTCCTCTATACATGTCTCATTGCTAATGTACTGGTCTTATTTATGAACATCACAACATCCCTGATGTTAATTGATATATTATATGCTTATATGCTCAGAGACTGGATACACTCGATCTCACGGAAACCAGCGTCTGTCTGCATAATAATCTATCAGTCTAATTACCTACCTATCTGCCTTCCTTCCCACGTACGTACCTACGTACCTACCTACCTACCTACCTACCTACCTACCTACCTACCTACCTACCTACCAAGGTACCTACCGACCTATCTATGTACTTTCGTATCTACCTAACTACCTGCTAATGGGGATAAACCAGAATAAAGTTTTTAATGTTTTCCTGCCGGCTATTCTACTATCTGAGCTGTCTTTTATGCCACTATAATAAAGGGGATAGAATTATATGTTCCTGTACGTTATTTGAGAGTATCTAAATCTCTTTGCCAGTTTCCGAGGGTTGTCAAGCTCATTCTGCTGTTGACTGAATAAAACGCTCACATTTCTAAAAAAATAATTTGTTTGTTTGTTCATTTTTTGGTTGGTTATTTGGTTGGTTGGTTGGTTGGTTGGTTGGTCGGTCGGTCGGGTCGTTGGTTGGTTGGTTGGTTGGTTGGTTGGTTGGTTGGTTGGTTGGTTGGTCGGGTCGTTGGTTGGTTGGTTGGTTGGTTGGTTGGTTGGTTGGTTGGTTGGTTGGTTTTCTGGCTATCTGGCTAGCACATTGTTTCGTCAGTGAGGGTCAACAGTCCAGCCAATACTATAGTTGATTAAAATAGCGATATGTGGTCAGTGTCTTACTACGATAAATGACCCGGAAGTCCTTGATGACAGATAGCCTGATTGACATAATTGTGGCACATGGTATAGCTGATCGCAACCGAGATAAGTGACGTAGAGGTACGCAATACAAAAACAGGTAAATGTACCGTTTGGGTTAAACAAGAGCGACCCTATCTCAGGTATTGTAACATGAGTCCCTCTAGGCTATTATTTACCCATTCCATATAACTGGGAAACGCTGGGACTTCATGGACCTTCTCAAGTATTATGCAGGGTGCCATTGTCAGACTACTTTTATTTCCAGAAGTTCAGAAAATGGATAGCCATGCTGTCCTGTCCATTTCTTTGTACAGGTTTGTGCATCGTTTAACTCCCTTAGTAATAAGAAGTATTTTGAGGAGACAACTTACCAGAAATGCAAGTCTGGAACTGGGAGTCAGCAAAAGAGACCCTTTGCAAGACTTTTCTTTCTTCACTCATGTCGATCTTGCCGGAAGTGAATTTAGTCTTCTAAGGTGGAAACTTTTTCTGAATACTAGAGAGCTCTAACTAATTAAGAAGGATCCACTAGTCTCTCTATTTTCTACATAGACTATAATCAAATGAACAGACGACTTGGTTCAATCTAAAGGCTAGGAGTATGACGCGCATTTAGCGTTTTTACTCTGTGTTTTTTTAAATGATTGGTCGTATTGGTGAAAGTGTCGGTACATCACCAGCAATACAAAGTTTCACTTTCAGCCATGGGATAGGTTATTTAAGATTTGGTGGTTTAGACAATACTGATGGTGATGGTGCTGGAGGTATTGTGGTAATGATGATATACCAACAATTTCCTTCTGAAAAATTTGCTTTGAAAATTCGAAGTTCTAATTGTCCGGTTAAAAAAAATGGAGACTCCAGGTTAAAGGAAGAAAAAAAAAATAATAAACAAGAACCAAAAGCACAACTTGGGGTTATTTCCAACTGACTTTGTTCTCAAGTTTGCTTTTATGCGGCTAAGGAGGCTGGCTACTGGTCGTGATTTTATTATTGTTGTTGTTGTTGTTGTTGTTGTTGTTGTTGTTGTGTTTTTGTAAATTTTATTATGTTATGAATAATGATATTAGTGGGTAAATAATAAATTGATAAAGCGCAACAAGAGCGTTACTCACGCTTCCTAGTTAATGAACAAAGATCTATGCGTGTGGTGGCAAAGTTGCCAAGCATACAGTGTATGTGGGACCTCTTTGGAACCCATATGGACCTCTCATACTTTCTAAGTGGGATCAGTCTAGGCTGTATTCTATATGTATGATGCATAATATAAAGTCCATTATGTTTTTATTCAGAAGTAGAGTCTAGCCCTGAGCTTCCAAAGCTGTCATTCACATAATATCTACCTAGTATTCATCGTGTGCTTGCCATGAGTGTCCAGCCCTCATCGAACCCATTTTACTTACGCATGAAATCGCATATGCGACCCATGTTGTCGTCTCAAACACTGACCTTAACAGAGTAAAAAGTCAAAAATAGCTACAAAATATAATCTTGCCAAATGTGACATAAAGTTACCCCTGTGTCCCGAAAAGGCAGATGAAACAGTGCAATCTTTTCCATAATTAAAAATAGCCAGCTGAATTTGAGAATGACCATCTGGACTAAACCATCACCTCCAAAATAGTAAATACATGTAATCAGGTGATGATCACTGTATCTAATATGTGAATATGTGAGCAAACTGCATAATAAATCAATTGTTCAAGGCTTTCTGTGAACCGTACTCACCCTAATAAATGTACGACAGTAAAAAGCTTACTGACGCTGATTAAAGAAGCCATGATGAAGGGAACGAAGTGAGCAGTGATGATGAAGATACTTGGATAAAGAGTGAGCATTTTCGGAGAAAAAAATGAACTGTGAATGCAAAAAAAGGAAGACGGGCGATAGGTACTCTATCCTTGCTGGGGGGAATTCAAAAAAAAAAAATCAACAAAACATAAGCAGCACTTTAGACAGTGGGTGAAGAGAGAGAGAGAGAGAGAGAGAGAGANGAGAGAGAGAGAGAGAGAGAGAGAGAGAGAGAGAGAGAGAGAGAGAGAGAGAGAGAGAAAGAGAGAGAAAGATAGAAGGGGGGGCAGTGTAAAATGACAATATTTGCTCGCAAGGAACAGCATAAACAAGAGAGAGAGTTGCCATATCGACAGTACTAAGAGGGAATTATTATATTTGAAGAAGTACGGTTTGTCTAATTAACATTAGTTATATGGACTTAGGTGCGGACTGGTGACTCTATTATTGATATGCAAATGAGGTGACGCTCTACTTGAGTGGACACTGACAGTGGTCAAGACCATCTGAGAAAAAAAAACCGAGATGGTAAGTTTGATGTCATGAATATATGTAGGTAAGTTGTCATAACTGCCTTGAAGCCAGTGAAAATGAGACGTAAGTCACTGTCTGATTAAATCATGTTACTGGCAGGATATAAAAGCTTAAGAAGTACACTCTCATTTGGTGAAAAAAGGTTTGGCTTGGTGGGAATTATTTGTTTGAAGTGCCAAGGGGTCAGCCCTTGCGTTAGGAGAAACTATTCTATCATCACATTTAGCAGTCATCACCCTTGTCATCGACATTATCATTCCCTTATCATCACTGTCGTTATCATCTCCACTGCTATTTTAAATTGCTTATTTCAGCTTTAGCTAATTAATCTCACGAAATGTTCAAATGTACAGTGGTGATAGGAAGTTATGTCAAGTTGATATGATTAATTATTAATTAATGTTGATATCTGTCGCATCTATTCAAAGCTCACTCATGTCATTTCACATTATGCATATTATCATCCTGGCAAGCAAGATCTTTCAGATGTCTTGCACAGGAAACATGCGGTGCCACTTACATTTTTGTATAGGCCTTAAGCATTAGCATTTAAACCAAAGCACTTTGCCTATACCTAGACACTCATTCTGATATATCCATTTCAGGCAGGCTGAGAAAAATAGGCACAAAATACTCTCCCAGAGCAAGTACACTATAGGCATTAAAATTTCATTCATCCTGCTACTTCTAGCAAGATTTCTCAGGCTGTTGAGATATTTATTATCATTCATAACTTTCAGTTCCGATAGACCGCCGGAGGATTTGGAAAGTGAAAGCAATCCTTAGGGAGCGAGCGAAGAAATGGCACATCTGTGTCTTTTTCTCTTTGTGTGCGTCGATGTGGTTGCCATGGTAACGGGTCACGGTTACTTGCTGAGCCCGCCGGGCCGCTCATCCATGTGGCGGGCTGGATTCAGAGTTCCCAAGAACTACAATGACAATGAACTGAACTGTGGCGGGAGATGGGTGAGTCTGAAGTTTGCTTCTAACTTTGTCTGTCTTTCCTTGTCTGTTCCTTCGCCTGTTTTTGTCCATCCGTCCCTCAGTAAACGTTAAAGGTCAGTAGTTCAGGATTCTTCTATTATCATCTATTCTCGTCTTTATTAAAGGTTAATGCGTCAAACAGTTCTGAGCTTAAAGCTGAGCTGTCCGAACGTCACCTGCGACAAGCAAGCCCCGCCTACAAATGACTGGTGACACTGTCCTCAACCAAAAAAAAAAAAAATGAATGCGTTATGTGTCGGTACCTCTACTTTGCCAGATCAGCAAAAATAATTTCTGTTTTCATCAATATCGTCATTTGCCACCATTATCTAATTGAAAGAGTAGCATCACTATAACTTGTTGATTGTTACCATAGTCACATTATTGTCTTATTGCCATTGTATACTCTATCCTGTTGTTTGGGAAATAAAGATGTTTTAAACCAAAAAAAAAAAACCACAAATATTCACAACTAGCCAGACTAGGAAAAAAAAAGACACTGTCCTGACCCAGATGGACTTGCTTTCATATATATTTCAAATCACAGAAAATCTATTTTGTCGATTTTATTTGATATATACCTAGCCAGAAATGTACGTTCTTTACACTATATGTTTGGTCATCCTACAGGCCATATTCAGTGGCAGCACAAGTCTATCTTTATGTATATTATCAGTTGCTCTATGCCTATTTCTATTTCTGGCTCTCGGATATGTATTCACTTGCCTTTCTTTGTATGTATGTCTTAAACTTGCATCGTCAGTCTTGAAAAAGTGTTTAACACGAAACGTTGACTATTTTGTTAATAAATTCATTATACATTTTCCAGAAAGGTTTGTGTCATTGGGCAGAATCATATGTAGTTTCTATGTATAAATAGATCATATAGTTTACATAACTCAACAATGTGTATTCTGTTTAGTTATAACTAAGCTGTAATATCAACCACTATCGTGCAGCTTCAGTGGGATGTGAACAGTGGTAAATGTGGAGTTTGTGGTGATCCCTACGACCCGGATGGCAAGAACCAGGAGAATCAACCCCCAGGAAAGTAGGAATCAATCTCCGTCATCGATGATGTCGCTTATAATATCATCACCACTTCAGCATAATTATTATCATCCTGATCAGTGACAATACCTTTAACTTTATAATTATCAGCATAGAGCCACAAATATAACGAAAGTATTATCCCAGTCATCATTTTTTTTTTATCTCTTCTTCTTTCTCACTTCTCCTCGATCCCTTCCTTTTTCCTTCCTGACTCCTTTCATCTCCTCTCTCTATCTCTCTTTTTGTCTCTTTCCCTCTCTTGTCATCTTGCTCCTCCCGTTTCCTTCTGTCCATCTTACTCCTTATCCTATTCTTTTCCGTTATGTTATCATCTTCTCTTTCTTTCTTTCTTCCTTTTCCCCTTTTTTCCCATTTCCTTCCTGACGTTTCTTCTTTTCGTTTTGTATTCCTTCTCTTTCTCTTTCAGTTCGTAATGTTTGTTCTTTTTCCTTCATCACTCTATCATAACCGTGTATCTCTCCCTTCTTCCCCGTTCTTCTCTTTTTCTGCCTCTTACCATCATTTCCATCAGTAACGGATGAATAAAATCCAAAAGTATGAAATATTTCAAAATGCAGCAGTAAATCAAATTACTCAATGTGCTGCAATCTGTGTTTGACAACGTCGCACAGAATCTGTAGTCCTGATAAACCCATACGTAAGACGACCTGCATTAACCAATAAAAGAGTCAAGTGACGTGAACGTTTCAAAGCATCGCATCGATACAGTCCCATGTATCTTCCATTTCTATTCGTTTGTGGCTCACAGGTGTCTTTCCTCCTTTCTAATTTACTTATGATTCAACAACGAACAACACATCATCTCATACAATCATGTGTTTCTCTGTATCCATAGTTTCTCTACTCCCACCTCTCTGCATTTTCTGTCCACAGATACGCTCAACCCCTCGTGGGCAAATGTTATCCAACTGGTACGACTGTCATAGATGCTCAAGTTATTCTCACAGCCAATCACCTGGGCTACATGGAGTTCAGACTGTGTGAAAACAATAACTTCTCTAAGCCGGTCACACAAACCTGTCTTGACAAGACTCCACTCCAGACCAGGTCTGCTGTGTGTCTCTACCATGATCACCATCACCATCATCATCATCATCATTATCATCATCATCATTTTCAAAAATATAAAGCACTCTCAAGACTGTGGCATGAAAAATGAAATAAAAGTTCCAAATTCACTTCTTCAGGGAACATGACGAAGTGAATTTGGAACTTTTATTCTTTTCCACTCTTGTCTTTAAGTTAGCGAGCTTTGTTTTGTCATCAATGTCCAATTTCAATCAATCAATCAATCAATCAATCAATCAATCAATCAATCAATCAATCAATCTGAACCGCTATATTTCTATAAGGACCGTAACTGACAATCCCGCAGCTCTTGCAATATGAAGACCTCGAGGCTCAGGGGCCCTAAAGAAGGGAGGAGGAGAAAAGTGGAATGAAGAGAAACTAACCGTTGATTTTAGGAAAGGAGAAACCGGGCCACCAAGCAATGATTTTGCTGCAAGTACGGAGGAGGTAGTTACGGTCCTGATCTATTTGACGTGAGTTGTCGTTCCCTCACAGTACCGAGAGCGGAGAAGCCGTGGGACAGAAGTTCGAGGTCACCTCAGACATGTTCAACATCAGTTTGAAACTGACGTTACCGGAAGGCCTTACCTGCGAACAGTGTGTCCTGCAGTGGAGATACGTGGCTGGTCTGTCTGTCTGTCTGTCTGTCTGTCTGTCTGTCTGTCTGTCTGTCTGTCTGTCTGTTTGGAATTTACTGTTTCCACAGAGACTTTCCTCAGTTCACCCCTATTTCCGTCTGTCTATTAGTAGTATGAGGTTTTTGTAAAGCTATGAAATCATTGACAATCTCTCCATTACTTATTTAAACCCATCCATCCATCCATCCATCCATCCATCCATCCATCCATCCATCCATCCATCCATCCAGGAAATAGCTGGGGTTGTGAGGTAGTGAACGGTCTCAAGAAGTGTGGTGTAGGCAAGGGTCCCCAGGAGTCCTTCTGGAATTGTGCCGATATCGCCATTTTGTCTGACTGTGGTAAGAGCGTCTTGATATTATATGTTACCCTCTGCATAACCACAAGATATCGTCCATGGTAACGTATGCGATCGTATTCCAGAAATGAGGTATTTTCAGACGGGTCAGATACACCACGTGATCTAGGGATTGCGAGGATATTTTGACAAATGACGAGTAATCATACATAAGCAGAGCATGTAAACAAACCAACGTGTGAGCAAGATTTCCTAGGTCACGTGATGGAGCTGAAAATACCTAATTAGGTCATATGCAATAAAATACTATATTTCTCTATAAGAAACCCTGGATAATCTCAACTCCTTTCGGTCGCAACTTTTTCCAGGTTGCAAAGGAGTTGCAAATAAGCTGAGTTGACTTAAATATTGGTAGCACCGTAGTCGAATATTTAGTAATCGAGTGATATAACTAAGGCTATTACTACTGGTGCAGTAGTTTTTGTTTGTAGTATGTAGAGGATGTAGCCGATGTCGTGGTTGATAAAATACGTAGAAAGCGTTTTAGTTAGTTGTTTTGATAGTAGTAGCAGTTGTATTCTATTAATCGTGGTGAATGTCTTCTCAGCACTGGCCCTATTAATTATGGAGTGGGGTATTTTGGCTGGTCAGCCAGACTGCCCCGTGGAGAGTATTATGGCCGGATGGCTAGACAATATGGTCTTCGTATCTGACCAACAAAAAAAAATTAAAAGATATATACAGGCGGGTACATGTGCGTGTTAAGTCTTCTTCAGATTTTGAGTCAGCATGTTAAACCATTAGGTTAGAGAGCAGATTGCCGATATGAGTGAATTTGAATACACATACTTGGAATGGAAATCCGATGGTCGGATGGGGGAGATAACTAGAAAACATTACATGTCTCGGTTAAAATTACAGTCCCCTCAGAATACTCCTGTAAGATGTATTTTGGCTGCCCAGCCATTGTACTCCCTCTCATTAATTATACCAGCGTCAAGAAAGAGGATTAACTAATGATCAGAATGTCGACCTATTATTACCTCAGGTTCTCTCGGAACACCAGGGAAGGCGGCTGAAATAACCAGAACTCAGCCAGTTAATGCAGCTCCCGTGGCCCGAACCAATCCGGCCCCGGTAATTGACGACAAAGATCTCGGTTTATCTGCCCTCATCCACGCACGGATAAATGCTCAAAAGGACAAAAAGGCGAAGCAGATTGAGGACACGCCCACCGACGCAGAGGTGTCTCAAAGTGGGCAGCCAGCATCCAATCAGGATGGCCAGAGCGCCAACGCGGCTCCTAACCAACCGGAAGACTTTTCTGGCGTGAATGATCTTCAAGGGGATTGGTCGTCAAATCAGATGGGAAGGGCTACCGAGCCAGATTCTGGTCCCTCCGTAGGAGAGTCAGGAAAAGATGAAGGCAACAAGGAGATGTCAAATCCGGCTGAGACGGCGCCTCAAGATGGTGATGGGTCCAGCACAGGGGGTGGGATCAACGCAGAGGGTGGGGTCAACACAGAGGGTGGGGTCAACACAGGGGATAGGTCCAGCATAGGAGTTAACGGTTCTCAAGCAGTGACAGAAACAGAAAACGTACCACAGTGGACACGCCTGCTTTGCACATCTGTGGGCTTTTGGGCAAAACTGAACAACGCACTTCAATGGTGTTACCGGAACTGTGTGGCTGGTTTCTGCCCCGACTTCATGTGTGCCTGTGAACAGGTACCCTTTTAAAGTTTTCAGCTCGTGAGACCAGAGGCACAGTTTTGTCTGTCTTTGAGAGCTGATGGAAACCCAGGGAAACTCCCAAAAACATCAGTGATGTTTCCATTAGTTATCGCCAGCTCGCAAAGTTAGACAGTATAGTGCAAACGACTCCTGATCCAGTCTACAGCTTGCGGAGTGATAACAAGATGCTTCAAGGCGCATTTCTGGTTTTCCTTAAGACAGTATGATCTGAACAATCAGTTAAACCGGCCGTCATTGAGGACAAATTTCAGGTTCTTTTAAACTGCGTTTGATTTTTCAAGGCGTCATTCATGATCACATGAGACAATCGGACTCTCGGAAGGCGGTTACAATTCTGCTTTCTCCAACAAGGTGGACCAAAGGCGATATAACGAATTTATTACTGGGTGTGGATAAACAATATCTATGTCTTTATTAATAGCAGAGCTCATGTCTGAAGAAATGTCGATATCATTGTCTTGTTTTTTTTTTCTTTTTTAAAAATGATTCTAGTTCAATCCATGAAGAAATAGGCAGAAAAAAAGTGTGGAGAAAGACTTTATTATTTTGTGTGTGTGTGAGTGTAAACATTNTGTGTGTGTGTGTGTGTGTGTGTGTGTGTGTGTGTGTGTGTTTCCATTCTAAAAACCAGCACGTAAGTGAATGATGATTAGTGATGGGTTGAATCGATGTAATTGATTACTATGATTACTGTTGCAAACTCATTAATCATTGATTACTTTTTGATTATTATTCAAGTACTGCCCGATTACAATATAGGTGGAAGAAAAATTGATAAACTGCAAGAAAAACAAACTTCTGCAAAATGTTTTCTTTCTTCCATTTCCCGACTCTTTCTCCCCTAGCCACATCACTTCCTCTGAACCTAACTCCTCCCCCACCACCCTTCCAAATAAAAAAAAAATTATGAGTGGAAAAAGTCTATCATGACGTCAAATAATCGCTACAGTAATATATTGTCTCTCGATTACCTGAAGCTTGAGCAATCGGTAAACAGTAAATGAAGGGTTTCATGGCAAAACGCATATACACAATTCGAGGGTTGTGGCAAAACAGACCAGATTCAAAGCATATTTTTATGTGAAAGGCGAAATTTAAGTCTTAAATAATATAGATCAAATGTCCTTCTATGGAATGTATACTAAATACTCCTACTGCTACATGAAGTATGTAGAATAAACTAAAAATTCATGTTGGTGGATAACGCGTTTTGCCATGAAACCCTTCAAATGTGATTGCCTTTTCCCCCTCCCCCTCACCTACAAAAAAAAAAAAATAATAATCAAGGTACTGTATCTTCCAGTATCTTCCAGTGAGGGTCTCGTGAGTTGAGGGCATCTCAACAGCCCACACTCATTTGGGCCTTACAAAAAACACTCCAGGCTTGATAGCACAAAACATTTGATAACATACCCTCATAGCTTGGCCCCAAGGTTAGTAGTCTTATCAGGGTTCCAGTGTATTTTGATTTAAACCAAGGTACGTCTGGTAAACATTCCCACACCTAGCCTACCATAATTTGGAACCTCCCTTCGTAATTGAAGCCTGTGACATTTTGAGAGCTTGGCGCAATAACGAATGGATCTCTTACCATTGTAAGAATTACATTAGTGCATTGGTGCTTAATGACCCTTAGTAAACTGCAACAACAAAAAATCGATGTATTTCTTACTATGGTAAGAGGTCCCAACGTTAATGCACAAACTCTCAGTAACTATTTTCCCAGATCGTCGCTCGAGTGTAATATCTCGATAAAAGCCAAATTCAAATTTTACAGTAGATGCCAAAAGGTTCCTCATTTTCATCAAACTGTACCCAGCAAAGCGACTCTCTGACAGTATCACTATTGGTGAATACGGTGTAATGTATAATATGGTTAAATCTATTGGCTGAAAACATTCTGAACTGCCCTCTGAATGAGTTTTACACAAATATATCTGATGTAAACAACAACATCAAGAAGAAAAAGAAGAAGAAGAAGAAGAAGACGAACAACAACAACAACAACAACAACATTTACGTTGTATGTGTATATAGTATGAGCAACCTTAAAGAGTAATCTGGCCAGGGTGTAATTTTAATTGAAACAAACATTTGTGAGAGTTATCTCCCCTCTGCGACAGCCGGGTTTTCATCCTACATTCACTCAAACCGGCAACCTGTTCTCCAACTCAGTAGATTATCATGTTGATTCAATATCTGAAGAAAGACTTAACTTTTACATGGACCAACCTATAAACACTTTCCATTTCTTTTATTTAGATGAGTGAGGAACATGTCGCTGACCTTTGTTACATATGAAAATCTTACAGGCTGGCTGTTCAGCTAAAATACTCTCCATAGGGTGGTCTGGGGGTGTAGCCAACTACTCCTCCTATCTTAACAATTATTGTGACAGGTAAAAAGATATGTTGCTACAGCCACACGAACATAGTAATAACAAACAAAATAAAATAAGCCAAAACAGTATGAATTTAAGAGAAATACACATATATCCCTTTTACCATCAAAATGTAAAACCATGTGGTAAACATAACGATATCATTAACCACAATCACCAGAAATACACTTGGTAAGTTTACAGTGGGACTTTCATCTCATGAAATTTGATAAAGAAATCACCTGGTGCGTCAGTGTTTTGTTAGTAACTTGCTGCGTATACGCCATACGCCATCATACTTTTGTTCTTGACTCATTGCTGAAAGAGTGAATAGCCACCAAGGCCCCAGCAGCAAATGGAATAAATCGACAACATACAGGAGTGAAGAAAGTGAAGGTATTTACAAAGTAATCCTTTTAGCGCTACGGTTACCGTCACACCACTACGCTGGGCGCTACGTCGCATATCATTCGCATGCTAGGGCCAACCGTGTGACACGGCAGTCAAATTTTGCAGCCCGGTGTCAGCTGACCGCCGGTCAGACAACACGCGGAACTGTTGTTATTATTATTCGTAAAAATGGGTCAAGCAGCTACCGGGCGGCTAAACTCGAAGCGAAGCGCGAGTTGTGGTAGTGGTGTTGATTTTGGNGGGGGGGGGGGGGGGGGGGTTGTGGCTTGCTCTGCCATCCATATGGTGGACTAGTGCAGTGTCTTTAAATTCTGTGGCACAAAGGAGTGCTGAGTCCAATAGAGCAGCAGGTAAGGCAGGACGCTTGCTTAGCTCAAAATTCAACAGAACTGCATTGGTAGTGGCACATTGCTTTAATGGGGATGCACATCATAAAACGTCTTAACCCTCTAGTGCCCAGGCATAGAAATACTGGTAGGAAAATTCTGAAAATTCACATACACACTTCAAAATACATATAAAACATAGATTTTGAACAATGTCAATATTTAATAGGTGAAAAGTTTGGGTCAAATTTGGACCTCCGGGCATTGAAACATCCGTGCCATATTTGGACTACTCCATACTGGACCCTTGAAGTTGGGTTGTCAAATATGGACCAGTGGGCACTGGTCCGAAGAAAATCAGTGCTGTAAACGTAGACTCTGCTTCATTTGTATTAACTGACTTTGAAACCCACGCGGGCACAGGAAAGAAATAATAGATTATTACGCCTTGCAAGCATTTTAAATCCAGAGATTATTAATACAGTGGAACCCGCTTAAGCGGGACACGCGTGAGCGGGACGCCCGCTTAAGTGAGACAAATGCCCGGGGAACGGAATTTTTGCTATTTAAATCTATACTTGTGAGCGGGACGGCAACCAGCTTAAGCGAGACGACTTGAAGCCAGATTTCCGTAATATACACGCTGTTTTTGACAGGAATGCTGCAAATTGTCACTATCGTACTGTGTCTTAGTGCTTGTTTACCTTTTCCCATCAACTGAAAACCTGAGACCTACAAAGAAGCTTGTACCGACGGCCCTGATTACCCCCCTTTACGTTACGTGAGAAGTGATTGACACTACCTCCCCATAGCCTTCTGTCAGGCAGTTGACCCTTCTGAGCACGCAGGGACGAATCAGAGCGAACATCCTAGCCGCTGGTCATTTAACCCGCGCAAGCATTAACGAATCAAGATTAAGTAAGCCCCGCCCCCTGTCAGCCACACTGTATCCTTTCTTCAGCTTAGGCAGTGGTCGACACTTACGAGCCTTACCTGCGCTATTGCACAACACTCAACCAGGGTGTCGTGGACAAAGGCATGACCATCATTCGTGTTGAGTAAAGGCTTTTCGACATACGCCGCTCGCGTTGCGCTCTGGCCAGATGTGGAGGGAGAAGTGTGACGCTTATCTTTGCTGGTGTTTACGATCATGTAAATTTGATCCAAAATTATTTTTGATCACTTGAATGGGGGACGGCGAACATCTCGACTTCAGAGATGTTAGACCTTTCATATTCTCTCCAGTTTTATTTTAACATGTATTATTTCTTTCCCTCTATGAAGACATGTCCCGGTCTTTAAAAGAAATTGTTTTTTTTAATTTTCAAAGGAGAGTGGTGAGAAGGCTTAGGTGCTTCTTTGAAGCCAACCAAAAATCCCTTTCTCCGTAAAGAATGACCAATAATATGCTCTGCAAGTCTACTGAAAATGCAGTTAGACTGCAATGAGTATATTTTAAACATTACAGATACAATTTAAATCTGACTCCGTTGTCACACCTCACTATCAACAAGTAATGATATCTCTTAACTTGAAAGAAACGCACAAACTAGCTAAGAAATCACTTTATAATGGATAGTCCGCCTAAGCGGGACGCCCACTTAAGGGGGACGATTCGTCGGGAACGGAGCCATCCCACTTAAGCGGGTTCCACTGTATTTAACGTTCTTCTTTTCGTATACCTTCCACTCATAGACGACACGTCTCAGGAATCAAATTTCACATCTACAGCAAATAATTTGAAACACGATTTAATCAAAAGAAGAAACGTATCATTATAAATTGCAGCTGGACTCAAACTTTCGCCACTTTCATTAGCTTCATGATTTGTTGGTACAAATGTCCTATTGTTGATACATATGCCCTATTGTTGCTGCAAATGTCCTATCATTGGTACATACGTTCTAATGCTGATGCACATGTCCTAACGTAGGTATAGATGTCCTACTGTTGGTACAAGTGTCCTATTGTGGGCACAATTGTCCTATTGCTAGTATATTGATACAAATTTCCTATTGCTGCTACAAATGTCCTATTGCTGGCACAAATGTCCTGTTATTAGTACAAATGTCCCATTGTCGATACTGTTCTATTGTTGATACAAATATTCTACTGTTGGTACAAATGTCATATTGCTGGTACAAATGTCCTATTGTTACTACAAATATCCCATTGTCGGTACAAATGTCTTTCTTGTTGGTACAAATATTCTATGAGACATTCTTAGATCTACATTGAAGGAAATGATCGAGAATTGTTACCATTGCAGCTAGAAGACCTTGACAGAAATCTCTATTCAAAACACTAAACAAGAAATTTGTAAACTAGTTGATATCCTAGTTTTTAAGTAATGGCCGTGTATGACCCTGACCCTACAAAAGAATGACTCTATGACTGATCAAAAACACCTAGACTTGTTCGAAGGGCTTATCTTTCTCTGAATATCCTCAACTATATTCCTCTTCACAAAAGAGAAATCCTTGCATACTGTGAAACGTTGTCATTGACATTCAAGGAATGTGCCATTGGTATTTTGGTTTATCAACGGGATGGGAGAGACAAGACAATGGGAAATGTCAAAAGAAAAATAAACGTCCGAGCGTTTTTTTCTGGTCGTTGCACGTTGTGACCTCATTCCTCAGGAGGAACTTGGCTATCTGGCTGGTCAATGTCTGTAAAGTCCAGTTCTTTCCTATGATTTCTTACCAAGGCGTTTTCAATTACTCCGGCGTCTTGTGTTACCGAGCTAGTTAACACTGCATTAGGAGTGTAAAGCGTAGGTGTGTCCATTGATTTGATGGTGGGTGTGTAGTGTGTTACCGATGTTGTTTTTGAAAAGTCATTAGCACCACTTGCTGACACAGTGAATGACTTTGTTGGTGCGGTGACTGTCTGCTGGTTTGTGAGCACATGACTTCTCACTTGGCCTCTATGTTGGTTCCGCACTTTTACGGATAGCTCGTGTTGCTTTCTGGTCAAAATATATCGAAGTTTCGAGAACCTCCGGGGAGTCGGTTTATCCTTAAGGAGAACAATGCCCAACGACTGCGTGGACGCATGCGTTGCACTTGAATCTGTTGGACCGGTTGTTTTGATACTCTCGTTGCCCATTCCTTTGGTAACATTGTCAGTCGCGTCCGATATCGCAGACCAAGTACCCGCTCCGTGTGACGTGGACATAATGACAGCATTGCTTTGTTTGCCAGAGTTCCCTTGGTCAGTGACATCTGGTGGCGCCGTCATTGCAGGCGGCATTGGTAATTTGATACTTTCATTTTCCGAGACCACGTCCGGAACGATATCCTCTGAGATCGCCGGAAATGATATGTCCGAGATCACCGGAGGGTCTATGCCTTCATTATCGAAATCAAAGTTCATTCCGGCAGGAACATCAGGTGCTAATGTTGATGTGTGCAGGTCAGAAGATTTGGTGGATGTTCCATCAAAATCAGAACTCAAAACTGCCTGACCTGCTTGTGAGGTGTCTGATTTTAGCGTCTTGTTGAGCCGCAGTATATCATCGTTTTCAGCAATTGATGCAAGAAGTGCCAGAATGGCATGCAACTCTTCCTCCTTAGCCGCCGTATTGGTCTCAACCGAGGGCTTGTCTCGGTATTTGAGCTCCAGATCTCGCACGATTCTGTCTATGGCTCCCGGGTCAAGGGTTGACGCGCTTATAGGTTCCACGGTCGGATAAATTTCTGTTGGAAGCCGAGTCTGGAGGGTAGGTTCTCTTTCTGGTGGGGCCGGTGTAACTCCCAGGTTGAGAACCTCCGAGCTGTTGTCACGAGTTGCGTTCAGGAGACTGAAGACGACATAAAAAGAAAAAAAAATTAAGATGATTCATGGTAATGATAGTATACCATGAAGTACCGAACTTAGACTTGAGTCTTCTTTTCATTTAAATGGATTATGTGCATGTGTGAGATTGGACTGATAGTACTACCACCACCACTATCAGCTTCATCATGGTAATCGTTCTGCTAGCTGCTCGGAAAGCAGACAAAATGGTGCATAGAAGTCTGGATGATGCGATGATGTCTATTCTGGACAAGTTTTGGTTATGAAAATAAGTTATCATGATGACCGCAGTGGTCATGGCCATCATATCATCCATCATATATCATCCATATTTTACCGTCAACGTGATATGATTACAGTTTATTTCATCACCGTCAACGTCATCATTACTCATCTTCAACATAACTTTAACTTTCAATAGATAATAAAGATGCTTAATGAAAATATTAAGACCTATTACATATCTTTTTATGAAACGAGAGACGTGAACTCTTCGTTCATCTTACTCCAAATGGATCACAGACACAAGCTTATCGGGTAAATCAGATACCATCTTAAAGAAGCTTTTGTCCTTGCCGCTGCTGTGGCTGTTGCTGATGCTCTTTCTCAATTTTAGTTAGAGGCAATGACATGATGCTAGGAATTAGAGCACTCCATCGATATTATGTCTCCGATAGGAGTCATAAGCTGTGACAAAGACTCAAGTTTTGTGTCCTCTATCTTCCTTTATGGCCATGCCTGCAGATAACAGTATGTGGTACCCTACTGTGTTTAGTAATCACTTACTGATTCTTGAGGTCCAGGAAACTGTGATCAAAGCATGAAGAAATACAGTTCCCCCCAGGAGAGGATCTACATGCATTGTAACATTTTTGCAAGATATCGTCAAAACTCTCAGCACACAGGCTGTGGATAGAAACAGATGACGAATTAGTTATGCTGGTGACAGAAACTGGTAACATGGGCCGACCTTAGTAATTCATTAGGGTCTTCCTATAAGTCTCTTCCTATGCACTTTTTCTCCAACAAAATTACTTCATGTAGGACTTGGCATATTTACTTCACAAAATGCATTTCTAGTACCGGATACAGCTAAAGAGCGAGGAAAGGAAAAGATTAAGCACATATAAAGAAAAGAAATGATTTGAACCCAGCAAATCTACCACTGTTATAACATTTTCCTGTATGAAATTTGCTTGTATAAAAACAAAATTGTCTTTCATAGAATACCGGAATTAAAAACACGACAACTTTCTTACTCTAAGTTATATGATTACAAATAATGATAATAAATAATATATGCTTGTAAGATAAATATTTATTGGGTTGGCTTTTGGCAGTCTTCATAGCCACATAGAGCGGTTGCCTTGTTCGGTGACTTTCGAAAACCTAAATATTATTTCCATACATGATGATCGAATGAATATGTCTTGAAGCCAGTCAAAGTCATGTCGTTCGACCAAGAACTGAAATGTCAAACTCTGAAGGTGAGAAAGGCCATCTGGTGCCAAATAATTTGTCTCTGGCGGGAAATCGTCAATAAAATCCCTTCCATGCACAAAACATTTATTTTACGGGCAAACGGTCGGTAATAATGAATAAATTCGAGTACTTCTAGGACATATTAAATGAATTTATGCTATAAAATTGTTCTTTAATCGCAGTTTTCTTAGATTTCTTTCCATATCATAAGTTGATCCTATACTTTTTGAAACAACTATATCTCGGGTTAGAATAATGTTAGGTCAGACACTCTTTTTTTCACTTAATGAAAGTTTACAATTAAATCTTTGATATAATACTAATAACTTAATTTTTCTAAACAGCCATTTAAGTCTCCTTATGTCTGGCTTCAAGACAATATCGTTATACCATCTATATCTTTCTTATTCGGTTTCGTACCTGAAGCACTGTCCTGCCGCGTCCCAGCATGGCGTCCAACAGGTTTCAAACTTGTCTGTGTCATTTTTCACGTCAAGTTCATAACAGCCCCTTGCTTTTGCACATTCCACCTGCGAAGGGAGAGAAAAACCCTTATTGACATGTTGAAGGGGGAGTTTGACAGCAACAATACGATTTAGGGGCAAAAGTGAAAAAGGGCATTTCACTGCTGGTGATGATAACAAAAGATGACGGCGATGTCCTCCGGATAAGGAAAAATTTAATATGATGACGATGATGGTCATATTGATGATGATGATGATGATGATGATGATGATGTTTATCGGGATTAATAGAGAGCTTAATAAATGATTTTTTAAAAATTCGGATCTCCTAAGAACCATTATGGATGAGATAGGCATGAGCATTAATATGGCATTTCTTGGAGTTATGATCATTATATTTTGCTTTACTGAATGGAATCTTACAATTAGTACGGAATGTGCGATATGATCTATCCTAACTCTCCGTAAGAGATCCACATTTTCCTCTGATAATGGGGAACTCTTTGGTATAACCTTTAATTACTGATAAGGGCACTTGCCGCAGCGTTCTAGAACTTGTTATTCAGCTTCCTAACAGCTATATTTCCTTTAATAATTGAGAGTTTGCGCATTAACGATAAGTGCATCAGTACTGAATCACTTTTAGTAGCTTTCAAAATACAGAATTAATGCAATTGTTACGATGGTACGAAATCGCATAGTTATTGTGCAAGCTCTCAAATTTCACCTATACTTACAATAAACGTTTCTATCTTTTGTCACGAGTGACAAAGAACCATGTGATAATGAAGATGATAAAAGCAATAAAACTGCAATTTGATGATGGAGATTAAGGTGAAGATGATCAAGATGACGGTGACATACACAAAACTTAATCACATACAACTATATAAAATTCTGCATCTCGCCTGATTCCTCTTTACCACTTACGTATTTCTTACCTCTAGAGTGGTCTCCTCCTGACACAAGGGTGAGCAGGTGTCAGCCACGGGGTCGCTGCTGGCGTCACAGACAACAATATGGTGCATGGCTGTTACCATGACAACCGTCAACACTTGCCTCCACAATGACCGCATCATTCATAGAGACTCATTTACTCCTGGTGATAGTAATGATGATGATGATGATGATGGTGACTGAAGGTGAAGGTGATGCTGTTGCTGAGAGGAGATGATGAGCTCTTAATCGAATTATCTTAGTATTGGTAGTACTGATACTCGAACGCGATACTGCCCAGACTAGCCACTGAATTTAAAAACAACTTTTACACTGTATACATGTAGAACCTTACTGTAGAATCAAGCCACACGATCTGCCACTATTATCTGCCTCTTGTAAATCTCAATGCCGAGGTGATAAATTAACATTCCACCCTCACAATTTAGTGATAAACACATTGATGGAGAGCATTTCTCAATGAAGGAAACTACAAGTAACGCTCAGCACTGATATTGTTACTTAAGGATAAGGGGGGACTGACAGTTAGAGATAGCGATTCGTGTGGGAGGACATCACTTTACTGGAAACGTTCTTAGTATCTGTGCAATTGAGAAGTGAAAACTGGAGAAGAAATGCGGGCAGCTCCTCGTACTTACGGAGATTGAGAGGACTTGAAATATTTAACCCTCCGCTGTGGTCTTTGATAATTAAGTCAGGGAATTCCAGTCTCCCGTGATGTGTTATTATGTTTGAGATTACTTTTTAACTGGTTCACACGAGACAATAACATATTTGTTACCATCACAGTATGACTGGCAAATATCAGTCAGCACAGAGAACAGGCATTCTGGAGAGAGATGGGAAAGAAAGAAAAAGGAGGAGAAGAAGAAGAAGAAAAAGAAAAAGAAGAAGAAGAGGAGGAAGAGGATGAAGAAGAAGAAGAAGAGAGAGAGATCAGCAACAGTGACAGTAAGCTCTTCATGATGGGTACAAATGTAAATGAAAATGAAACAATGAAAACAGGACTTCAATGGAAGTCATGGCGAAAATGTTTTACAGTGCCATACAGTGTTTTACATCCCATTCGTAATACAGATAACATACTGTAGAACAATAAAAAAGTGTACAGTGAAAACAAAATATTACAAATATTACATAAAAAGTTATTACTAGTCACTGCGGAGCAGCGCCTTGTCCCCTGCCCACCTTTGAAGCCAGATATTAATTTATTTACCCTTGAAAAAGTAGTGAAATGTCTTTCCCATGGACACTAACCTTGGGACTCGGGATTCAAACTACACACCTTAGACTCGATAGTGTTCAGATTGGGAGAACAATTCACAAGAGCAGGGTGAAAACTTCTGTTGAAGTCAATATTGCGGTTTATTGGCAAGTATGACATAAAAAAACCCAACTAATATTTGTAGAATATTACTGTCCTTTTCCTCTCACTTTGTTCTGTGCCTAGACTAGACGTATTGTAATGGCTCAAGCGAAATTCAACGACTTCAAAGTACAGTAAAGTATGCTCCAAAATGTTATTTATACCACATTAAATAATATCCCTGCACCCTTATTAAACTATGACGAGAGAGTTTGTGTAAATGTCCATTTTGCCGATTCACAAAGACTTTCCATTTCAATTTTCGTACCTTTTCAACAGAGATTCTCACTTGGTGAAATAAAATCTTCCACGGTTTTTCATTTGGTGCCTTTCAATAAAGGCATATCAGACTAGATAACGGGGATAATGTATACAATTTCTTTCTTGGGAGAAAGCGTTTATAAACATTGCTCAATGCTCGTGCGATGCGTAATTCCACAGCCTACTTAGACAAGAGGGTATGTCAATATAAAGTAACATTTCCACATATAGTCTATATATTTCATGTATCTATTTATAAATTTTACACAATAATTTTCTTCCATCACTGACTCATTGCATAGACGACAGTCTCGGTCAAAGTCCTCCTTCAAAACGGGTTATCTTTGCCAATAGTTCTAGTCCAGATTTTGTTGCTATTTCAAGGGCATTCACAGTTTCATGCAAAAAGAAAAGTTTTTGGGTGATGGNGGAAGGGGGGGGGGGGGGGGGGGGGGGTATACATATTGACAAGAAGAATCACGGAGATGCAAACTAGTGATTTTAACAAGAAAATCAATATTAACTCCCTAAGGAAGACATTAGACTTACCCCTTCAAGCACACATCTTTGTTGCTGATGCACAATTCTAGTCTTTTGAAATTTACATGAATGGAATTATATTACTCTGTGGAATAAATTCTTCGGAGCTCTGAGGTTACTACTTTAAATGTAGAGACCATAACTCATATAAGGTTGTCACCTGCTTTAGCAAATTATGTAATGTTGACGTACCTTATGTTTGACCACAAAAATATCCACACTCAGTCAAAATAAAATCGCCACCGTCATCTAGCCATCCATTTCAGCAGCCTGAGAGAAAGAGAGAGATAGAGGATCCACAGCTCTGTGTCTGGATACACCATAATATTGTCGAGACAGTGGACGGATTCCGCAACACTTCCTACTAGCACCCGTAACACCCTGGGAGGTCAAGGGGTGGGCGGAGACGATATAAGGACCTCGAAATTAGTAGGTGGCTTTTTTTTTTTAATTCAAGAGCGTAAATGAATTCTAAGTGGCGATGTGTCACTGGAGCCATGTGTGCTAAGGCACTACCTGTCTTTCTCATAGGTCGTAAGGAACAGATAATTCTCTTTGTTTAGTCTCCCTTTTGTTGTAAATAGAACATCCTGAATTAGAGAGTTCATTATAACCACACCTCCGTAAGAAAAACAAAAACAAAACATAAAACATAGGTGTCAAGCACGTCCCAGCTCCATTTGTAATGCACTACTGGGAAGGTGGGGGCATCATCTGACGTGACAGAAAGCGTTCTAAACAAAGTCGTAATGTTTACTGTTTACCGTGATGGACGATATAGATCTAATCTAAAATGCTAAGAGTCCATGGAACTAGCAAAAACAGCCTTTCAGTTACTAAACGCCGACAGCTCTTTTTCTCTGTCTCTCTCTATTTGGCTGCTCAAACGCACAAGATGGATAGGTCCAAACTGTAAATCAGTAAGTTTCATTTCGGTACCAAAAGCATGAGCTGTAGATAGAGAAGAGACAAGAACACTTAGGGATCCCTAGGAATAGAGGACATCATATCAAGGCATTCAAAAGACGGTTTGCGGGAGTCCCTGATATTCTCCATGTTGCTGTACTTTAGTTCATTTAGGGTTACCTGATTTCTTTCTTTCCTTCCCAATAAGCCAAGTCTTCTTAACTATGCTTGATTTTGTGCGCTTCCGAATTGGGCCACTAGTTGAACTAAAAGGTACAAAATATTGAAACATGAATGAGACTTTCACGAGAACAGGAAGTTATTTATCCGTGTTTTTATTTATTTAAAATAGAGAAAAAAGTTGAATGAAACTATAGGCCTATAGTATTCCAAGTTTAAGCAGATGACGTGTTCACTAGGCGCGTCACGTCACATACTAAAAGTAATATAAGAGTCGTGGGTTTATTTGCTATTTTGCACACTCTATAGCGTCACAGACTTCACTTTTTGCAGTTATACAAAGATAGCAAACTTCGCATCCAACAATGCTTGCAAAGAGTTCTGGTGTTTTTCAACAGTCCATTTCGAAAGGACTATTCTGGGCTATTGGAAATATTATCAGTTCGGAGATGATAACAGGTACAGAAATAAACAATAAATAAACTTACCTGCCAACAAAAGACTGATGACAACTATTCCCTACTGATCTTACAAAGAGGTAGAGACACTGAGCTTGAAGTTAATCTTGATTGGCTAAAGGTGGATGCCTCTGTTGTTTTATTCTCGGATATGTCAATACTGCGTTCAATTTTGAGATGCAGGTTACATTTTCATGCAATCCAAGTCTTCTCTGTTAAAGATCCGTTATACTCTCACTACCATCATCACCGACACCAGTACTCACAAACAACATCAGAAGCAGCAGCAATAGCACCATCACCATACCGTCACTGCTGCAATTACCATCACTAACAACAACAACAACAAAAATAGCATTAACAAAACAAGAACAACAGCAGCAGCAGCAACAACAACAACAACAACAACAACAGCAACAACAACAACAACTACAACAACCACACAACCACCACAATTATAATAAGCACAACAAAAGCAACAACAGCGCTACTGACGTAACTTAATGCAAAGAAATGATTTCTAGTAATCGACCATTTATAGTAATCGACTAGGCCCATCCCTCTTCAAAGTGTTAAATACAGTGTACATATCTTATCATCTCCCCTTGAGACCACGGGTGTCAAAACTAATCCAGACGTCATAGCTGACCCCCACTCCCCCTTGCCCTCCCATATCCTCAACACAGACACCATATGTCTTACAGCCGGTCAAAATTAGGCTTATGTCGCTCCACTAGGAACTGAGACATCAGACACTAAAGGTGTATTGGACCGTTTGGTATCAAATCTATTTGCTTGCAGAATTCGAGAACAAAATCACTTCTATGTACGAAATTATTGATTTTATGGACAGATGGTCAGTATATGTGGAAACATTTTAGAGTTCTTGTGACTTCTTATTAGATGAATAATATATAAAAAAAAAAAATATTCTTCAATCNCATTCCATAGATGACTCCCTGCCTCTTCAAATGACCAGGTCTATATTTCGGGTCATAATCATGCTAGATCAGTTATTTTGTTTTTTGCACCCAGCGAAGTCTGCTCATGCCAATTGAGCGACTTAACCCTTATTTTGACTGGCTGCAAGACATATGATAACAAGCAGTATGGGGTATTCTCTGGGCCAGACTACTGTTAGTCTTATCATGTGACATAACGCTGGGGGTAGCTGGCTTCAGTTCTGGGGTCTCCTCTCCTCTTTACCTCCCCCCCC
>JAWQUT010000596.1:324733-338692 GCA_033807755.1 Ellobium chinense | reverse complement strand
TTTTAATTTTATATTCATCACTTGCCTGTCTTTTGCTGAATATTTGCGTCTGCTGAAGCCATTGTTTTAATGATGTAGCTCACATTTTTAAAACCTCTAACATTTCATTACTTTTGCTTTTTCGTTCTTTGTTCATTAGTTTTCTGCATCTTACAAAGGACGCACGTCTGAAATTTATGTATTAAATTTGCTAAATTCTCTCAGTATTCTTGACTAACTTATTTATAGCCAGTACAGATTAATGTTTTGTAAATAATGGTTACCACCTAGATTTCAAGATTTATACATCTCTCTCTGAGATGCATAAATCTCTCTCTGAGATGAATAAATCTCTCTCTGAGATGCATAAACCTCTCTCTGAGATGCAGGACATTTTAACACATTCTCCTCCTTTTCTTTATACTGTAATGGCAGACTCAGATCCTGACAACTTCCAGAGATGAGGTCCAAACTCGCTGTGATAGCGGACTAGAAGGACGCCTCGACTCTCACTGCTGGTAGTCCAGCATCATCTCTGGTTCTATGTCCAGCTGGGTGGCATCTGGTGTGAGACCACAGCGACGGCGGAATGTGTTTCCATAGGTCCAGATCCACTTGTTAGCGACTGTGGAAAACACGAGAAAGGCAAAAAAAAGTAAGATTTGCCTACCCCCCTAGAATTGAAATTAGTTTAAAATCAGCTGAAACATAACACAATAATGCAACTTCCAACACAGATTAAAATTCAGAAAAATATACTGCAGGCTTTGACACCTGCATATTTTTCTGAAAACACACGAAAATCTTGCCAAAAAGAGATCAAATATAAGAAAATACGCCTGAGTGCCAGGAATCATTTCCATTTTATTTGCATTTATTTTCCTCATTTGTATTTTACATCAGTAAATACTGAACAGTTCTCACCACAAACTATAACAGGTAAAATAATTTGTTCATCACATTTCACGCCTGTGGCGGTAAGCATAATCCAAAGTTACGTTAATTAACGTATTGCGTTAACTACAGTGAACACTACTAATGTTTTGGGAGTTTCCCATGCCAACCGCATTGCGTTAACTCACGTACGGATAATACACACAGCCACAGGTCTGAAATTTCGCTCTCCTCCCTAATTATGGACGATTGACTCACTCCATTTCTGACCAATCAACACTGGACATCCGGCGTGGTGTGTCAGATCATCTTCGTGGTAGGCGGGGTCATAATTGTACCACAGTAAAGCCATATTCTGATAAAGGATGGAAAAACAAATATAAGTTCAATCAGTCAATCAATCAATCAATCAATCAATCAATTAATCAATCAATCAATCAATCAATCCATCCATCCATCCATCCATCCATCCATCCATCCATCCATCCATCAATCAGTCAATCATTCATTATCTAATCTACCTGCCTGCCTGCGTGCCTATCTGCCTGCCTGCCTGCCTCCATATCTGTCTGTCTGTTTGTCTTTCTGTCTGTCAGTTTGTCAAAGCATGTATAATCAGTGAACTGGCGTTTTATTTTTCATATTTTTCTAACCAGTAGTAGTAGTAGTAGTAGTAGTAGTAGTAGTAGTAGTAGTAGGTTCCTTTCTTCAAACAGCAACCTAAACCGGCTGACTCACCTTGACCGGGGGAACGGACACCCCAACCCGTGTGAAAACTGTTGCACCTCCTTTCTGGACGTCACTTAGCTGTGAATCAATCCAGTAGATATTGAGGGTCATAATCTCCATTAGATTTGAATTGTCGAAGTTGTGAAACGTTGAAATTATGCAGCATTTGGAGTGGTGTGGAGGGGGAAATGAAGGAAACCAGTAATGATTTAAGATTATCATCTATTTGAATTTCTTTAATTGATGAATTACTTCACTTTGCTGTACTTGCCTAGAACTCTCAGTTAAGGCTAGTCTCAGCTACGGGGCTTTTCATTTACTGAATAGTTTCCTTGTTACTGGAATAAATGTGTGGAAAATAAACTACATCTAAATTCTTTGTATAATTTTATAACATGAATGTATACTCACGTAAATAAGAAAAGTAGCAATTCTGTCCCCTGAACCTTTCTTCCCTTTCAAAGTAGTGGGAGACTGGAATGTGAATGTTCACAGATTGTTAATGTCTGTGGTTTCAGCAATACACTGTTTTAAAGTACTCAGACATGATTGCTATCATGATATTAAAGGTCATACCATTGTGAATGTCCTGTGAATTAAGTTCTCCTACAAACACCTATACTGAAGTGGTGCCAATCAAATGCATTTTCAAATGCATATTAATGACAGTTGGCCAACACTTGACAGAATAAAATTTCTTTTTTTTTATAATAACGACAGAACAGGTTCCATGAAATGACCTTAATCCAATTATTCTGATTACATTATCCCGATGTAGACATAACTGTAACGCCCCCGTGGGTATGGAATGTTACAAATGATGACACATGCATCTTCCTTTGCTGCGCAGTCATTCCCAGCGTCAAATTTACAAACGTCGCGGGCAACAACTATGATTTTTTTTTTGTAATTTCCTTCTCTGCCTCTCCTCTTTATCTCACTTTTTTTTTCATCCTTTCTTCCTCTTATTGCTGATGAATATTAAATGAGAATAAGGGTTAAAGAGAAAACAAAGCAGATAATGACATTTTAAACAATGAGTGTTCCAAGTTAAAAAGCAGTCTAATAGTTAAGAAATTATAATTATCATAATAATAAAATAAATTCAAGATAGACCAAAAACTTGAAAATTCGAACCCCGTAAAAGTGCAATAAGATTTCAAAATAAATTCCCCCAGAGTTCTAGACTTAAAGACATAAACGGACACTTACTCCAAATGTATCCATATGAACTTCATAATGACCTCCTAAACCGTAATTCACAACCTGGACCGAGGAGAGACAAAATTTTAGGCTAATTAAAAATAATTATAGGAAATACTCAAAACATTGCTGTTGCCCATCCCTAACCAAATTAAGACTGTTACCCATTTTCTTGTTAATGTACGTACAATAATTCATGAGTTTTAGGATACTGGATATAACGGGCGGCCAAAAAGTAGATTATTTAATTCAAAGTCAAATAACTTTCAGAGTTATAGAACACTGTAATGGAATTTTTAAGTACCAAGATACAGTCTATACTCTATAATTGCTACACGATTAACTGTTCTCAGAGCTATATTTTTTTGTCATGGCAACAACAACAAAAAATGAAAAAGTGATGTGCCTAAGCCAGTGTGTTAGACTGCATAAAATATGAATGTTTGAAGTTGTTAATTTTGTAATTAAATAAAAAAAAACATGAATTTCTTTTATTGTTTTGTACATGTGTTTGGATTGGAGTACCATACAGAGAAATAGCGGAGAGACTTAACTATGTTTGACGATTTCTCAATGGTTGTAAAACTGAAGTTTCAAAGACCTTGCGACGTGATATATAACATCCAAGAAAAAATTTAAACAGACTTTATTCATATATACAAAAATTAATAAGAATTATTTCAATGCCGAATTTGTCTCCCATAGTGGCAACTTAATTTGAAATTCACCTCCCCATATATGGGCAGTCTTCGTGTATTACTTACTTTGTATCCAGATAATGTCTGCTCATGAAATTTCACAATATTAATCAAACAACATGTGTCATGCTCATTAGGAGACTCAGTGAACCGCTCTCAGTGATCATGGATGTAGGGTCATGCTGGCATCATGCTAGCAATCATTACTTCCGCGTTTCCATCTTTCCATTGTGTGAGAAATATGATTGACTGACATGGTTTACTACACTGGCTTTTATTGACTGGATCATCTTTTGCATCTTACAGTTTGGGCATGAATCAATTACTTGTAAAACTTGTTTTTGGAAACGAGATTTATTTACACAGTTACATTAATATTTGATATCAACCTGAATAGGAGATGACTAGTTAAGAACAGTCTAGACAAGAGACTTACATACCTGAAAAGATTCTGAAGAGTCTGGGGCATCGGGGCCTCTCTGTTTGGCGTCTAGGCCTGTAAT
Organism: Ellobium chinense; assembly: GCA_033807755.1. Lineage (NCBI taxonomy): Eukaryota > Metazoa > Mollusca > Gastropoda > Ellobiida > Ellobiidae > Ellobium > Ellobium chinense. The sequence continues at coordinate 334,686 of JAWQUT010000596.1, read as the reverse complement.
GTACTCTATCCTCTTGGAGACAGTTTTAGCTATCTCTGATTCGGCGTCCGAGATCCAGCCTCTGGTAAGATAGGAACAGTGCGGTGATGGTGGTGGGAATGGTGGTGATGGTAATAATGGTAGTGGTGGTGGTGAAAGTTATGGTTGTAATTGTGGTGTGGTGATGGTTACGAAGGTCTGTTGGTGCTAATAATGGTGGTGGTGATGGAAGTAGTAGTGGTACTGTACATGGTAGTGTAAAGGTAGTGAAAGTGGAAGGATGGTGGTTGTGATGGTAGTGGAAATAGTGAAGGAGGTGGTCGTGGTAGTGGAGGTGGTAGGATGATGTGGTAGTGATAGTTTTTGGGTACTTGGTGATAGCGATGTGGGTAATAGTGCTGGTGAAGGTGAAAGATGCGTTGGTTGCGTGGAAATGAACAGAAATTGGTAACAAAGAGAGGCAGAATGGAGAGAAAGGTCTCCACACAAGGCACATAACTCACAAATCACTTGTTCGAATATCCAAAATATGTGGCTGATCTTCCCCTACTGCACCTCGTTTGAGCTGATAGTGGAAAGAAAACAACACATAATTACACCCCTTGGCCTAGGCACGGGCCCACTGCATCAAAGAGTTCATGACCTTTCAAATATTCACCGGAAATTAAAAGGCACATTATAAACTAAAGGAGAATAATCAATTTGATATAAAATAATTGTAATGCACTCTGGACCACCATCATCATCACCACTACCACTAGTATCAGTTACTATCATCACAATCTCCACTATTACTGCCACGGTTACAATCAACGCATACCACCTCTTCCAGCACCAACGCTACCACTACCTCTACCACCACCACCAACAACCACCACATATGGCTAGAGCCATAGAAAGATTACCCTGTTCTTGACGTGATCTTTAAAATACTCGTTTTCTTGATCACTGATGACGTCATAAATGACGGAGGCAAAAGGAGCCACTGACATGATCTCTTCCTTGAAGCGATAGTAGGGCAGGCGGACAGGCCGGTACCGGCACACAATTCGGGGATTCGTAGGGTCCTGGGGATGAAGAGATAAATGGATAGACAGAAGGGACGGATAGATGAGTAGGAGAAGAAGGCGAGTAACATCGAGAGCGCCCTGGCAAAGTTAAAGAATACAGTCAAAAGTTCACAGAAAGACATGGTGTTTTTTGTAGTTGTGTCTTTTGGGTGCTTTACGAGTAATTGGGTTACGGTTTAGATTTAGAAATCCTTAGAAAACAATGAACATTTGAAACGATCACTCCCAAAGTACCAGCAGTTTCGCGCGGACGCTCGCTGGTTCATACGTTCACTCATTAGCAGGCCATACACAGTGTCCTCGAGCGGGAACATAGTTAAGTATTTTCATACTGTGTTATCCACTATGTCCTGTGTAATACACAGTAAGCTAATGAGGACAATGAAAAATTGAACTGACACAAAATAACATAAATCCAATATCTGGTATCTTAGGTTTACTGCGCGACGGTTGCATAGTAGGCCAAATTATAAATACCTAATACTTATTAACCTGTTGTTTCAAACCTCTTCGACTCGTTCGTTGAAAGGAAAAATTATGCACTATAGTGCGTTCACAAATAATGGACAAGCTTTTCCTTCAGTATTTTTTTACCTAATGAACGGATTGCTTCGAAATTGTGCATGACCCCCGAACCAATTTGTCTTGACAGGAATTAAATTTTGCTTCTCTCTTCTGAGTTGATGGTTAAAATTTTTATCTCTGTTCAACACATCGCAATTGTAGTATCTAAAAGAGAAATAAGAATGAAGATGAGCACAGAAATCACATACTGCCACTTGATACCGGCTCTCTAGACTGCACAATTTGCTGAAGTTCTGGAAGTAATCATATGGTACTTCGGGTTCAATTCTGGGTTGGGTTTGCAGTTCTTTGGCCAACTCTTTAACGTCATGGCTAACTGGGTCTGTAACAGTAACAAGATAATCACCATCATTTTTAGTAGAGAAGAATTTCTTAACCAGATGTTCCATAGATCTAAAGTTTAACATTCAATTCCAATTATCGGACCTTTAGTCCTTCATTGAGGAAATAATACAATCCTCATCATCATCATGACATAGCTTTAAACTGAATACGAGATAATAACATATTCATCCGCTAAATTATGTCGAAATCACCTTTTGGCACCTACCCAGCTTAATGGTCTCCAAATTTCCTCAGAGGTTATTTTGTTTCGGAGATAGCCAGCTGTATGTGTCACTGAATTATTAATAAACTGAGGCGTAACACGAAAGTCTGTTGCATCTATTGTAGAACTGTGATTCTGCGCCATATAATTCTTTGGTGTATCAAGACAAAGTTCTTACCATATTTCACAGCCTCATTGTACAATGTATGGGCCCAGACTGTGTTTCCAGCCTGAAAGGTAGTGATTTAAGTAATTAGAGGGATACTGATGTGCAGTTTAAGTGCGAGATGTGATTGCAAAATTACATTAAGTCAGTGATGTAAGTGAAAAAAAAATGTATTGTTTATGATTCATGATTTATGATCAGTAAGCCACTCCCACAGCACAATAGCACCACAGCCACTATAGTACTACCAATGTTTGAAAGGACAATCAACATTACCATTTAGCCCCCCGCCCTCCCTCCACGCCCAAACCAGCATCGGTGACCACTGGCTGTATGCATAATCATTACGTTAGTTAACGCAATGCGGTAACCACCTCCCGAAAACATTAGTAGTGTTCACTGTCGTTAACGAGGTGCGTTAATTAACGTATGGATTGTGCATACGGCCACAGAACTTAAACTGGAGTTGGCCAGCTAATTAAGTTGGTTCAGAGTCCCATATTAAATCTTCTTACGTCAGTAATCCACTAGTTGTTCAACCCGGGTTGATGTATCCCATGTAAAATTATGTTTAAGTATGTAGTGTAAATTTAAAGCTAAGTTAATGGTGTCGGTAACCGACTACTTATTCATATAGATGCCATGGTTGTAAAGGAGAAAATGGTGTAGTTATAAGAGTCCATCAATGTTTCTGATGGAAGCATAAAAATGAACCTTAAATGTACGAAGCAAGCCTAGAGTTGTAATACAGTGGCACCTCACAGTTATCATGAACACATGTACTTGAATAATAAAATTATTGACATGCTCTGGCATAGGGTCTCTATTTTCTATATTTACACAAAAATCCTCATTCAAGAATGCTTCCCTGGAAATCTGATACGCTGAGTTCTCTCAGAAGGACCGACAGACAGACAGAAACAAATAAACTATTACATCCACACAACCTGCTCACAACATCACACCCAAAACTCACATGCACATGCACGCGTCCCATCAGTGCCAGGATGGTGCCGAGAGTGGGGCCTGGCCGTTGGGGAATTGAGTCTCTACTCCTTGTGAGCACTGCTGACACGTTCAACCACTCCAGGCTCTCATTCAGCTTGCCCTCTGTAGAGAAAGTCATGAGAAACAGGGGTTAAGACAGATTACTAAGTCTATAACTGAAGAGGTCGTGCTACCCCCGATCGTAGACCTGTCTTTCACCTCGAAGCTCAATCCAAGAGCACTATACATTTATTATTTCACAGACAGAAATATGGAACCGGTCTCTGTGAGGCGATCGTGAAGTAGCCGAGCCAAGAACAGTTTTGATGGATACGGCGTGCACGGAGCCATGCGCTTGAAGAGTGCTCCGGGCCTTGTCGGAAGACGAGGAATGAAATTTATGAGGGGAGGGGGCAAGAGATAAGAACAGAGAGAGAGAATGAGAGAGAGAGAGAGAGAGAGAGAGAGAGAGAGAGAGAGAGAGAGAGAGAGAGAGAGAGGAAGAGAGGAGAGTAGGAAAACCAGATGAGTGCTCATTATTTGTTGTTAAAACTGTGCTATGGTAGAGTTTGCTCCAAGCAAGATCAACTCATGATACTGCGGGATACTGGGTAATAGCTTCCTTAATTACAGGTATGAATATATATATACATATATATATACACACAGTACTGATACTCTCTCTCTCTCTCTCTCTCTCTCTCTCTCTCTCTCTCTCTCTCTCTCTCTCTGTCTATCTCTCTCATTTTTACGTTCATTCTCTCTCCACTTCTCCACAGAGCCCGGGGATCCTATTCTTCATTCCTCTTGCATCACTGGCCTTACTTATAAGAACGGGGATGTACTCTCCAAGCTTTCTCTTAGTAACACATTTGATACCATTGGTTTTGTTTCACGTGGGTAAAAACACAATAAAACAAACAACACTTTTTTTTTAACTTCGGAGACACTCGTGGATATCTAGGTCACCTGTGATCTTTATCGTGAAGATAGTGAGAGGCATTTATAGATAAGACAAGGATTCAAAATTTTCAATTGCATCGCATATAGCGAAATATCGGAACCTCCACTCGAGGCATTTGTGTGTATTCTTATGCATCACATTTTATTAAACATGAGGTGTGGGTAACTTACTATTCCACTAAGGCCTCCAGAGGTGGCTAATAGAAAATGCCTGAAGGGTTTATAATCTTAAGGCTCAAATTTACCTAAAGAAAGAGGAGAGTGATGGTGTGAACAAAGAGATGAAGTAGAAGACAGAAAGATGGAGAGCACAAGGAAGTTGTGAACAAAGAGGCGAAGTGGAAGACAGAAAGACGGAAAACATAAGGAAGTTATGGATATAAAATACCTGAAAAACATGTCTGTCCGATCTCATATGCGTCCACAGCATCGAGTTTCGGTCCTTGAACACCTAGGTAATCGCCCCTTATCATGTCCATGGGGTTTAAGTTATACACGCTCTGAAATCATATTTACAGTGAGAGTAACAATATTTGTATACTCGTCATGGTCTTAATTACCTATCCGAATTCGTCCTTCTCCTTCTTCACCACTTACAGATCGTTTCAGCTCATCGTGGATGTGGTATCTTTCGCGAGAATCTAGTTTTCGCTAATGTCACGATTGACTTTGTAGCAAGGATTTAAATTTCGCGAGTCACACATAATGATTTTCTCATGCTTGTTTGAGCTTAAAAGACTAATAGGATCCTATGTGACATTACACAACTTCTTCTGAAAAAGTTACATGGTCAGACCTAGACTACACCTAAAATAAACCAAAACTGATAAATCTCTTGCCATGAGCTGTGCTTGCATACATTTAAGTCAGACACAAAAACACATACTGTTTACTGTCATCATGACTCACTTGGATAGAACTGTTTTCCCTGGCAGTAACTCTCACGAGTCAATTTCAACTTGCGACATTCACGAAACTCAGATCCTCGCGAAAACAGAATCTTCTACAGTAATCGCAACTCAGGGAGAGCAGGAAAAGAAATTATTTAGAGGACGCCAATAATCAAAATTTATTTCCTTTAATCTCCTGTGACCTTTATTGTGAAGAATGACACGAAAAAAAAATAATTAAGTGGTTTGTAATAAAACGAACTGGATTGTATCATCGGCGCTGCCATTACTTCTGTTACTAACACCAGCACCAACACCACCGTTACAACAACAATAACAACAACAATCTTGAACAGAAACAATAACATACCTGTAATCGCACCAATGCTAGCCTAGCTCCTCGTATATCATTCCAGTCAGCCAAGTAATTGATGGAGACCTTAACGGCTCGCTGGAAGCTCTCTGCATTGAAAACAGATGGTTGGATGTTCAGTTTCCGGTAGACAGGAAACTCTCTTACCGAAGAGCAATGCAACAGATGATCCATAGAGGAAGCTACACCCCGTCCCTCGCCTCTTGTTCAACAGAAGGACACGTGGGAGTCATGAACCAACAGCCACGGTCCAGCCTCTTTAGAGTGTCATGAAGTCAAAGGCTGAAACACTTGCTACACTGGGAGTATCTTCCCCTGGAGATATTCTGTTGCCTCGCTCTTCGGGTAAAAGAGTTTCTATCATAAGTATTTATAATTCACCCAGAACGGGCAGTTCGAAGACCTCCAAGCAACTCAAAATAGGTATAACTTAAAGGACACGTATTATAATTATCGAAACTAATAACAATACACATTCTTCGAATGGGCTTGCCAGCTTATATCTAATGAGATGGCATGTAAGCTTATACTGAAGACAGGCAATCAAACGTAGTTCGGCCAATAACCCGTGAAATCTGACCAAGTGAAGCAACGCAACTTTTGTTTCAGCATATTCAAAACAACAGCTGGCGTTTATACGAAGGTTCTCAATTCAGTCCAATTCAATTCAGTTTAGTCCAGTCCAGTTTAGTTCAATTCAATTCTGTTCAGTTTAGTTCAGTTCAGTTTAATTCAATTTATTTAATCGAACCCAGGTTACATTGTAACATATGGATGGTCAACATTGATAACGCATGGCAACTAAATAGACAAAAGAACACAACTGTATACATACTAATAAAGGAAATGAAATTGAGAAACAAATCCAGACACAGCAATATTCTCCAGTTTGGGTGATTATAACAGAGTATATGACTGGGGAGGAAATGTTGTGCAATTATAATTATGATCGAAACTTCAGGAAATCAGGATGATTTTACAAGAACTGGCAAAATTTAAAAAGATGTGTCTGCTTTGACTGGAGGAGAATTAATAGGTTTCGCAAAGATGAATTAGCTACTAAAATTCAAATCGAAAAACTAAGGCCATTACACAACTCGTTATTGACGGAAATGTTGGCATGTTAGATTTCACGGCTAGTACGCGTATAACGCTGATAAACACCCCAAAAGGTTTTACTCTGATCCTATTTTCCCTTACAATACCTGCAGAAATGGTGTCTGTGGATGGACACTGAACATTTTAAGTTACTTAGTACAATAAAAAAAAAAGGGAGTGAGATTGAATTTTGCCTTGCCTTACTTTTGATCTCTGTCATTGAGCTACTGCTCTTGGAGTGACCAGTGATGCCAGTATATGGTAGGTTGAGATATTTCGAAGTTGAATGGAAGTTGAGTAGAGAGTGTTGTTTATGGTTGGTTTTTCCGGCAGGTATTTACTGCGGAGGGTTGAGAGGGCCGGGCAGCTGTGAGGATGGCAGTGTTGATTTCTTCACTGACAATATTGATCTCTTGATCCCAGGCTATACAGTTCAAAAGTGTGTCAGAAATGACTCTGTAATTCTCCCAGTCAGCTTTCGCGTCGTTCCATTTGGGTTTTCTTTTTGGCATGACATCGGCTTTGTCCAGTTTGATGGTGATCTAAGTGGGAAGATGGTCACTGCCTATGTCTTCCAAGACTCTCCACTCACAGTTGTTGATAAGATCTGCAGACGCTAGAGTCAGATCTGGTCGGCTAGTGGTACCATGAACTCTGTTTAGGAGAGTTGGTGGGGAGGTCTTATCTTGCAAGATGATGAGGTTGGAACTGTTGCTAAGGTTCTCAATGTATTTTCCAGTCCTATTGGCGTCTTCATAGCCCCATATTGGTGAGTGTCCATTGAAATCTCCCGCTATGATGATTTTCTTGAAGTTGTTCTGAGAGAGTGGCAAGCTGCACGTTGTCCTGGGTGGACTCTATAATTATATTGTAAATATTGTATTTTTGTCCAGCAAGCCAGGCCTTCACATGCTGCCCGTCATTTTCATCACTGGTCTCGGGAGCAGAGACTTCCGCTTGTATGTCGTTGCGAATTAGAGTTATAATTCCACGACAATCATTGGTGCAGTGACATTTATACATTGTATAGCCTGACAGGTGGACGTCTTTATCTTTCAGGACGGTAATGCTGTGGGTAGCCACTTGGTGTGCCAGTGGGAATACTGTTANGATCTGCAGACGCTAGAGTCAGATCTGGTCGGCTAGTGGTACCATGAACTCTGTTTAGGAGAGTTGGTGGGGAGGTCTTATCTTGCAAGATGATGAGGTTGGAACTGTTGCTAAGGTTCTCAATGTATTTTCCAGTCCTATTGGCGTCTTCATAGCCCCATATTGGTGAGTGTCCATTGAAATCTCCCGCTATGATGATTTTCTTGAAGTTGTTCTGAGAGAGTGGCAAGCTGCACGTTGTCCTGGGTGGACTCTATAATTATATTGTAAATATTGTATTTTTGTCCAGCAAGCCAGGCCTTCACATGCTGCCCATCATTTTCATCACTGGTCTCGGGAGCAGAGACTTCCGCTTGTATGTCGTTGCGACTTTGAGTTATAATTCCACGACAATCATTGGTGCAGTGACATTTATACATTGTATAGCCTGACAGGTGGACGTCTTTATCTTCCAGGACGGTAATGCTGTGGGTAGCCACTTGGTGTGCCAGTGGGAATACTGTTAAGTACTCAGGACAACCGATCGTCATGTCATGTAGCAAAGAGTTGTCTATACAAGATGTTCCACAGGGCCATAGGAGGTGAAAACAGGGTCCCGCTCCTGGGTTTGATGGGAGAGACCAAGCAGCATTGCTGGCAAGAGGCCTTGGGGTAGTGTTCCTGATCCACAGATATTATGTGATCCATAGCGGGGGCTTGGTTGGTCATGGCCAGAGCGTGTTCCACTCACCGGTGGATACTGCACCATTACCTAAGGGCCAACCTGCTCCTGGCCCTTTTGTCAGACCCCATCCCCCTTGACCTGTCCGGCTTGGGTGACCCTACCAGGAGTAAAAATTCCTGCCGGCATAGCTCTCGGGATCATGAGAGGCTCACAAGCCCTCAAACCACGGCAAGGTAGGCTACTGATGAGGGTGAGATTGAATTAAATAAACTCCCTCCTACCCCCTTTCCACCTTACTTCCAACGAAATCAATTTCTTTTCACTAGAGCCATCTTCTTTATGTGTTTCATCTGATTAGCAAAAAAAAATGTTCACCTAAAATAGTCTCTCTTATGATACCCTCGAATGAATATGAGATAACAATCTCCCTTATGAGATCAAGTTATTCAGTTCCAGCACACTTATCTTTTCTCTGACATAAAGCCCGTTTTGAGGTATAATGCTTCAAGTCACCTAGATGAAAATTTTAAGAAAAAATCAGGCACATACTGTCATTTTAATAGTATGGTAAGGTTCTTCATAAAATCACATTGTTAACTGCTTTAAGCTCGCACATAAATTTCGATAAATACCATCATCAAAACCACCCTGAACAAACTTTAATAAGAAAAAACTTACAATCGACACCGCATAGTCGCACTTTTTTTGGGAGCATGGGAAAAATTGTGATTACAAGGAGTTGCGTTTATCCAGTGACCTTTACCTAGAAATATAACATAATTTTGTGATGGGGAAATGTTGCGATTAAATGGAAGTTGCGATTTTCCTGACTGCAATTAAGCGGGGTCGACTATATAGTAAAATTTGCTTATGAAATACAACTTTGACGATTACAATGGACGATATCTAGTCAGTGCATATAGCAAAATCCAACACTATGAAGACTAGGATACCTTTCTTTGTTTCATGCAATTTGACAAAATGTGAAGCCACAACCCTTCCTTGGCAAAGGCAGTATCAGTCTCTAAGCAAGCGAAGATGATTGCCACTGATGCGGAAAGATTGGAAACAGTGCACTGACTTGCGAGTGGTGTTTGCAATACTTACATCTTTGCTTCATTTATTAGCATACAAATCACTGTTTTATCTTGCCACACAACGCCGTTAAATAAGATGTTACACTAACAAATTTGAAACCGTAGATAGTTGTCGCCATGTTCCCGAGCATTTTCTTCCACTTTTGTACAATAGGGTTCTTCAGATCGCTGCTCGCTGAAACGGAGTGCCCCTAGCGATCTATTTTAAGCCGCGCCGTCCGAACCGGCGGCTGACAGTTACCTTCATGCATGGGTGAAAGGTCAAATTCGTGCTGCCTTCGATGTTGACTGCTACTACTACTAGTATTACTGATTAGGCTGCTAGGCGTAACCTAGAAGTTTGTACAACCAATGCTTCGGAACAAGCATTGCGCTTAGAGTACTTGCCACTTGAACATAGGAAATAGCATTGTCAAGATCTGGA
>JAWQUT010000596.1:305376-310506 GCA_033807755.1 Ellobium chinense | reverse complement strand
AAGGCGGTGGGGGGTGGGGAGACTATTGCTCTTAATATGACGTCATTTTCTAGTGGGTTTATTCTCAATACATGAAATGTAAAAATCGTTCCACGAGTCCTCGCCAGTCGAGGTGGGCTTTGCCTCTTCAGCCGTATATATATTCACTGTGCAGCCTATACCAGGTAATAGTAACTACTTTGCAGACTATTTAAGTCGCTTCTGAACTTACGAGTATGCAGAGTACTAGAACTATTGAACTTAAGATGAGTGTGATCTTTGACGTTCAACGCAATTGGATCCCGTCTTACTGAAGGCAGCACATGTACTGAAATTCACTTTATGGGACACAAAACACATTCTAAGAAACTTACGAACATTGAGTGGCTATGTCTGTACTACAATTCAGAACATTGAGTGGCTATGTCTGTACTACAATTCAGAACATTGAGTGGCTATGTCTGTACTACAATTCACATCATTCAGTGGATATGTCTGTACTACAATTCACATCATTGAGTGGATATGTGTAGCGAGCAAGTGTCGATCAGTATTGGCGTGTAGTGAAGAGGCACTGAATACATTAGTTTCTCCTTAGAAACGCCACTGACGTTGATGATGCGCCCAAACAAACATGCTAATCTAGAAGGTACGAACAGCAACTTCTAGACTAATTAGAATCAAAACATTCCGATCGCGGCCCCACTCGAACCTTCGGGAAGGCTAATATTGATTTCATTCAAAGCATCCTACCCGAACCTTCAAGAAGGCTAATACTGCGTTTACTCAAAGCACTATACGGTCGACCTGACCTTGACACTAGACAGTCTCACTAGCGGGCGCAACGCACTAGTTAAAGGAGAGAAAAAAAAAACAACTGATTTCAACAAGGTCGGCCGCTACTAACCACAACATTCTCGAATCATGAAGGACCGGAGCCGCGTGCGGTCCAGGGCCGTATAACAGAGGAGGGGGGGGGGGCACTAGCCTAAACAAATAACAAACATCACAAATGCTACAATATGACTAAATATAAAGTTACCAAGGCACATGCCTAGTCCTTGGAACGTCGTCATTGAATTCGTCGTGCTTGAATTCGTCGTCATTGACTTCGTCATCATTGAATTTGTCACTATTGAATTCGTCAGCAGTGAAGTCGTCGCTTTGAAGTCTTCGACGTTGGATTCGTCGTCAGTGGACTCATCATCGGAGATCGTCGCTGGATTCTTCGCTGGGTTAAGTTAAATTAATTATTTGATTGACGTAAGGTCTGTCACATTCACATGTATTTTGTGTTTTTATTTCAGGTATAAGTTAACTCATTCTGACCGAGATATTTTCACTGCAAATGCCGGAGACTTCGGTTTCAGAATTGTTTTTTTACACCTGTGTAAATTTAACAGGCAGTAACTCGGCTAATTTTGGGGCAATACCAACATATTATATCTCAAAATGTAGGAAATTGAATGGAGAATGGCAATAATTAAAAACAAAAGAGCTAAAAAAATAAGTCAAAGAGAAATGAGGGTCAGAAACAGCAACAAAACGTAGCACTTCCTGGTTCGATACGGTGACAAAAAAACCTCGATAAAATTCACTGAGTGTCCGCAGTTCCCAAACAAACGCTATGAATGAACCTCCTGAACCTTCAACTTCCGCTTCCTTGACCTTTCAGCCGGTGTAGGGGAGTATTTTTAAACCAGAACACAAGAATACAAAACCATGTCTTGCCTATTATTACCATGAATTGCCATGACTCAGACTTTTGCGCGCGCAGATTTCAAAATTTGAAGGATATTTGGAAAGTTAATTGCATTAATTTTTTTGGGATGGGGGATAATGTCACGAGTTATGAGTTATGATGAATCGATTGTTTGTTTAGTTTGTTTTGTCGTGCAGGGGTCTGAGGTCATTGTACAAAGTGAGTAGATTGCAATGTATCTCGTGCGCACGGATTACGAATGTCTGGAAGTAGGTGAGCGGGGGGAAACTAGACTTATAAAAAGGGTTGAGAGCAAGCACGGACGCCGAGCTATACTTAATACTACGTATATGAATGTGTCGCTGGGAGCAACTTTGTGTGCAAGTGACTACCGCCAAATCTTGGTAAGTGTTGAAAGTTAGTATAACGATCGCGAGTCCTGGGAGCGAGTGATAGAACCAGTGAAATATGTATATAATAGATATTCATTTGAATGATTGTGTGCTAGTGCTTTTTATTGCAGGGTGAATGGATTTCTTTGAACGACTGGAGATTTTCAGGTGCGTCGAGTAAATTAGGATGAATGCTCAGTTTTAATAAAGTGCAGGGATCTTCTCTAGCGATACTTCCAGAAGGATGGAAAACCCAGGTACTCTGAAAATAACTTAACTTGTAGGGATAAATGAGTAAATTAATAATTTTGTTGTAATTTGTTCTAGGCCTTGAATGCGGGGAACGTGAGACGTTTTACCCAACGTCATAAAGAGGGCGCTTGGCCCAGGAGATACGCCTGCCTTCCGCATCGGCCCTAGGTACTGGAGATGGCGGCGTAGAGGACCTATAGTGTGGGAACACCTTTCCCTGAGTTAAGTACTACTAATTCTATTTCCTACACGGAATCATATCATCAGCTTGTCTTGTAGCTGGGTTAAGAGCATGGCGGCTCTGGATATATGTTACAGCTTGTCTTATAAGCTTCGTTAAGAGCATGGCGGCTCTGGATATATGTTACAGCTTGTCTTATAGGCTTCGTTAAGAGCATGGCGGCTCTGGATATATATTATAGCTTGTCTTATAAGCTTCGTTAATAGCAAGGAATGCTCTGGGTAAAATATGTATTATAAGCTTGTCACTGAAGCTTAGATTATATGATCCTGAGTGGACGGAGTGATTGTGGGGCTAAGTCTTGAAGCCCAGTTTGTATTAACTTGACATTATAGCAGTCGTATGACCACTCTAAAATAATAATATTATATGTATGTCATTTATTTTTGTTATTAAATATGAGCCTGAAGGCGAGTTTCATGTCGTGATGGGATGTCTGGGCGAGTGAATGTTAATGTCAGTTTGTGCGCGTCCTGTCTTCTGTGAGTTTTTGGGCCGTATTGTGTGTTTTCGTATTTGTCCGCGTTTCAGTCCAGGTTACTAGTCCAGTAACCGTTGACTCTGAGCATACAAGCGTATACATTAACTTACATAAGGGATGTTGTGATGTTCATAAATAAAACCAGTACGTTAGCAGTGAGACATGTATAGAGGAGTGGGTAACACAATTTCACAACATTCACAAGGCTACTCTTCTGTGTGGGCAGGTCAGGCTATTCAGTGAATCATTGCCTGGGAATATTTGGAATAGTGTCCCTTGCGTTTGTGAGCAAGACACTAAAAGAAGGAACTANAAAACTTAATGTGAAGGAAGAGTTTGACTATGGACAGATTTGCAATAAAGTTTTTGAAAAGAAATTCCATGATCACACAAATAAACAAAATATGGGAATGGAAACCTGTCAACTAGTAGGGATAGATTTTGAACTGTAGTATCAAAAATATACGCCAGTTTGTAAAAAGCTCTCTCATAAACATGTGACTTGTGCTTTACCAATCTCTACAAAATTTGAAGGAAATCTATGGAATGTAAGTTTAGATACAGATCCTGAGATCACTTCCCTCTTCATGAAAAACATTCTTCACTGTTTCGCACTTCGGTGCACAATGTTGCATGCGATATGTACTGACTTACAGAAAGGCAGTGCGCACCACAGTAATGCGCTAGAACTTACAAGGAAAGGACTGCTCCTTCCTTTAAGGCATTTTCGTGGAATGATCCAAACACGGCTTCTTACACATCTCAGTCAAGCTGTGCAGGTTTCATATCTTTGTTTTATGCACACCTCAAAATAAGCTAAGAACTATCATGAACACTTTCTAGATCAAAAAGGTTTTCACTGAAGGCAGTTGTTGATTTGGAGTCAGCAAAGCTTAGGTTTTAGTCAATATTAATGTTACAAACAAATTTTATACATGTAGCAATATGGCCATCACCAAGTTATGGGCATTGCTTAAAGATTACATCATAATGAACCATCTCAATTGGACTAGGTCAGGTAATTGAGACCTAAATCTAAACTTCTCCATGGATTTGAGGTGCCAGGTGGAAAGCTCTTCAACAATGAACAACAAACTGGCACCATAACTGCAATTTCTGCACAAAGTTTGGGCTAAAGCAGCACATACGATAAATGCAGAATGAGGTTGTTTGGAGATGTAACAATAACGTTTCAAATCTTTAAAATCGGATTTTGTTTAGATCACAGTTTACATCAACAAATTCATTTATTCAGTTAATTTACTCATTCATGCATACATTCATTCATCCTTTTTTTTTCATTTATTCTCTGGCATAACTGCATTAAACATGAATGAAATAGTCCTTCACAGACAACCTAAAATCGTCAAGCACACAGCGTAAGTTGATATAATCAAATTGGATTCCAGAGCATGGTTCCAGGTTGCAAGCACTGCAAGGCACAGAGACGAACCACCATTCTAGTACATCAAGCTGGGGTCAATATCTCCGACAATGCTAAGGGTAGGTCCAGGTCAAAAGTGACCAAACTGCTTGTAGCTAAGATGTAGCTGCAGGAAGCGAAGGTTCTTTCTTTATTCCCATTAACTGTCCACACTAGAAGCGCATTTTAAGTTGGACATATCCTTACAAACGATCCACTCCGCATAATTTACGAGCAGCAGCAAGACAGGAATGGATTTTGACTAACAGTATATTAAAAATATGGCACACCGGTGGTGATAAAACAATATTGCAATTTAAAAGTACAATAATAATTTAGAAATATTCACATGGAATGGAACAAATTATGTGTTCTCTCTTCACAACACGTCATGACAGTTGCTTTTTCTTCTTGGCGTCGTACTTGTGTATGTGTGTGTATGTGTGTTTGTGTGTGTATGTGTGTGTATGTGTGTGTGTATGTGTGTTTCTGTGTGTATGTATGTGTATGTGTGGGTATGAGCGTGTGCGTGGTGTGTGTGTGTGTGTTTCTCTCTGTGTGTGTGTGTGTGTGTGTGTGTGTGTGTGTGTGTGTGTGTGTGTGTGTGTGTGTGTGTGTGTGTGTGTGTGTGTGTGTGTGTTTCTGTCTGTGTTTGTGTTT
>JAWQUT010000596.1:295376-300376 GCA_033807755.1 Ellobium chinense | reverse complement strand
AGTCTAATAGTTAAGACATAATAATCATCATGATAATAAAAAAAAATTCAAGATTGATCAAAACCCTGAAAATCCGAACCCCGTAAAGGTGCAATAACATTTCAAAATCAACCCCAAAAGTTCTAGACTCAAAGACATAAACGGACACTTACTTCAAATGGATCCATATGAACTTCATAATGGCCTCCTAAACCGTAATTCACAACCTGGACAGAAGAGAAACATTGTTTTAGGCTAATCAAAATAATCATAGGAAATACTCAAAACACTGCTGTTGCTCATCCCTAACCAAATTAAGACTGTTACCCATTATCTTGTTAACGTACGTACAATAATTAATTGCTGTTTTACACTACGATGTGTTTGAGTTTTAGGCTGCTTGGATATAACGGGCGGCCAAAAACTAGAAAATAACTTTCAAATAACTTTCAGAGTTATAGAAAACTGTAATCGAATTTTTAAGTAACAAGATACAGTCTATACTCTATAACTGGTACAAGATTAACTGTTCTCAGAGCTATATTTTTTTGTCATAGCAACAAAAGAAAAATGTGAAAAAGTGATGTGCCTAAGCTAGTTTGTTAGACTGCATAAAATATGAATTTTTGAAGTTGTTAATTTTGTAATTAAATGAAAAAAACATGAATTTCTTTTTGCTCACCACATATTGTCTTGCATTTGGATTGGAATACCATACAAAGAAATAGCGGAGGGACTTAACTATGTTTCACGATATCTCAATGGTTGTCAAACTAAAGTTTCAAAGACCTTGCGACCTGATATATAACATCCAAGAAAAATTTTAAACGGACTTTATTCATATATACAAAAATTTATAAGAATTATTTCAATGCCGAATTTGTCTCTCATTGTGCCAACTTAATTTGAAATTCACTTCCGCATATATGGGCAGTCTTCATGTATTACTTGCTTTGTATCCAGATAATGTCTGCTCATGAAATTTCACATTATTAATCAAACAACATGTGTCATGCTCATTAAGAGACCCAGTGAACCTCTCTCAGTGATTATGGATGCAGGGTCATGCTGGCATCATGCTAGCAATCATTACTTCCGCGTTTCCATCTTTAAATTGTCAGAGAAATATGATTGACTGACATGTTACACATCTCATTCATAATACAAACACATATAACAATACACATCATACATGTAAATACAAAATATTACAAATGAAATACATAACAAAGTCATTGCTGGTCGCCAGCGGTGCAGCGCCCTGGTCCCCCCCAGCTCTAAAGCAAGGTACTCATTTACACCTGAGTCGAGTGAGGAAATGGAAGCGAAGTGTCTTTCCCAAGGACACTACAACGTACACCGCCCAGCTCGCGAGTCAAACACATAAACCTTAGACTTGAAAGTCTTCAGTTTCTGAGTACGACTCGCAAACCGCATGGCCACGCTGCCTCCCACTGACTTTTATTGACTGAAGCATCTTTTGCATCTTACAGTCTGGGCATGAATCAATAACTTGTAAAACTTGTTGCTTTTGGAAGCGAGATTTATTTACACAGTCACATTAATATTTCATATCAACCTGAATGGGAGGTGGCTAATTAAGAACAGTCTAGACAAGAGAATTACATACCTGAAAAGCTTCTGAAGAGGCTGAGGCATTGGGGCCTCTCTGTCTGGTGTCTAGGCCTGTAATGTACTCTATCCTCTTGGAGACAGTTTTAGCTATCTCTGATTCGTTGTCCCAGATCCAGCCTCTGGTAAGATAGGAACAGTGCGGTGATGGTGGTGGTGGTGGTGGGAGTGGTGGTGATGGTGATGGTGATAATGGTAGTGGTGGTGGTGATAGTTATGGTTGTACTTGTGGTGTGGTGGTAGTTATGAAGGTCTGGTGGTGGTAGTAGTAGTGATGCTTATGATGAGGTCTGTACATGGTAGAGATGCGAACTTTAAAGGTAGTGAAAGTGGAAGGATGGTGGTTGTGATGGTAGTGGGAATAGTGATGGAGGTGGTCGTGGTAGTGGAGGTAGTGGAAATTAATAGTCATGGAGGTGGTCGTGGTAGTGGAGGTGGTAGGATGATGTGGTGGTGATAGTTATTGGGTAAGTGGTGATAGAGATGTGGGTAATAGTGTTGGTGAAGGTGAAGGAGGTGCTGGTTGCGTGGAAATAAACAGAAATTGGTAACAATGAGAGGCAAAAGGGAGAGAAAGGTCTCCACACAAGGCACATAACTCACAAATCACTTGTTCGAACATCCGAAATATATGACTGATCTCCCCCTACTTCACCTCGTTTGAGCTGAAAGTAAAAAGAAAACAACGCATTATTACATCCCTTGGCCTTGGCACGGGCCCACCGCATCAAAGAGTTCATGACCTTTTAAATATTCAGCGGAAATTAAAAGGCACATTATAAACTAAAGGAGAATAATCAATTTTTTATAGGATAATTCTGATGCACCCTGCCTAAACTCTTTCTTGTCTTAGTACCCACAAATATGCGACCAGAAAGCTGTGGAACTTTTAAACCTCTTTCATTATGTTTGCCACTGCTTTATTTGTCTTTCCACTTCCCCTCCTCCTTCACCTCAACAAAAAAAAAATGAAAACGTTCTCTAAACATATTTTATCCATTCTCTTTCACTGATAGTTCCAACCCTCAAAAGCAACAATTACAGCTGTAGCTTCACATATTAGCTTAATCATCATTACCATCACCATTAAATATTTACAACACCACTATCATCACTGCCATAACGAAAGTGCAAAACTCAGCTACTACCACATCAGAACATCTCCACACAGTCAATGTCAACAACCACTGACACCACATGCAGCATCAGCTTCATCCTCCACAGACACCAGTCTGATTATCATCATCATCATCATCATCACCATCACCACAACCTCTACCACCAGGACCATCATCGTTTGAAAAATGGAAAGAAGGCGGTCTCTACCAGAAAAGCTTTAATAGAAAAAAACAATCCAAATTTTCGGAACTAGTATGTTCCTTCTTCAGGGACACTGCACNAACCTCTACCACCAGGACCACCATCATCACCACCACTACCACTAGTATCAGTTAGTGTCATCACAATCTCCACTATTACTGCCACGGTTACAATCAACGCATACCACTTCTTCCAGCACCAATGCTACCACTACCTCTACCACCACCTCTACCACCACCAACAACCACCACATAATGGCTAGAGCCATAGAAAGATTACCCTGTTCTTGACGTGATCTTTAAAATGCTCGTTTTCTTGATCACTGATGACGTCATAAATGACGGAGGCAAAAGGAGCCACTGACATGATCTCTTCCTTGAAGCGATAGTAGGGCAGGCGGACAGGCCGGTACCGGCACACAATTCGGGGATTCGTAGGGTCCTGGGGATGAAGAGATAAATGGACAGACAGAAAGGACGGATAGATGAATAGAAGAGGAAGGCGAGTGATATCGAGAGAAGATATTAAAATGCAGTTGAAAATTGACAAAAGACGTGTTGTGGTCTGTAGTTGTGTCTTTTGAGTGTTTTACGAGTAATTTGATCACAGGTTAGACGTAAGATTTCAAAGAAAGTAACAAAAGATTGAAGTGATCACATCCCCTTCTCCCCAAAGAACAAAAGCCTCGCCCGGACGTTCGCGCCGGTTTGTATGACCACATTCACTCACTGGCTGACCAGACACAGTGTCCTGGAGTGGGCTAATAGGCAAGTATGTATTATGTGTTACCCACTATGTACTGTATAACACATAGTAAGCTTATGAGGAGAATGAAAAAGTGAACTGACACAAAATAACATAATCCCAATACCCTGTATCTTCGGTTTATTGCGCGACGGTTGCATAATAGGCGAACTAATAAATATCTAATACTGTGATGTTTCTCTCATTAACTTGTTATTGCAATCCTTTCCGACTCGTTCACTGAAAGGATAAATTATGCACTATAGTGCGTTCACAAATAAATGAACAAGGGTTTCCTTCGGTATCATTTTGCCTAATGAACGGATTGCTTCGAAATTGCGCGCGCATGACCCCTAAACAAATTTGTCTTCACATGGGATTTTTTTTGTTTCTTTCTTCTGTGTTGATGGTTAAAATTTTATCTCTGTTAAAAACATCGCAATTGTAGTATCTAAAAGAGAAATAAGAATGAAGATGAGCACAGAAATCACTCACTGCCACTTGATACCGGCTCTCTAGACTGCACAATTTGCTGAAGTTCTGGAAGTAATCATATGGTACTTGGGGTTCTATTCTGGGTTGGGTTTGCAGTTCTTTGGCCAACTCCATAACCTCATAGCTGACTGGATCTGCAACAGCAACAAGATAATCAAAATCATTTTTTAGTAGGGAAGAATTTCTTAACCAGATGTTCCATAGATCTAAAGTCTAACATTCAATTCCAATTTTCGGACCTTTAGTCCTTCATTGAGGAAATAATACAATCCTCCTCCTCATCATCATCATAATAATATAGCTTTAAACTGAATAAGAAATAATAACATATCCATCTGCTAAATTGTGTCGGAATCACCTTTCGGCACCCACCCAGCTTAATGGTCTCCAAATTTCCTCGAAGATTATTTTGTTTCTAAGATAGTCTAGCCAGCTGTATGTGTGGTTGATTTATTAATAAACTAAGGCGTAACCCGAAAGTATGTTGCATCTACTGTAGAATTGTGATTCTGCCCCATAGAATTCTTTGGTGTATCAAGACAAAGTTCTTACCATATTTCACAGCCTCATTGTACAATGTATGGGCCAAGCCTGTGTTTCCAGCCTGAAAGGCAGTGATGTAAGTAATTAGAGGGATACTAGTATGCATTTTAAGTGCGAGATTTGACTGCAAAATTACATTTTGTCAGTGATATAAGTGAGAAATGATGTATTGTTTACGATTCATGATTTATGATCAGTAAGCCACTCCCACAGCACAATTATAGCACCACAGCCACCATTGTACTACCAATGTTTGAAAGGACAATTAACATTACCATTTAGCCCCC
>JAWQUT010000596.1:279712-294263 GCA_033807755.1 Ellobium chinense | reverse complement strand
ACTCTCTCTCGCTCTCTCTCTCTCTCTCTCTCTCTCTCTCTCTTTCTCTCTCTCTCTGGCTCTCTCTCTGTGTCTATTTCTCTCATTTTTACTTTCTTTCTCTCTCCACTTCTCCACAGAGCACGGGGATCCTATTCTTCATTTCTCTTGCATCACTGGCCTTACTTATAAAAACGGTGGCCTCCACTTTGCCAGGGGCCCGGCGGAACCTAAATCCGTCTCTGGTGCCCTTGAGGTGAGTTGGTTGTTATCAAGCGGCATAAAGCATAATATAAAAATATTTAGAGACATGGAATCCTAGATTATTGATATTTTATGTACTCTCCAAGCTTCCTCTTAGTAACACATTTGATGCCACTGGTTTTGTTTCACGTAGGCAAACACACAATAAAACAAACAGCACTTTTTTTTAAAAACCATCGCAGGCAATCGTGGATGTCTAGGACACCTGTGATCTTTATCGTGAAGACGGATGAGAGGCATTTATAGATTAGAAAAAGATCCATAATTTTCATTTGCATCGCATATAGCGAAATATCGGAACCTCCACTCGAGGCATTTGTGTGTACTCTTATGCATCACATTTTAGTAAACATGAGGTGTGGGTATCTTACTATTTCACCAAGGTCTCCAGAGGTGGCCAATAGAAAATGCCTGAAGGTTTTATAATCTTAGGGCTCAAAGTTACCTAAAGAAAGAGGAGAGTGATGGTGTGAACAAAGAGGCGAAGTAGAAGACAGAAAGATGGAGAGCACAAGGAAGTTGTGAACAAAGAGGCGAAGTAGAAGTCAGAAAGATGGAGAGCACAAGGAAGTTGTGAACAAAGAGGCGAAGTAGAAGACAGAAAGATGAAGAGCACAAGGAAGTTGTGAACAAAGAGGCGAAGAGGAAGACAGAAAGATGGAGAGCACAAGGAAGTTGTGGATAAAAAATACCTGAAAAACATGTCTGTCCGATCTCATATGCGTCCACAGCATCGAGTTTCGGTCCTTGAACACCTAGGTAATCGCCCCTTATCATGTCCATGGGGTTTAAGTTATACACGTTCTGAAATCGATTATGGAGTGAGAGTAGCAAAATACACACTCTGAAACTATTTGTATACTCGTCATGAAAATTATAACCTATCCGAATTCGTCCTTCTCCTCCTTCCCCACTTACAGATCGTTTCAGCTCATCGCGAATGTGGCATCTTTCGCGAGAATCTAGTTTTCGCAAAATGTCACAAATGACTTTTTAGCGAGGATTTAAATTTCGCGAGTCACACATGATGATTTTCTCACGCTTGTTTGAGCTTAAAAGACTAATATGATCCTATGTGACATTACACGACTTCTCCTAAAGAAGTTACATGGTCAGGCCTAGACTACACCCAAAAACTGATAAATCCCTTGCCATGAGCTGTGCTTGCATACATCTGAGTCAGACACATACTGTTTACTATCATCATGACTCTCTTAGATAGAACTGTTTTCCCTGGCAGTAACTCTCACGAGCCAGTTTCAACTTGCGACATTCACGTAACTCAGATCCTCGCGAAAACAGAATCTTCTACAGTAATCGCAACTTAGGGAGAGCAGGAAAAGAATTGGAAATCAGTGAGAGGACGCCAATAATTAAAATTTATTTCTTTTAATCTACTGTGACCTTTATTGTGAAGAAGGGCCACGGAAAAAAAATACTTAAGTGATTTGTGATTAAACGGACTTGATTGTATCATCGGCGCTGCCACTACTTCTGTTACCAACACCAGCACCACCAGCACCACCACCACCGTTACAACAACAATAACAACAACAACAATCTTGAGCAGAAGCAACAACATACCTGTAATCGCACCAATGATAGCCTAGCTCCTCGTATATCATTCCAGTCAGCCAAGTAATTGACGGAGGCCTTAACGGCTCGCTGGAAGCCCTCTGCATTGAAAACAGATGGTTGGATGTTCAGTTTCCGGTAGACAGGAACTCTCTTACCGAAGAGCAATGCAACAGATGATCTACTGAGGAGGATACAACCCGTCCCTCGCCCCTTGTTCAACAGAAGGACACGTGGGAGTCATGAACCAACAGCCACGGTCCAGCCTCTTAAGAGTGTCAGGAAGGCAAAAGGCTGAAACACTTGCTTCATGGGGAGTATCTTCCCCTGGAGATATTCTGTTGCCTCGCTCTTCGGGTAAAAGATTTTCTATCTTAAGTATTTATAATTCCCCCAGAACAGGCTGTCTGTTCGAAGACATCCAAGCAACTCAAAATAGGTATAACTTAAAGGACACGTATTATAATTATCGAAACTAATAACAATACCCATTCTTCGAATGGGCTTGCCAGCTAATATCTAATAAGATGGCACGTAGGTTCATACTGAAGAAAGGCAACCAAACGTAGTTCGACCAATAACCCGTGAAATCTGACCAAGTGAAGCAACGCAACTTTTGTTTCAGCATATTCAAAACAACAGCTGGCGTTTATACGAAGGTTCTCAATTCAGTTCAATTCAATTCAGTTCAGTCACGTTCAGTTCGATTCAATTCAGTTCAATTTAGTTCAGTTCAGTTCAGTTCAATTCAATTTATTTAATGAAACCCAGGTTACATTGTAACATATGGAAGGTCAAACATTGATAACGTATGGCAACTAAATAGACAAAAAAACACAACTGCATACATACTAAATAAAGGAAATGAAATTGAGGAACAAATCCCGACACAGCAATATTCTCCAGTTTGGGTGGTTGTAACAGAGTATATGATTGGGGAGGAAATGTTGTGCAATTATATGATCTAAACTTCAGGAATTCGGGATGATTTTACAAGAACTGGCAAAATTTAAGATGATGTGTCTGCTTTGACTGGAGGAGAGTTAATAGATTTCGCAAAGAAGAATTACTTACTAAAATTCAAATCGAAAAACTAAGGCCACTACACAACTCGTCGCGTCACTAACGAAAATGTTGACATGTTAGATTTCACAGCTGTAGGTGGCTTTGTAATGAAATGCATGGACCGTACATGGGCCTCATCATCTTAGTTATAGTATAGTATAGTATAGTATAACGCTGATAAACACCCCAAAAGGTTTTACTCTGATCCTATTTTCCCTCACAATACCTGCAGAAATGGTGTCTGTGGATGGACACTGAACATTTTAAGTTACTAAGTACAATAAAAAAAAAAAGGGAGTGAGACTGAATTTAAATAAACTTCATCCTACCCCCTTCCCACCTTACTTCCAACGAAACCAATTTCTTCTCCCTAAAACCATCTTTCTTATGTGTTACATCTGATTAGCAAAAAAAAAATGTTCACCTAAAATAGTCTCCCTTATGATACCCGAATGAGTATGAGATAACAATCTCCCTTATGAGATCATATTATTCAGTTCCAGGCACTCTTCTCTGACACAAAGCCCGTTTTGAGGTATAATGTTTCAAGTCACCTAAATGAAGTTTTAAGAGAAAAATTGGGCACATACAGTCATTTTAATAGTATGGTCAGGTTCCTCATAAAATTACATTGTTAACTGCTTTAAGCTCGCACATAAATTTTGGTATATTATACTATCATCAAAACCATCCTGAACAAAATTTAATAAGAAAAAAACTTACAATCGACACCGCATAGTTGCACTTTTTTGGGGAGCATGAGAAAAATTGTCATTACAAGGAGTTGCGATTATCCAGTGACCTTTACCCAGAAAAATAATATTTTGTAATGGGGAAATGTTGTAATTAAGTGGAAGTTGCGATTTTCTGACTGCAATTAAGCGAGGTCGACTGTATAGTAAAATTTGCTTTATGAAATACAACTTTGACGATTACAGTGGACGATATCTAGTCAGTGCATGTAGCAAACTCCAACACTATGAAGACTGGGATATGTTTCTTTGTTTCGTGCAATTTCACAAAATGGGAAGCCCCAACCCTTCCTTGGCTAAGGGAGTATCAGTCTCTAAGCAAGCTAAGATTATTGCCACTGATGCGGAACAGATAGGAAACAATGCACTGATTTGCGAGCGGTGTTTCCTATACAAACCACTGTTTTTTTCTTGCCACACAAGGCCGTTAAATAAGATGTTACACTAACAAATTTGAAACCGTTGATAGTTGTCGCCATGTTGCCGAACATTTTCCACTTTTGTACAATAGACGACACATTTTTAACAAACCTCTTGTAGGTGTGCCCCTTTCCTCACTGTCATTGGCGCGCACCAATCAAAAGCTTTCCCTTTGCTAAGGCACAAAGAAGGGGTATGGCTTCCCATTTTGACCAATTGCAAGGATCAAACAGTTTCCACGTTAACTCACCAAAATGGTCTCCCAGGACCTTGGAGTAGTCTGTGACAAATTGATTGATAACGCTGAACACGGCATTGGGATGTTTGAGATTACTGACCAGATCAGATCTTTCATTTTCTTGCACATGACGAAGGCGTTCCTCATAAAAACTGTGGGGGAAAAACAATTATGAGGTCGGGAAACTACGAATGACAAGGAGGCAAAAAATATTGTAATTCTATACATGAAGCAATGAGCCGTACGTAGAGAGATAATGAGAGCGAGAGAGAGAGAGAGAGAGAGAGAGAGAGAGATTAAGAAAAAGAAAGAAAGAAAGAAAGAAAGTGAATAGTCTGAAACGAGTCATAATAACACTATATATGTTAAAGGGTTAAACTAGCCACCTCGTTAAAATAAACGTGTTCAGTTTAGGTTTTATTGCCAACCATAAATTTGAACAGCCTATATGCCCCGGGCAATTGTCAGAATATCTAACGTCATAATTTATTATGGATAGTTAAAAGTGCGAGTTTACTTTAAGAAGGACCTTCAGCCAGATATTTTTGGCAATATTACATGAAAGCAATACAATATCAAGTGTGTGTGTNGGGGGGGGGGGGGGGGAGAGAAGAACAAAAGCAAAGGGAAATAGGCTAAAAGAGTAACAGAAGGTAAAAACAAGGTAACAATATCATGAATGCCGTAGTTACCTTGATGTGCATTAAACTAGTTCACTATAACACAATGCAATAAGACGCAGAAGAAGTGGGGCAAAGAGGAAGACTGCACAGAGCTGGAAAGCAAAATGAGGAAGTAGATCATGTTTTAACTCTGGTCTTTTTGAACGAATGCTTAAGGTTACAGGCCTGTAATTGTACTTTCACTTTGTGGTCCTACAAAACTTAGGGGGTATATTTCATCTCCCCTTTTCCCTCTTTTGGCATGCCCTGCTTCCAGTAATAAGGGCTCCAGGAGGGAAATTTTGATATCATGGGAATCTGTGTCCATTTTGCTTTATTTTACCAGGCACTATTTAGCCCTGGGCTGGAACTGCCAGCTCAAGGGTGTGCTCAGGCGGAAGAGGAGGGGTTTGGCATTGACCAGTGAAAAATGTAGGGTCTGTTTACAAATAGCAACCAAGCTCAAAATTTCAATGGGCTTGCTAGGGTTGGGTAAGTCTTAAAATTTGGGCCACATAATGGGCTTCAATCTGGTATGGGTCTGGGTGAAAGCTAAAACTTTGGGTTCAGAGGGCAGCTCAAAATGTTAATATAGCCCATAGAGGAAAAAAGGGTCCAATCCTATTACAGGTCTGTAACCTTAAAGTCCTGTGCGCAAACACACACTATAGCAATTGTCTTCCTTCGATCTCTGTGTTACACGCATCTCACGGCGAGTGCAGTCGTTGAACGGTGTGGTCTGTAGACAGAAGGCCAGCCGGCCTAATGCGCATGGGCAGAAACAGCAATCAGCTGTGTTTACATTGAAAACCGGGTCAGACATAAAATATCGAGAGAATAAGATGGACAGTGCGTAATAAATGTTGGGTCAGCTGTGAATATAGTCTAAACCTCAG
Organism: Ellobium chinense; assembly: GCA_033807755.1. Lineage (NCBI taxonomy): Eukaryota > Metazoa > Mollusca > Gastropoda > Ellobiida > Ellobiidae > Ellobium > Ellobium chinense. The sequence goes on along the minus strand of JAWQUT010000596.1, from coordinate 288,412 downwards.
CAATTACCGACAAATGTGGGATTGTGGATTAGTTTGATTCACCCATTGACTGTGCAAAAAGACTGCACACTTAGAAATAAAATTTTCTGATAATTTAGAGATGTAGATTAGTCTAGGCTACCGGCAACCTACACTCACACGGCCTCGCTCGAGATCATGTTAACACAGCTGATTGCTTTTCCGCACATGCGCAATAGGCCGGCTGACCTTCTGTCTTTAGACGCAAGTGGTCAGGTTCGGTCCTAAGGCGCCATATATGGCTACCTTTCAGGCCCTTTGACACTTTTTTTTAATATCATAATCTGTTTGGCTACTTTCTGGCTATTTTTCTAAGAGTTGGATTTTCATCTAATTTCTATACATTTTCTCATTATTTCCACGCGAATGCAGTTTGTAATTTTTCTGTGAAACTGTCGACCAAGAAAATGGACAATCCGAGACTGAGATAGGACATTAATTTTCTTAACAATCATTTATGACTTAGAAATAGTGGTTACTTTTAAGCCACTTTTGAGAAATTTGGTGGGTTTTTTTTAACGATTTGTCATGTTTGGTTTGGGCAGTTTGGAACCTTCATAAACTCATATATGACAGCATCGTCATTTAAGCCAAAATCAAAGAAGAACACAATCTTTCTTTCAGACTAACATAATCTCTTTGTTGGACTATCTAAATGTCTTACTTTGAAACTTCTTGGAGCTTTTGGTACTGGTTGTCAATATAATGTTTCAGCTCATTGAGGATGTGTGCTTCTTCCTTGATCATTCTCTCCACTTTCATCGACGATGAAAAAACTTCCGCTGACGTCACGGACAGCCATGTTGCTAAGGTGATGGCAACGAGACAGATAGCCAATCGGATTTCAGGATGCATGATGGATAGATGGATGGATTTACTGCATGTAAGAGAGAAGAAGAGAACTGAATTAGATAATGTGATAAATGAAAACAGGACTTTTTATTATCCTGTAGAGAAATTAGCTTATAATCCCATTAAATATTATACATCTCATTCATACTACAAACACATAGTAGAATACATATTATACATGTAAATACACTATATTACAAATGAAGCATATAATAGAGTCATTGCTGGTCGACCGCGGTGCAGCGCCCTGGTCCCCCACCCTCCCCCTCGACTCAAAAACCAGGTACACTTGAGTCGTGGGGAAAAGGGAGTACAGTGACTATAGGCAAGTCTGTCTATTCAGTTTAAAGTGTAGCAATAATACAATTAATTGAGAAATTGGGCATTAACGATGGGATCTTTACCGTCGTAAGAGTTACACTAACTCTACATGCTGAACGCTACGAAGGGTGTATTCAGCACCAATGCACTATCGTAATTTTTAAGATGGTAAAGGGATCCCATCATTGACGCGCAAGCTCTTAAATGTTACATCTTCTGATACATATTTTTCATCTCTGCATCAGGGTTTGAGAGTTTTACAAAGAGAGAAAGAGGGGAGGAGGGAGGAAAAAGTCGTCGTGAAGTTCATAAAATGTTTACCTCGTATCATCATTCATGGTCACGAAGAAAAGTTTATATATATCATACGATTTAAAGAGAAGCATACGACCGTACATGTCAGTTCCAGTGACATACATTTCCTATTCTATGAGGACTTATCCATGCTCATCAAGAAACAAGGTAATATGATAAAATTCACAAACAAGGTAATGTGATAAAATTCACAAACAAGGTAATATGATAAAATTCACAAATAAGGTAATGTGATAAAATTCACAAACAAGGTAATATGATAAAATTCACAAACAAGGTAATATGCAATTTTTTCCGACCCTTTGTTCAAAACTTTGGGCCGACTTTGGTGACAGCATCGTAATTCATGTTCTAGCCTATAATCTTAAAAAAAAAATATAGTCTTTTGAGGAATTATAATTTTTTCAATAGTCCTATTTTTACTCTAAACTTCATTAATGTGAAATATGATAGCATTCTGCTGTCTGGAGGATAATGTAAACACATGACACTAAACAATATGCGAAATCTTGAAGAGCAACCCTCGTACGAGCATAGGCAAAGATTGGAGTTACTACCTTCTCTTTAAAAGCAAGAAAAAAAAAGCTGTTTGAAATACAATACACATAAATTATTTACTCCACAGTTCATGTAGCACCAGAAGAGGCTACCAAACATACATTGCTAAAGGCATACTTTCTTTTGCAACAAACTGTCGTCATGTCCTGTTAATCCGAACCTTTGGCTTCCCTGTAACTTATTCGGATTATCAAACCTTTTACAAAGCAGGAAAGGAGAAAAGTAGGACTCGTTTATTTGACATGATGACTGGGTAGCTTAGAGAAAATATTCAGATTAAATCTTGTTTTGATTGTATTGTAGTTTGTCGCATGAATGAATGAATGAATGAATGAATGAATGAATGAATGAATGAATGAATGAATGAATGAGCGATAAAAGTCAAAGGTCTATATGGGCAAAGGAGAAGCCTAGAAAACAGAAAGGAGAAAGAGAAGGTCAAATCTGTGCTTTCACAATACTAAAGATCAAAGTTGCAAACCAGTGCTTCAATTGCCCCTTTGAAGCCTCTTATCCCAACAGCTTACATCCATAACCTATCTTGTTGGCTACATGTAGCTTTTTGTTTGGTGTCACAGGTAGAGGTGATAATGTCATGGGAGTCAGCGCTGACTGACTCAAGCCACAAAGTCAACACGACCACCTATGAAAAGTAGGAGTGAGTGAGCTATTGGTGGAAGAGTTGGTTTGACGAGGCAAGGGAGCTAATGAATGTGTATCTGTTAAGAGCAGTACTGCTGTATTGCTCACTTACAACCGGAAGTTCTCTGAGCATGTTAACCTTATTATTATTGTTATTGTCATTGTAGTTGTTGTTTTTATCACTGACCAGACAATAATGCCTAGCCGGTCACAACAGATTTGTAAAATTGTGAATGGATTAAAGATGATACGAACATGTAACAGCGGTTCCCTCGCTTTTCGTTCGGATAATCGAAATGTAGTGCAAAATAAATGTACATCGGTGAGCAAATTTCCCAGTTTTCAAGTTCGAATTCGGAAGCACGAATTTCCTGATTATCGGTGACATTTATGTAGAGATAAAAAGCTTTGCCACATGATGTTTGGTTAAGTGAGGTTTCCGTTTTTTCGAGGGGTCAGGATCAACAAGACAAGACTGTAGTATGAGACTGGAATAAGTTACCGGAAAACGCAAAGTAAAACATAAGATTAATTCAGCACTAATATAAAATATGAATTGACAATGAGATTTCAAGCACATATCTGTTTACTAAAGTGTTGAGCAACCAAGTGTCTATCTACCATCTTGTAACATCAATATTCATATCATATTGTGTAGTAATAGTCCCCTTTAAAACCCAGTGCATTGATTTTAGTAAACTTTTACTCCAGGGGACAACAATTATGTGATCTGCACATTGGTAAAAGTACTCAGAGTAAGCTCAATTTATCAGCTTACAGCACAAAACTTTATCTACTTAAAACAGAAAACTTTTTGAAACAATATATAAAATACATTTTTTTTTCAAAAAGTAGACGCCCTTTCGTGTCTGAATTTTTATCAGAACTGGATATTCAAGGGAAATATACAGAAAAACAGCAAGTGAATGGGATTCAGAGGGTCGACAGAAACAGAAATAAAGCAACTGAAAGACATACTAAAAGGGCGTAAATAGGAGAACAGTTATATATAGAGATGACAATGATGATGACCGTTTGCTTTTTCTCCCTAACCTGTGCATGATAATATGTCCTTATTCATCGTTCTCTCCACTCCTGTCCTTGGTCCAAACCATTTAATCATACATTCCGAACATTTCGCTCTATGTTTTTTTATAACCTTCCTTTCATCGCTGTAACCTGTACCCTTGTTGTGGTGCACATGTGCTATGCATATCATGTAAATTTATACATCTCAAGGAATTTTGAGATTCAAAAGAGAAGCGAGGTTGTGTGTCTGGACTCTGTGAGAACTTAATGACCCCAGGAGGTTGCTGACCTTTTTTTTTCTCTTTTTCTCCTTGTTCTCGCCCATGTCCTTCTAGCTTATTCAATGGGCTCTTAGTTTGCTTTCCTCCTCCTCCTCCTCCTCTCTCTCTCTCTCTTTCTCTCTCTCTCTCTTTTTCTTTCTTTCTCTCTCTCTCTTTCTCTCTCTCTCTCTCTCTCTCTCTCAAACTTACTTGCTTGGTCCTTTTTTTTGTTTTTGCACATCTCTCTCTTAAGCTTATTTGATGTCTTTATTTTGTGTCTGCTCTTCTCCCCCTCGTTCTCTCTCTCTCAAGCTTGTTTACTATGCCTTTATGTTTGTCTTGCACTCTCTCTCTCTCTCTCTCTCTCTCTCTCTCTCTCTCTCTCTCTCTCCCTCAAATGTATTTGATTTGTCCTTGCTTTGTCTTTGCTCTTCTCTTTCTCTCTCATTCTTTCAATGTCTCTCTATCCTTTTCTTTACCTCTCTCTCCCCCTCTCTAATCTCTCTTATTGAGACAGGTTCCCTTCTCAGATTTCTCTGTGAGACTCTCTTCTCTCTATCATAGTTAAAAAAAAAAAAAATGTTCTCGCCAAATCCCCGCTTAATCTGGTTACAATTCACTTCCCCAATTCCAGTCTTTCCATGTCTTCCGTTCCGTCTTATCTCGTTCCTTTTTCTATGTGTTCCTAGATTAATTTTGGTGCGGTACCTTTTCAAAATGGCAATGCTATTTATTTTCCATTTTAGTGTCCCCAGTCCGTACCCGGTCCCTTTCAAGCCTGACGAAGGCTATCTACAAAAACATGCACATTATGCACAGACAATATTGTCTTTGCGGATTCTGTCTTAAATTGTTTTGTTTTGTTGTTTTTTTTCAAATCGTGTCTGAATGTCCTACTGGCAATAGCAAGATATAGCCCAGCTGACGTCCTAAAAATATTCGAAGAGTAAACCTGCGCACCTCAGCACAGCGCATCTCGAGGAAAGTAGCAGTACCAGGCTGGGATATCGGCCATATTGTTTCAACCACTCCTGGCCCAGAGTGCATCAGAATGATGACCCTAGTGATCACAGGGTTTTTTTCCTCAATGCAATATTGGATTTCAGCCATCGCGGGCACCGTGGCTTTGAACTACTAAATTATTGATTCCACCTCAACTATACTGAATTAATGACTGGAACGAGTATTGTGAATATAGCTCGAGGCACAAAGGAAACGTCCACTGCCTGAACGTTGCCATGTTTTACAGTGTCTTTCGTTGACGCACGTAGTCTCTTTGTAGTATTAAAACTAAATCAAGACTTTCATTTACCCTGTCGTGAAATTGGTTTACCATACAATACAATGTTATACACCTCATTATTCCTAGTCATAGACAATCACATAGCCTACATGCTATGCACGTAGGAACATTCTATTACAAATGAAACACATAACAAAGTAACTGCTGGTCGCCCACGGTGCATCGCCCTTGTGAAAGTCAGGTACTCATTTACACCTGAATGAGTGGTGGAAAAGGGAATGACATGTCTTTTCCAAGGACACAGTAAATATAAACAGCCCGGCCCGAGAATCGAACTTCATTTTCTGAGTAAGACTCACAAACCCACACTACCATGCTGCCACCTAAAAGTGGGAACAGAACATTAAACTGTCACCGGTTGCCACACGGAGCAAAAAAGTCTCTGGGTCTGTCAATTAATGACACTGGTTATTTCTACTTATCGCTGCCTTAGAAAGTCTTGAGAGCAGAACACAGTTCTCCGACCAGCAACCTGGAATTATTCTCTTGTGGCCGTATGCATAATCCCAAGTAGTATTCGCTATAGTTAACGTATGGATAATGCATGCGGCCTCTGAACATTCTGGGAACACAGGGAATGACATCGCTATGGTGATAAAGTGGCCGAGAATGCTAAGGTATTTGGGACAATTAAGTAACGACAAGGCAGATGTGTTGAGAGAAGTGACATTGAAATTAAGGAAGGGCAGGGAGGGAGAGAGGGTGGAGTGATGGGAGAGGAAAAGGAATGGAGAGGCCATTGCTGCCTTTAAAACAATGTCAATAAAGGGCAAATGTAGGGAAGAAAGAAGAAACTGGTAGGTAGCTCAAGAAAAAAACACACTCAGACAATAACAGGGACGATCAGCAAGGGGGTATTCGCTGGGTTCTGAATCAGAGAACGGACCACATATTACGGACCTGTCCAGAGTGCAACGATATTGTTTCCGTTAGTGAGTAGACACGTATAACTGTCATAAATGCATACACTTTCCATCATAGTCAGGACTGGGCAGATCCAAGATCATATGAACGCAGGTTTGAGCTTAAGTTCAATTCACGTGAACTTGATCTGAGCTTAATAGCTATTTTGGACGAACTGATTTGGATATGAACTGTAGCTATTATGGGTACATGATCTGAACATCAAGTTTCTATCTAAATCTGAATTCACTTCAAATCTACCTCAGAAACCGTGACCTATTTCAAAAACCAACAGGAAACTGATCTGATCTGAAAACGGCTCAATTTGCATAGAACTGATCTAAAGGTGATCTTAGGATTTTTTCCCTCATTGAACTGAACTTGATCTGAGCTGACGTTGTAGGTGAATTTGCCCAGTCCTGATGATAGCTCACTGTCTGCTGCTGTGGGTAAACTCTTAGCTGAGTTGCCATAAAGCGGAATCGACTGTAATCGGGAGGTCAAGTTTGAACGCATGACTGATAAAACTGAACCCTTTAATAACATGCAGTTTGCCTTTTTCTTAGCGGGACGGACGTAATGAATGAAGGGAATAAGAGTGTGCCTAATGCCTTCCAGTTACGCTTAACTCTCATCGTGTGTTTTACTTAATAAGCGCAGAGAAGGAAACAGAGAAGCCAAAGACTGATCCTGCAGGACTTAACGCACTGCTATTAATAACTTACTATGAACAAAGGCTGCATTGAAAAATGGCTGAGTGTTTAATTCTGTATAATGTTCATGAATAATATTGCACACTCTTGAAAAAAATGCAAATCTTGGGCTTATACTTATCAAACAGCAGATCCATGGTGTTTAACATGAGAGAGCGGATCGTGAGGTGCAAACATTTTGAAATGTGCCTTGGCTCAGGTCTGATAAGAATTATTAAAGTCTTCAAGTAAGGCAAGACGCCTGCGGTTGATCGTGAAGTATTATTTTAAATCACATGACTTCATTTTTCTTTTAAAACATGGAAATTTCATGGGGGCTGTTTTTTTTTTTTTTTTTTNTTTTTTTTTTTTTTTTTTGATGAGGGGAGAGGGATATAACAATATTAATATTACTTCTTAAAAGCACAGGGTGTTTACACAAAACGGTAATAAAATAAAGTGCAGGGAACTTGAACACATTTTCTTTTTAACGTTTTAACTGCATAAGATTCATTCAGGAATAAAGAAATGTATGTCAATATTCACACATGTTTTGTGTCCTTTTTTTGATAATTATAACCTCCATGTTATTGCTTAAACCTGTACTCTTGCTACTAATCACGTGACTGTATAATGTCTAACATTGCTCAAGAATGTTGATATGTTTGAGCCAGTTTGTATGTCCGAGAGTTCAAGAACATGATGACCCCTGGAGATCCTTCACTTTCAATTGCTTCTCTCTTCACTTCTCTTCACCTTTCCTAGCTTGTCTTCGGTGAAAAGCGCAAACCATATAATAATATGTCACCAAGATCAAATTTCATAAGCGAGCAGAAAACCTGTTTCATTCTGCAGGTGCTTGTTTTCAACCAGCAAATGGGATCAAAGCAATTGAAAATAATGACAGAATAAAGCTGTTGTTGCCTTTGATCAATAATTTAATTGGGATGCATAAAGGAAATGGAAATGGTGAAGGAAGTGAAGATACTGCAGTCTTGCTGCGAGGAACATAGTCCTCAGCCAGATGTCAGCTTGTAAAATAAGCAAGTGCTCTTTGAGGCGGCTTTTGACACAGAAAATGCAGTGTAATGAATCAAATGTTTTTGGCACCAAATCACAAGTAATATATTTATCACTTCAGAATTTTAACATCACTCTGATCCCTCAAATCACTAATCCTAGTTTGTGGAGATGTCCCAGATTTGCATATATTATGTATCCCATGATTAAAGGTAAAAACGCACCAAACTGAAGTTACAGATTAGTGAACGGTAGACTCACAGATGTAAAAGGAAATGACGTCAACAAGATAATTATTTTAAAAACAAAATCTATCCAAAGGCTCAGATTTAGGAGAAATTTCTCAGGCACCTTGTGTTTAAAAGGGATATTTATTTTGGGTTGTTTTTTTTTTTCTTTTGGGGGGGAGGGAGGGGAGCAACATGTGGTTCACTGCTTTAGTGACATCTTTTCCTTGTCTAATCTAAAAGACGTGTCTTTATGTCTTTTGTATAATTAGACTTGATCGTTATGGCGTGAGAGAAACGTGGACTGAAGGAAAAGTTATTGTTTTTTTGCAGACAGATCTTAAGCTTAGCCTGCGGGTTGCTTCGGTTAACAGAGAAGAGGCGTTGACGGGAAGGATTGTTATTTGTGGAACGAAAACGAACGAAAAGGGGGTGATGGGGAGCGGGGGGAATGGCTCGTGCAAATGATATTTCATATTTTTTTCTACATCGAAAGTTAATATGTATGTGCATTATAGCCTCAATTTCATAATGCATGTATTTCCTTCTCCCCTTCCCCC
>JAWQUT010000596.1:274573-275766 GCA_033807755.1 Ellobium chinense | reverse complement strand
CTGATTGGCTGAAGGGAATGATGTGCCGTGTGCATATACAACCCGGTATTGAAAACTTCAGTTTGTTTGAACACACCTGAGAAGACATGCATTATTCATCAACTTGGGAAGACATTGTTTAAACTGTGAGATATACAAGGATTTTCTCAAGGACAGCCGTAACCACCAATGTTGCAACTACCTTCCCACTCTCGACCTTCCCCTCGGTTTTTTTATTTCCAGTCAAGATTTTGAAAGATCACATTCTCGTAACTTGTCCTGTGTTCCAAACAGCCCCTCTTTGTTGCCTCATTTGGGGCATATTAAAGTGGGAATGGAAGATTCACGCACTGATCTAGTGGAGAGACAATTATATATCAAAATCCATCCCTCGAAGATAATGTAAAAAGGGAAACGAAATTTGAGCCAGAAGGAGACTCTGAAACAAGATTTTCAACAGAAAGCGACAAAAATAATTTTAAGAATGGAAATGAATTTCATCATGAATATTTGTAATGGTAACATAAAATGCTATTATATAAAATAATATGCTATAATATTATATGCTATAATATAATATAGTTTAATATAATATCATTTTATATTATATTATATTATATTATATTATATTATATTATATAATACAATACAATATAATATAATATAACATAATATAATATAATATAGTATAATATAATATAACATAATATATTATACAATGATAATGAAATGCTTTAATTCAAAAATAGAGTAAGTATTGCCTCAGAATCAAGCAGAATTGGAATTTATCGTCTTCGAAGTTTAAGTACCAAAAGAGACGATTAAGTAAAATAAAATCTCAGGAAGAGAGTAAATAAAACGACCTCTAAATTAACCCATGATAATGTAACCCTACACAACATAAGTCTTCGTAACTAAAGCTCTTCAGATACACTCACCCAGCAGTTAGACACTGTGTCCGGATTTATACAATATACTTCACTAAAACCATGTCTCTGTCGTAGACATTAAACGTTCTGTGGGCTTGGGTAAATTCATTCATCTGTTAGATCTAACATTCCTATTGTTTGCACGGTCGCCTCTCCACAGCCCGGTGCGCGTGACGCGAATCAGACCCGGGTCTAATCCCGAGCAAATTCCTCCCATAATGGCCCGACTTTATGAAGTGCTGTCATGTCAAACAGGTACTGCCACAACTACTGTCCCCTTTTCAA
>JAWQUT010000596.1:264573-269573 GCA_033807755.1 Ellobium chinense | reverse complement strand
GAGGTTAAACTTTATACGTATACTTTGTAACTTGGGATCAAGCTTTATTTTAAAAAATAAAGAAGGGAAAACTCGATGCATTAGGAGTGTACACTTAGTAAGGAGGAACGCGTAGCATACCGGTAGTTGATATCAAGGTATTACTGTGTTTATCTACTTAAAGATGAATGAATGACTGAACAAAGGAAGGTGAGAAGGTGGAAGGCAGGGAAGGAAGGCAAGGAAGGAAGGCAGGGAAGGAAGGAAGGCAGGCATATATTATGAGACAATATGACACTGAGCTAAAAGAGGAAGAGGGAAGGGACAATTAAATCTATCGTTTCAAGCCACAGAAAATCAAAATTACAAAATTACCAATGATTACCCTTTCTGCTTCTCTAATCCCAAGCCTAAAATCTCATAGATTTTAAATTTCCCTGAAAAAAACAAAACTCTAATGTATGCAGGGAAAAATATTTCAACACAATGCGTTTGGTAAAGCGAAATTTACGGTTCCTGGGATCGAATAAACGACACACACGATTGAAGGATCATAAAGATGATGCTGGAATAATAATGAAATACAAACTGGGTGGCCATTGATAACCAAAACGAACAAAGGCTGCTGTTTTGAGACTTCAACACAAATGAAACAGATATCAATTCTATGATATCACTCAAAAGACAACCGTGATAACTTGTGTGAAACGTGCCAGTTGACTTTTTGCACGCTTGTTTCGTTTCTTGGATAACCAAAAAAACTGAGACTGACAGTAACTAAAAAGTAACTGAAATGTAATAAGTTACTTTTTAAAGTAAAGTAATTGTAACAGTTACTTTGCTTTCAAAAAAGTAAAGTAATTGTAACAATTACTCATTTTTCAGGAAAGTAAAGTAACTGTAAAAATTACTTTTAAAAGTAACTTTTAACAACCCTGGTGGTATCACGTGCTCTCAGCTGTGTGGTACAAATAAAACAGTGATTAAAGTTGCCATTTCGGGGCGCCAACGTGTCCCGGTGTAAAAATGTAATGCAGTTTATGGTGGGATTTCGGGGGCATAAGGCAGGACCCGCGGGGAATGGTGACTTGTCGTTATCAGTTCAAACATCAGAAAGGGCTTGCTGGGGGATTTGTTTTTACTCCATATCACCTACATTAAACTTTAGAATTCGTCTCGTGACAATGGATCGTTCTTTCTCTCTCACTCTCTCTCTCTCTCTCTCTCTCTCTCTCTCTCTCTCTCTCTCTTTCTTTCTCTCTCTCGCTCTCTCTCATTCTCTCATGTTACCCATCTCTCCTGGTGCTCTCTATCGTTTCTTTGTCATTCTTTCAATGTGTCTCATTTATTATTATTTCGGTGTCCTGATTAAATAAATGTGTCCTATCACATTCTCTCAATGCCCGGCTAACATCAGACCCACCTATTTCACATTTTCTATTCCCTCACTCAATATTTTTTCCATTATGTCACTCCTTCTATTTATCCCTCTCTCTCTCTCTCTCTCTCTCTCTCTCCCTCTCTCCCTCTCTCTCTCTCTCTCCCTCTCTCTCTCCCCTCCTCTCTCTCTCTCTCTCTTTCTCTCTCGCCATATCACCTTTCCTATTTCTCTCTGATCATTTGATCTATCTCATTTTTATTCTGCTTGATTCGCCCCCTCCTCTTTCATGAGCCCTCCTCTCCCGTTTACCATTTCTCTCCCCCCCCCCNCCCCCCCCCCCCTCTCTCTCTTATTCTTTCACTCTACCCCTCTCCCTCGCTCTCATTTCATTCCTTGTCTGTTCCTCGTCTTCCACCTCCTTTATTCCCTGCCCACTCTATTTGTCTCTTTCATCAGTGAAACCTAGATCTCTATAAACAGAATCTCCAATTTGCAGCGTAGAAATGTAAGTAAGCCTACTCCTGTCTCAATAGTCACCGTTTGCACATGAGCATGTTCGTTTACTCAGCTTCTATGCACTTAGCGTGTTTCAAGTTGACTCAAGTCGATCCCAGAGTGGTAATGAAAAATTAGAGTCAAGAGGTTTTGAGTTCATAGAATGGAGCCTAGGAGTATGGACTTTTGAAAATCAGTACCGAGTCCATGGAATATACAGTTGATGGGAAGTTAATATGAAAATTAGTTATGATGATGTCCTACTGGTGATGGAGGTGATGTTGGTGATGATGGTGGTGATGGTGGCGGTTGTTGTAATAGTGTTTGTGGCGGTAATGGTAGTGGTGATGTTAGTGGCCAACATGGAAAAGATGATGGTGCGTGCGATGTTGGTGGTGTGGATGCTGGTGGTAATATTTATGGTGATGATGTGATGGTGATGAAGATGTTGATGTTGATGATGACGATGGTGATGGTGGTGATAGTGATGGTAGTAGTTATGGTAGTGGAGGAGTGGGGATGATGCTGAAGGTGATATTGCTAGTGATGGTGATGTTGGTAGTGATGTTAGAAAAAAATGTTGAAATTGTGGTGATGGTGATAGTAGTAGTAATGTTGTGGAGGGTGATGAAGGGTGGTGGAGATGCTGGAGGCGATTGTGATAGTGATGAATGATGATCACAGCGGCGAAGTTTGTGGCAGTAATGATGTGGTGACAATGGTGTTGAGATGGTATGTGGATGGTGGTGGTGGTAGTGAGGGTGATAGTTGCGCTGATGATGGTAACAGTGTGGATAATGGAGTCAGCGACAAGCATGTTGTGTTTTGTAAATTGAGTTTACGACCAGCGACCAGTGAGGGTATAGCTCAGTCGGCATGACCTTACTCTATACAAAAATATAGCAACATAAGCATCGGCACTTTCATCATGATCATCTTTCCTTCGATGCGTCAGTAACGTGTCAGCTATAGACTGATACGAGGAATATATTAACAGTAGGGGCCAGGAGCTGGAAGAGGGCGGGGGAAGGGGAGGGAGGGGGGAAAAGGCCAGCAGGCATAGTGAAAGTATATTGATAGGGACGAATGACGTAGAACAGACAGACAGACAGACAAACAAACAGACAGACAGACAGACAGACAGACAGACAGACAGACAGACAGACAGACAGACAGTATAGTAGGCGCAGGGGAAGACAAAGTAGAAATGTCACACCAGCAGAATTATAATCATGTAGAATCGAGAAAATTTAGGAGTAGGGGGTTTATCGGTCTGACAGGTTGATTTATTCACCCCTAGTTGTCTAGGGCTCAAGACGGTATAATATCGCTTTGCAGATATGTTATCAAAACAGTCTAATTTTTTTCTAATTTCATCAATGTGAGTGTGAAGTTGAGAGAGAGAGAGAGAGACAGACAGATAGACAGACAGACAGACAGACAGAGACATAGAGAGGAAGAGTAGAATATGAATTGCTTGTTAGTTATTATTATTGTTATTATTTGCTCATTTACAACAGATTGTTGTCTGAGCTTAATAAACATATTGTTATTGTTATTGTCCAGGCGATTTGCAGAGGGGAAAGGTCTGGGGAGGGGGGCGGCGGGCATGTCGGGATAGGAAGATGGACAGATAATTCTGTAGGAATCATTGATTCTGGGAACTAGCAGCTCAGATTGGGTCATTCTCAGGGATTTATGAGACAAACAATCCAGTTGCTAATGGGCTTATTTCAGGTTTGGATCTTTTACAGTCAGACTGTATGTGACGAACAAGTGAAATTTACATCTGATTCTAGTATGAAAATTTAATAATAAATGATCTAACCACCAGGAAATGCCATAGGGACATGCCTACCTCTGCCGTAACGGTGCATGAGAGCTCTAAACTTGAAAATTAATGATTTTTCTGATCTTCACTGTATTTCGAAAATGACCTTTGTCATTTTTCACAGTTACGAGAGAACGCCGACAAAAAGGCGTTCATAGCGAAGATGTCAGCGTTTTATCTTCCTTAACATGTCAGCACAGGCCTTGATCTCATTCATATTATGGTACCCTTATTCCCATATGGCTCAGGTCTGACTGAGCCCCTTTTCGAAGCACAATGACTTAACTTTGTTTTGACATGACCACAATACAAGCTTACTGAGTGTGTGATCGATTTGGTTTGCTCATTGATTTTGACGTTTAATGCCCTTTGTATTGGCATATCGACCAGCAAGACCAGTGATTATTAACGCTTTGTGTCAGGCTGTTTTCAAAAATCCGTGCCAGGACATTTCGACCGATGTTGACTCCGCTTAAACTGCAATCATATTGTAGCTTGCAAAAAATGTTGCCTTGAGATAGAGTTTGCGATTATCCGGTGATAAAAAAAAAATGCAGTTTTGTGTTAGCTTAAACATAGAAGTGCGATTACGTGGAATTTGCAATTATAGAGTTTTCAGAGAGCCGGTAATCATGGTGAATAGTATATTGGTAAACCTGTATGCTTGTGACTTTTTCAAATTCACCACTGACTTGATCCATAACACAAAGGTTATGTCGTCCTGGTTTGACTGATGATAAGCGGAGTTTGGGTCACTTCCGGCCTCTTAACCTGTTTAAAAGTTGTGTTTTTTTAAATAAGTGTCTGTCTGCCTGCCTGTCTGTCTGTCTGTCTGTCTGGCTGGCTGGCTGGCTGGCTGGCTGGCTGGCTGGCTAGCTGGCTGGCTGTCTGTCTGGCTGACTGTCTGTGTGCCTGTCTGTTCGTCTCCTCTGTCTGCCTGCCTGTCTGTCTGTCTGTCTGTGTCTGTCTGTCTGTCTGTCTGTCTGTCTGTCTGTCTGTCTGTCTGTGAAAGTAAGCCGTGGGAGCGGGTGGAGAGGGAGCGCTTCTCAAGGCTGAGATACAAACCTACATTAACCCTTACGGCATAACATTATTTTTCCTCTCGCAAAGCAGATGGACTTAAAGATAACAAAACTCATGCGGTTTGAAAATTTGAATGCTCCTCGGAACGATCTGACCCCAAATCTTTTACTTTCTGTATTAAAAGTTACTGATGAACTCGAAGACCTCATAACCTTCGAAATTAATTATCTCCAGATCTTCAGTTCATAACTTTTAATATATTACTATGATACTCAGAGGGGGGGGGGGGGG
>JAWQUT010000596.1:249474-264559 GCA_033807755.1 Ellobium chinense | reverse complement strand
GGGGGGGGGGGGGTGAGAATTGACCAAAATTTGTAAAAATAAAAATGTCACTTACTAGCAAGCGCTTGCTAGGCAGCCTTTAAGAGCCCATATAGACATTTTTATGTTATGGATCTATACCTATATAAAGAACACGTTCGATACAAAATGAGCCTTCCCACAAAATATCAGGTTAACTGGTGCACAAATAGCCGGATTATAGCTGTCAGCGAGTTGAGCTGTGTAGTTTTTTTTGTAACGATGTCTTATTATTAGGGTCAGCGTGAACACTTTTCGCTGATAAACGGTACTTGATATTCAACGCAAGTCTAAATACGCTGGTTGAGGTTATTAAGGTGTCAAATTTATCCGAAGGTTGGGTGTCGAGAGGTGGTAGGCAACCTGTACAGATAAGTACATCCAAGCTTAACATTGTGTGCAATGAGGTATTTTCAGACGGGTCAGTTACACCACGTGATCTAGGGATTGCTAGGCTATTTTGATAAATGACGAGTAATCATACATGAGCAGAGATCACGTGATGGAGCTGAAAATACCTAATTATTGTAAGCCAGCTTCTCTACGGAGTAAATAAATAAAAGTCTAATATGCATTTCCATTTTTATTTTCCCTATTCCACACGGTGTGAATGAAGTACGGCCATGGGTAATCCATGGAGACCTACAGAGATTCCGTCAACACAAAACACCGAATCGATACTCTGCCCACAATTACTGACTGTGTGCGATATTTAATCACGAATTTGTGAAGCCACAATAAAGATGATATTACATTCGCCAACAGCAATGTTGTTGGATATTGCACTAAAAAAAATACATTAAGAGGCGAAGTGAGAATCGATTTTTGCGACAATTAAATTCAGTAAATCTGAATCCCCATGCTTCATGTTCTTGATTCCATTGAAGTTCTCACAACCGTTGTTCTCGTCATCAAATAGTTATTTGATTATGACCGTCACAGAAACAGTCGAATTTCTAGCATCGATACTTAGAACATGTTGACCTAAATGCTGTGAAACGATGCTCCCCTGGGATCTTACGTGTGAATCTGACTTAACTACAAATATCGATCCACTAACCAGGTCGCATTTACAATGTTGGTGAGTAAAGTCGTGTTGTTTGTTTTTTTTTGGGGGGGTAAGCAGCAGGGCGCTGCACTGCACCAGCAATGACTATGTTATGAATTTCATTTTGTAATGTTACGTCGGTGTGTTTACGTGTGTTTAGTTAACAGCAGGGCGCTGCACTGCGGGCCACCAGCAATGATTTTGCTGTGTGTTTTGTTTGTAATATTATGTATTTTTATATGTATGTCATGTATTGTTGTCTCTGTTCGTGTTATGAGAGAGGTGTATAACAACGTATGGCATCGTAAACCAATTTCCGTACGGGGTCAATAAAAGATGTATTTTCATTTTTTTTTTTTTTAATTTTCATACTAAAACAGGAGGTACATGACAAGGAAGTATGGGTTTTGATTCATTATTCAAAGAGCCACTTCACTTACCAAGTTTTATGATTTTATACACGTTTCAAGTTTCAAGTTTATTTCAAATTTAAGTCCACGGCTAGGCATTTTACAGCACTAAATTGAGCAAACAAAAAAAGACAATAAAAGAGTGGATAAAATGTTAAAGAAAGAAAGATAGACAGAAAGAAAGAAAGAAAGAAAGAAAGAAAGAAAGAAAGAAAGAAGGAAAGAAAGACAGAAAGACAGAAAGGCAGAAAGAAAGAAAGAAAGAAAGAAAGAAAGAAAGAAAGAAAGAAAGAAAGAAAGAACCGTTTCTTTCCAAAGATCTGCCTTCGTAGTAAAACGAGCCTGCACAGGGACCAGGAAAATAGGGATAACACAGTTTTTGAGGGAAGATATTATTCCATGTCAGTCTACATTTACAGATAATTACACATGGAATCTCACCATGATCATTCCTAGGGCATAGTTTTGGTGATGTGTAACTGCAATTCACATCCAACTTGATCGTTCTAGCTTCTTTTCACAAACAACGAAATCCCAAATCATCCAGAATACTAAGTTTGATCAGATAAGTAATTCAACAGAATAGATCTGTGTGAACCCATAGAGATACAGACATAATCTGTCTTGAAAGACCTTTCACATATTTTGGGTAACACACCAAATCTTTTCCACAGCACCGAATATACACAACCTTCTGAGTCAGGGCCGTTACTACCCACACAACAGCTCCCATCCAGAATGCGAAGGTCTAGGCGTCCCTGAACCGCAAAGGACTTAATAACTGTTAAAATTTCAACAAAAGTGTTACTATGGTTGGAAAATGAGTGATGTCTCAACTTTTACACTACTTGAAAAGGAAGAGGGGAATGGGGTCGGTGAGAAGATTACGGTCCTGTTCTCAGCAAGCCACGCTCTGAAAAATTTCTGCAGCTACACAAGCTACGGTCTCTTCATGAGATGTTTTTATGTTGGGTTCTGCGCTGGTTTTCACCTCAATTCAGTCTTAAAAACACAGGTCTGTTGATGGTTAGATAAATGTATCCAAAGTCACAGCTCTAGAAACAGGATGCACGGCTGTGCATTATAAAGCTTCAGTTCAGTGAATCTAAATATCATTTCATTCCGCGGTCGCTGATTCTGTTTGTAAATTGCTTGCGGTGAAACTGTGTCAATACTTCAACATTACACCCGCCCACCGAGAGCGAAAGAAGATACAAGAAAGGAAGAAAGAAAGAGAGAGAGAGAGAGAGAGAAAGAGAGAGAGAGAGAGACAAAGAGGAGATGGGAAAGAGAGAGACATTAAAGAGAGAGTGATAGAAAAAGTGGAGGGAGGGAGAGCGAGAGAGAGAGACAAAGAGGAGATGGGAAAGAGAGAGAGAGACAATAAAGAGAGAGTGATAGAAATAGTGGAGAGAGGGAGAGCGAGAGAAAGAGGGGATACAGAAAAAGAGAGAAAGGGGAGAGACAGAGCGAGAGAAGGAAGTGAAGAGAAGGAAAGGACAGAGGGAGAGAGAAGGAGGAGAGAGAAAGGGAGAGCTAGAAAGAGAAAGACAGGGAGCGAGAGAAAGAGATAAGAGAGGAGGGAAAATAAAGGAAGAAGCGAGTGAAAGAGGAGCAGATGGAAAGAGGAAGACGGGAAGAGAGTGAGAGTGCGAGAGAGGGGAGAAAGGAGAAAAGGAGAGAGAGTGAAGAGAGAAGAGACATAGAAGACTGCTAATATGAAAAAGGGAGAGAGATAGAGAGAAACAAAGAAATAAAGAAAGAAAGAAAGACAGAGAAAGAGAAGTTCAGAGATTAGACAGCTATGAGTATACACTGTATAACTACATTTACAGACAGTAGGGCATATGACCTTTTAGTGGGGCTATAATATTTTATCTTTATGCATCAGCGAAAAACATGATAAAACATTGCACAGGTATGTGTAGTCTACGTGACTTAAACAAGTGAATTCATAATCTTAAATAACTAAATTTCCAGCTGGGTGGATGCCTTAGTCCAACTGACGGTGAATGTGACAGTAGCTTGAGGGTGGTGACAAAATTGTGAAACGTTTCGCCTGGAGCTGCATGGAGAGAGAAATAATTAATAAAATATCAGATTTTGCAGCAATCTACGGACAGAGAGACCTGACAGAGAGTAATGACTTTTATTACGATCAGCGGCGTAGATACAGGGGATGGGGGTCAGTGGTCCCACCCCCCACCCCCACCTCTCATTGTAGTTGTAGGTCTTGACAGAGAATAATGATAATATCCCCTTTCCCCCCCTCCCCCTACCCCCAAACCCAACATTTAACCCACTGCCCACTCATTTAGGTAGTACTAATCACTGTATGAGTGTCTTCACCTGTGACGCCAGCGACGCTGAGGGTTAAGAAACACTAACCAGCTCCAATATAGCAAATGCCTTATAAGACCCGTGATATTAAACTTTGTGAACTATACACATAAGCTGCCAGTGATGTTAGTTCACATTACTGTCGGATGAAAGAGAGAGGGTGAATAGCACATGCAACAGATGGTGGGAGGCGATTACCAAAAGAATATAAATAAAGACGAAAGGAGATAAGTTTATGGAATCCCCGTCATTAGAGTTTCTGTTTGATGGACTGATCTCAGCTGAGGTTTAAACCGGAAGCACTCACAGGGGAGCGTAACTCTGAAGACATGAATGAATGACGCAGTTCGATTGACGTAAGAGTGTGGAATTCCTTGTCAGTATATCATGTCTTGGTTAAGCGAGATATCTGACACTAAAAATAGCTTGCTAAGATGAGAGAAATAAGGTCACAGACGGACATTCCATTGTAAAAGACTACCATACTTTAGACCCTTTGACAAAAGAAGCCCGTAGGGAGCGGGCATGGGCAAACATTTAAGATTTCATAGATTCGAATACCCGACTTCATCAAATCTCACAGTTGCCGAATATGAATTGGAATCTCCACTAATTTCTAATTCATAATACAGTCGACTCCGCTTAATCGCCCATCCTCGGGATCACGGAAAAAGTGGGCGATTAAGCGGAGAGGCGATTAAGCGGAGAAGGTCATTTCGGCCATATTTTTGGTTATAGGGTTACATTTCTTTGATGTCGTGGTTTGATGTCGTGCATTGACGCCTTCTCGTCGCCAGACACTGAACAGACTCGAGTTTGACGGTATTGTAGCGCACAAAATCTTTCATCTCCGCGGTCTCTCTCATTGGTCACCTCGGAGTAGCCCAGCAGACAATAAGGAGTAGGATGGCACGGTCTGGATCGACCGATCATCCACGTGACACGTTCTCTGATCTAGCCGAAATCCACCAGAACTTCTCAGTACGATGTTTACGTTCTCCGCCTCTCTGAGACGGAAGGCGTGGGGGTAGGATATGGCTTTAGGCGCATTAGCATTATCGGACGGGAGACGGCGGTGATGCGTAGCGTGGGACGAAGGGGGACAACGGGAGGTGGTAGGGAGGAAAGGCTTATCACACCTATTTTGGCGTGGCAGCTGTCATTCAGTCAACCGGTCTGCCATCCGTCGCACAGTTAAACCGTCTGTGTACATATTTGTTTGTCAACTGTAATCCTTCAACACTGATCAATGAATTCACGGGCGCTGAAGAGTGGTCGATTATCCAGAGTGAGAGGCGATTATCCAGTGACTTTTATATAGAAAAAATTTGGTTCCCTGGTAAACGAGGCGATTAAGCGGAAAAGGCGATTAAGCGGAGGGCAGTTAAGCGGGGTCGACTGTATATTGGGACAGACAATAAAATCCACGGAACAGCGACCCTCCAAATGTATTTGCTCCGTGGGTTCGAACACGAAATATGTATTCAAAGCTTCAAACTTCGAACACTAAATTCTTCGAATTAGAATTCTGGATATACGATTCAGCGAATACGAATATTGTTTTCGAACCCGCCCACCTCTAATACCTGCTGAATATTGAGTGGGCTGATGCTGATCAATATTTCAGAAGATAATCGATGTCTAACCGCTGTCTTTATGGCTATTTTACCCTACTCCTGCCGTCGTAAAGTGTGATACAGACTTCTAAACTAGGCATGGATTAAACTTTCTAATACCTTTAGTGTCAGTAGGCGTGTTGTAATATATGAAAGGATACCAAACAAAACAAAAAAAAGAGGTTTATTCCAGGATTCTTGCGTTTTCATTATTTACTGACTTTTGAACCAGCGAGCTGTTTTTCTCTAAAGCCATTTACATCTAAAGAACGTTCACAATATTGAAGATTGCCTTAAGAGTTGTTTTTTTTTTATTGACATCGCATCCACAGTTTAAATTAAACAGTCGACGCCGCTTGATAGCAATCCGGTTAATCACAACTTCCACTTAAACGATATTATTTCTAACAACAGGATGCCGTTTATTCTCTAGAAATGTCACTAAATAATGGCAGCGATCGCTTTGTTTCCAAAATATTGTGATTATGGGAAATCCAGTTTACCAGCAAACTAATTTTTTTGTTTTGTTTTGTCTCCAGCAAGTTATTGTGGAGTAACTTTCGCAGTTATCCAGACTGTCCTACCATTAGTTTGTTCATTGTTGCCTGAAATGTAAGGTCCTGAAATCTGGAGCTGAAATAAGATGAATAAAACACTGGGTTAATCGGAAATATATAACGTTTCAGTGCTGTCCGTTTAAGAGCCCACCGCTTAACATTCTGCTTCGGTTAAGGGCCCGCCGTTTAATATTCCGTTTCGGTTAAGAGCTCGCCATTTAACATTCCGTTTCGGTTAAGATCCCGCCGTATCCTGGAAATCGATTGTTTTCTCTGTAACATAAACCTATGAGCATCCCAGCTGCAACAACTTTTGCACTTAAGATCCCAGTCTCCCACCCCCCACNCCACCCCCCACCCCCACCCCCGCTTATTTTTGTTCTTCATTTTGTTTTTTTCCAACGGGTTCCCTCCATTCGATTGACAGGATGTGAGTCTATTTGCAATTGCATGTATCTACATGTATCTGTTAGATCTCGCCTATATATGTGTGTGTCATGCTGTTACAAGACGCAGGTAAAGTCGCTTTCACCGACAACACGTGACCCTTCACATCGGCAGTTTGCTGTTTGATGAACGAAGGCATAATGACAATGATTTTTTTTTAATGTTTTTGTATTTTCTGTACCTATCTTCCCTCTCTATCCTAAGATCGCTGGCTACAGTCCCGCTCTGATTAAGATCCCGCTTTTCTTGTCTTCCGTTCACCAGGAGTTTAGCCGGAGACCAATGTATTGCCTTTTATCATTGGACATTGAACAACGTGGCCGAACGGATAAGACGTTGGACAAGATCTAAAGGTCGTGGATTTAATTCCCGACCATGGTTATCTTGTAAGTGCCTTGGGAAAGCATTTCATTCACATTTTCCTATGTACACCAGTCTGTAAAATTAATGGGTACGCGGCTATAGGTAGTGGAAGATGCTGTCATAATGTTAGTGATCAACGCCTATAAGCGTTTCAGTACACTACACCGGGAGTTGATAAAGTTTTAGACTGATCAGGCCCGTGGGTTGATAATAATGTCAAGTCGCATGAGCGATCTTTAGTCTATATGAGAATTATTAATTGCATTATCATTATTAAAGTTATTATTATTATTATCATTATTATTACTATTATCGTAATATAGGAAGTCTATAATCCTGTGACGACAAAGTTACTGACGTCAGTACCATCACCTGAATCAACCAACGACGAAGACGGCCACGAGATTAACAACATCGACGCTTAAGACAACAGCAGCAATTAAAAACTAGGCTAAGGCGCGAAATATCTTGAGAGAGTGATAAAACTTCACCATTTGTAGCTATGACATTTGTTTTGCCGCTTATCTCAGACTAGGAGCTCAGATATCTGGCTCTGAAGGTTCATTAAGGTTGATCTAATATCGATTTTTGCTCAGAAATCGATAGCAAATTCATTTCTGTATACAAGACTACTGATTTTATTGCTGAATAATTCGGTATCGTCGATAAATGTGGGTATTTGTAAGACAGATTATATAACTTTTATATTGAATCAGTTTTCTTAAATTACAATTTCTCAGATGTTTTTGCATTGCAACGGGGTGACCTTCAGCCACGTCAAAAGACTATTCAGAATTTTCGCATCAACGATGAGATCTACCATCATAAGAATTACATAGAAGTTCTGCATGATGACCGCTACTAAGCGTGCATTCAGCACCGATGCACTAATGAAATTCTTATGATCCCATCTTTAATGCGCAAGCTCTCAAATATCTCAGACTATAACAATACTAGCTGAAAATGTATTTTCATCCGATGAACATACGCATAATATTAAGCGTCCATATCATACCAATAACTTGTTGCAGTCAGGAAGCGACTTAGGCCTGATTCTGACTGATTGCACGACCTTCATTATTGAGCGGCAATATAGAAGTCAGTGCAGCTATTATGGTATCAGTGTTAATCATGACAATGAAGTGGACAAGACAAACCGTCAATGCCTGAGACGGTGTTATGAGCGGCACATGCATAGTGGCGTAGAACAATTATAGCTTCTCGCTCCCTCCCACAAAACGTCTTTGTTTCACCCCCACCCCGAGTATCCCATCCCAAAACAGATATCTCCTAAGATATCTCCTCGGTATACCAAACATTGAATGAATACCNGTCCCCTCACGTCTCTTCCCTACCCTCTCCACGCCACCTTACACACATTTATTACCCCTCTAAATGCCACTGACCTTTGCGATAGGAAGCGAGTCAAATCGATCATTTGGAGGATTTGGGTTTAACAAGTCGGGTAAATTATACTCACAATACAAGTCAGCGGGTGTCTGAATCCAGTCTTAATATAGTATGAGTAATTTATAAAAATGATCTTTCTAAGGCAGTTTAGTAACTAGAATCAGTGACAGTAAACATATTGCCCTGTATATTACTTGCATACCAATACCTCCCTCCTCGCCCCCTACGCCCCGTCTCCTCCGGCCATAGAAAAAGTGCACGTTTGTACACATACATAATATGTATACTATATACCTATAAACCGGTGATAGCATAGTACTATAATTATTAAAAAACGATAACAATTATTCAAGAAATTAACGGCAAATAGAATCAAGTGGTCATATCAGTTATCTTTGAAAGAAATACTATGTATAGGAGACAATGGTTATAATAAAGGTTGTTGTGTGAGAGTATGATTAATTAGTTCCTAACAGTAGATAAACCACCTACCTTGGTATAACAGAGTCGGCCAAACGACACCCCTCCTCTTCCTTGTTACCTGTCGCTGAAAACGTCTATAATATTTTTATGATAAATCGGCCACAGCTCGGTGGGTGATGTATGCAGACTCGCGACTCCGCTGACAATCCTAAACGGCCGCCTTCACTTCACCCAGCCGGAGCGCACCACAGTTTTTGCAATGTATTCTCTGTTAATAATAGGCCAGCAAGGGAGGAAATTGAGCAGGGGAGGTAATCACCGCGGGGCAAAAAAACACTTGATAGCTCAAACAAAGATGTCGGAATGAAGGGGAACAAAACGTTTACACGTACTGAAATTTATGTGATGTATATGTTATCGAAGTGGGTGACAGATCTATAAATAGGTACAGAATAATCCTTTCCCGGCATACTTTTTAGTCGGGGACAAGAGACATTTTAAAATTGAGGAAAGGGAAAGACTGGGACCTGTTCGAAAACGATTTTGTGCAGACAATAAAGATTAACAAACTTGCACTATTACTCGAGGAAAGTCAGCATCGACCATCGGGAAAATTACTACATGTCTAACAATAGTGTGAATGGATAGATCATACAATAACAAGTGCATACCTTTCTCTTTTTAAATTTCTAGGTGGGAGATTCTTCTGAAAATTACTGTTGAAATACAGAGCAATGGAACATTTTCTCCACTAGGGTAACCTCGTGTTTCATGCACCGGTGCTCCGGAGACGTTTTTATCATGCAAACACTGATGACAAAGTGTAAATCCAATCCATATGGCCGGCTATCGAACGCATCTAACCTATGAACCTTGACCTGTCGCGTCACAGCTACGCGCACGTCAGAGGTCGGAAAGGTCAGTGTGGTTGGTTAGGTGCTGTGCAGTTGTTGGTTTTTTTTTTCCCCCAGAGTGTAGGACACTGGGAGATGGAGGAGAAGAAAGGGGCGGGGTTGAGGATGAAAAAAAACAACAACTGCTAGGGCTAGATTTATTCTGAATTTGTGTTTGAACGGACGTTATGATTTCCTTTCAATATGCTTGATTGATTGATTGATTGATTGATTGATTGATTGATTGATTGATTGATTGATTGGTCTGTTGGTCGATTTGTCGATTGATTGGTTGATTGACTAATTGGTTGGTTGATAGATTGATTGATTGGTGGATTGAATGATTGATTGGTTGATTGGTTGGTTGGTTGGTTGATTGGTTGGTTGATTGATTGGTTGGTTGGTTGATTGGTTGATTGAAGGACTGACNATCGACCATCGGGAAAATTACTACATTTCTAACAACAGTGTGAATTGATAGATCATACAATAATATGTACATACCTTTTTCTTTTTAAATTTCTAGGTGAGAGATTCTTCTGAAAAATACTGTTGAACTACACAGCAATGGAACATTATTTCCACTAGGGTAACCTCCTGTTTCATGCACCGGTGCTCGGAGACGTTCTTATCATGCAAACACTGATGACAATGTATAAATCCAATCCATATGGCCGGCTATCGAACGCATCTAACCTATGAACCTTGACCTGTCGCGTCACAGCTACGTGCACGTCGGAGGTCGGAAAGGTCAATGTGGTTGGTTAGGTGCTGTGCAGTTGTTATTTTTTTTCCCTAGAGTGTAGAACATTGGGAGATGGAGGAGAAGAAAGAGGCGGGGCTGAGGATTAAAAAAAAAACTGCTAGGGCTAGATTTATTCTGAATTTGTGTTTGAACAGACGTTATGATTTCCTTTCAATATGCTTAAGACTTCTTGTTTTGTCTTTACCTTAAACTTCGCGCGGCCCAGTCGCACGTTGCGATGTGTCAGTAACTGGTACATGAAACTGAGACAACGTTATAAGAAATGAAAAACGAACTAAAGTCTTTATTTGAACACAATGTGTGGAATACGACGGTCTGCATGATTGCGAGTGACTTATAGGTTGAAGGAGCCTATAATTGATCAAGAAAAAAATTGGACTGTCAGTATCAATAATAGCAGAGTATAAAATCTGTTCAATGGACAGATTTTTTAGAAATAATCGTATAGCGTGGAAACACACAGCAGAAGTGGATGAAATTTATTTCTGAATTTGTACACAAAAAAAATTGTTGCAGGCAGTGTTTCCCAATGGCTTCAGCGGATTATAATATTTGTGCGGGCCCGTGGTCTGCAAAAGAAAGCTAAATTTTGAACCCTTTTTAATCTTCATTAAAACTGGGAAAATATAAATGATGGACCCCACAGTAAACAGTATCAAATTTGAGCACAATGGTGGCACCAGACATGCAGACTAGTATTGGCCACCTCGAATGTTCCTAAGGTTCGAGGAGAGGCTTTTACAGTTTGGCTCCTGCATCCTTACACATGGGTAGAATACTTACATTCCATTTGTACTTCCCTTCTTACAGCCACATTTCATTTTTTATTCCAAACCGTAATCAAGTGTTGACTGGGCCTCTTCTTCTATCTCTTACCTCTGTTAACGAAACACTCTTTTAGCTTGACAAAATACAATACTCTGCTTCTACTCTGGGGTAACAAGAACTCTGTGTAATATAACTGTATCAATAGTCACCTTGCTATAGAGAAATAGCCAAAGATAAAGAGAGAGAAAAAAAAATTCTGGGGGGCGCTGTTCAAACACCTAACCCAGAGGATGTGACGATTACTTAGTCTCATATTGCTGTATAATGTAAGACAGCAGGTCCAGGGCCGTATGGTGGCACTTTTGGCAGATGATACCAAAGTACACCAGCCACAGTCACGTGTAGCTTAATGTGCCAAACGCTATTCTGCTCTCATGTTTTCTTGCTTAAAGTTTGCAGGAGCCAAATTTGTGAAAGTCTCTTTGAGTCATTTAATAAAAAATTCTCCTAGAACCACAAGAACGTTCCGAAATGGCCAAGGCTAGTCCGCAGGTCTGGTGTCACCACTGTGCTCAGATTATATACTGTTTACAGTGCGGGGGGCTCCTTCATTTAGATTTTTCGCAATTTTACTTTAGATGAAAACGGGTTCAAAATTTGACCTTTTCTTTCTCTCCCTTGCGTCACTTCTCTCCTTTCATCTTCACTTTCTTTGATTCAATATAGACTATGTATTGAATTTGTGTTGTGACCCAGAGCCTAATAAAGACTTTGAATATTGAATCTTTGTCTTGCAACCAGGCAGAATGAGGCTTATGGTCCAGTAACTTAGGCACAGAATCTGAAGGTATGAAGGGTCATCCATTATCGAATGTTTGTTTGATGCTGAAATCAATAGTAAAATCATTTCTGAACATAAAACTATTGATTGTATGGGTAAATATTCACCAGTTATAGAGAGATTTGAATTTTTGTGAAGTAGAAGAGATGACATTTATAGGGAACAATTGTTCTGCAATTTAAAGTTCCTCAGAATAATTTTCCATTACTCAGGAGAAATAAGGGAAACCACCTTCTCCCCCTCCCGCCTCCTCCACCTCAAATAATTATACTCGGATCAAAGTAATGCTATATCAAAACTTTTTTTTATTCAATGAAAGAGGACACATTAACCTTTGATATTCTGTCATTACTTAAATCTGTCCAAGAAGGACTTAACTCTCATTGGGACAAGGTGCAAGACAACAAATTAATTTTACTTGCCAGACATCGAATGGAAAATTGAGTTCGCGAGTTCATATGCTCTATTTAAAGATAAGAAAGGTATCCTTGACTCCATAACCCACTTTACTGAATTCTTTTTTTATTATGATTTTATGTGGATGTACAAGCGATCCCGGGGAAACTGACATTGCATCAATTCCCTGTACATTCCTCAAGCTCAGAACTTTGTTTGAATTGGAAAACGTATGTATTGTGACCTTTGAAAACTAGAATATTAATCTACATTCATTGTGTGTGTGTGTGTGTGTGTGTGTGTGTGTGTGTGTGTGTGNTGTGTGTGTGTGTGTGTGTGTGTGTGTGTGTGTGTGTGTGTGTGTGTGTGTGTGTGTGTGTGTGTGTGTGTGTGTGTGTGTGTGTTTCTTTGTGTGATAGCTTCTAATAACATTTGTCTTATAATCAGAATTCGTTTGATCTTGTTGCACATGTTTAATGCGAGAAATTTTACAGATTATAAGAATTTGTTCAAAGGTGTGGCTGGTGTTAATGATTAACCTTCCTGTCCTAGATCATAAAAATGAGATCTGGTATACATTTAATTCAGTGGATTGAAACTAAATGTACAAATCCTCAGAGTTACAGAGGATTAATAATAATAATACCCTCCATGTTAACCCATAACGTCGTACTTCACAAATTGGGTAAAAGCTTAGAGATACATCATACTACTTCTGGAGTGATGACGATTCGACTACTTCCGGAATTTTTTTGTTATAGGTTGGCCATTTTAATGACAGAGCAATTAGTTTATATTTATATAAAACATGTATAATGGCATGACGTAAAACATAATATCATTAGCGGCGATAGAAATCAGTGCATCCGAACATACAAAATGAGAAGCTAATACCGTACCTACTTCTTGTGCTGCTGAAATCAGGTAAGCACGGCAGTGTCTCAAGCTAATCTAAAGTAGATTAACTGTACTGATACAAGAGAGGACCTGTCCCGAGACTCGAAAAAACTGTTGGGCCAGGGGATGCACGCCCAGCTGAAACCACTGCACTTTAAAGAGAGTGCTTTGCATTCTATAAAAAAAATATTTTTTTCATCAAAGATATTCTAAAATACCAGACTATATATTCATAATGCTATATTGTACAAGCTATAGCCAAAATATCTAGATTTCTTCACAATGAAGTGCAGTGCAATGCATGTATTGTAGAATTTCGATAATAAACATACTCGAAGAGCATGGAAAATCTAATGTATACTTATTACTGATGAATATTTAATATGCTTTTCCACCAGAATAGGAAAAGGATAGAATAACGTTAAATCCGTGCATGTAAAATTCACACACTAACAAGGTATGTATATTAAATGAACACTTAATACTAAGGTTTCTCTGTATTTAGTGCCTGAATGTGCGTCATACCCTTGGTGTCATATTTTTGTTACGAGTGGTTTTTTTAAAACGGTGGTAGGTTTAAAAGGGATGCAATGAAATTTATCACTTTCTTGCCAGTATGAGTTGAAAACGAAACGGCTTTAGAAGCATTGTCACATAGACATTCAGATTATCTTTAGCTTCACTAGATCTGGCCTAAACTGGTCTAGCTAATAATAATTATCATTACAGCATCAACAACAACAAGATATCATAACCATAAGAATAATAAAAACAGATATTGTGCTTTGAACATTCCTAGCTTTTATGCAGTTTAAAAGCAAGATGAATGATACAAAATCTCACTTTAATATGCAAGTAATCTTGTTTTATTTAATGATTATCCCCTTTGGTTCTCACATAAAATGTCTGGCTTCCATTTTCGATACGCATATTCCTTTATGTATGTGGGCAGTAAGATATGTTTATAACGACATACTTTTAAGTGGACTTGTTTAATCCCAGCACCATAATTTCTAGATTCAGTTTTAATTCCCCTCCCTCTCCCTCCATCTCTCCTCCCCTTACTATTTGACGTGCTTTACCCAGATAAACCCGCCCCACCCCATCACACCAATCCTACCCAAGCACGTGCTTAAAAATAACACCGGAGAAATCAGGACTCCCATGTTTTGCCACGGCCTTATCCTTCCAGCAAAGAAAGGAAGAGTCACGTATCATTACATTGTGATTGTGATAGCCTAAAATTAAGAGAGGAGGTTCACTCATTATCACTTGGGATTGCTTTAGCCTAAAGTTTTTTGCGATTTTCTCAAAACTTTCCCGATGGCGCTTTCTACCTTTTGTCATAAAACGGTAGTATAGCATAAAGCACACCCAGGGAGATTGATCTGCCATCACTTGTGACTGCCAAGGTCTAAAACAAACAGAGGAAGATTCACCTATTTCCACTTGTGACTGTGAAAGCCAACACAATTAAGGGGAGGTTCATCAGTCCTCACGTGTGATAGTGATAGTAACATAAAACACACACAGAGAGATTCACATATCATCCCTGTGATAACCAAAGGAAAGACTGGGAGATAGGTCTGTCACCACTTTTGATTGCTATAACCTGAAACAAAAAGAGGGAGATCCACCTATCATCACTTTTGATTATCGTAGGCGTAAAGTAAACAGAGGCAGATTCATCTGTCACCACTTGTGATTATTACAGCCTAATGCAAACAGTGAAGACAGTGGGGTTCGCCCCTGAAAGAGAGGAGATCGAGGTTCACCATGAACCAGAAATCCGACAGTACTGCATGGTTCTCTCTGTTTCTACCCTTCCTCATCTCTTTCTTTCAATACCTCTCCCAACATTTCCCAAATAAAAACAACGAGACCCCCCCCCC
>JAWQUT010000596.1:215605-249343 GCA_033807755.1 Ellobium chinense | reverse complement strand
GGGGGGTGGAGATTGAGCGATATAAACATTGGAAGTGTTCTACTCCTCCTCCTCCTTCCTTCTCCTGCAAACCTTGTCGACCGAAGCCCATGCTTGGTATATGATTTAGTTACCGAATGTATATAATATTCCACCGTACAACTACAAACCACGTAAGATGTTCAACCCAAATTACCATTATACGGCGTTTTGTGCTTGCACTGCAATATTGTGCTGGTGATCTGTCAAACACGGCTGAAGACGTCACGCGGAACAAGGGCCATAACTTCTGACCACTCACCGGTATAACAGCCAATGAACTTGTTGACCTTATTAAAATGGCGGACAATAGACACAAAAGAATCTTATTCATAAGCTTCTGTTGAGGCAAGGGGGAGGGGAAGAGGGATTATGATAAAAGTGATGACGATATTAGCAGGTATCATGATGATAACTATGTAAACAATAAACCTATCCCTAACCCTGTCCCTAACCCTAAATCAAGAATTAGGTGCGAAAGTCCCGGAATCTTGTCATATAATCACAAGTGTGAGGGGTAGAAAGTAGACTGTATACTGTTCAAGACAGTAACGGTGGCCTTGTAGAGTGTAGACAGTTATTCTTAAGGGGACAGGCTACCATTCGATTGTAAATTATAGTGCAGAACTGAGTGTGCACTGTGGTTTTCTAAATGAGTACATTTTACGTGCAGAATTGCGCACCTAAGCGCTAATTAGTGCCCTCTTTCTCAGTGTGACTGTTAATGATGTTATTTCAAATTCAATGCTACAGTGACAGAGGAGTTTTCGATATTTTTCAATATTTGTGAAAACGTGACGTGGAACAAAGAGAAATGGATGTCTCTCAAAGAGATATATACAGTAATAACAATTTAACTTTGAAATATGAAATGCCCCTGTCACTATGTGTAATCATGTGTTTTTGTAAGACCTTTTAAAAAATTGTTATTTAGTAACAGTTTTCTCACATTTTTTTCCCCATTGCACAGGGTGACCCCTGCCACCTCAAACCACTATATCTCAGATCAATTTCATATTAGGCTAACTTTTATTTCATCAAATGAAAGCATACATATTAAGAGTTCATGTCGTGTCAATAACTTGAGTTGGCCAAAAAGCCAAAAAGCTACACGAGCCTCATTTTGACTGGCTGCAAGACCTTTATATAAATTAATTTGTTTTGTGAATTGGCCAGGAAAAGGCCTACATAAAAGCCAAAATCTGAATTTGAATCTATCTCAGCCCATCTCTCATCTTTCCATCCAATAAAAGATAGGAGACCAATGTGTAAGAACTGGTAAAATCTTTATTTCAATGACACATGATAAGACTTGACCAGAACAATCATGAAATACAATGAAGATGGTTGATACAGTGAAGTATTATAAACCCATCTTGGACCAGTATGATCACCCCTATCAAAAAAAAAATGGTTAGTTGCCCTGCATAGCCACCAAGAACACACTGTAGTCATTGGGCTCTCAGTCCACATTCCTTCTCTCGTTTCCATCTCCTCTGCCTGCTGCCATTCCTGGAAATGCAAAGCCAACAGCAGAGGAGATGATTATCTAGTAATAAGAATGCAGCAGTCCTTGCCTCAAAGTCACACCACTTTAGCTTTAATTAACATCCCCTAGAATATTTGGCCCTGTTCCCAGCCAGCAAGTCACTACCAGGCGGGCGCAAATATTCTTAAATTGATAGTACATAGACCGTACAAACACATGAACCAGAACATTAGGAGACAGAATATTAACAGATGATAATCAACCTGCCAACAAAAGATAAATTAACCATAGGACAGACAGGTCCAGGACTCAAGAACCCCTAAGTCTCTCAGGTATCTGTATCCCTATCCTATTTTCCCATCATATATGGACTTATTATCTTTATCCTGGATGCTGAAAAAGGGATCAGAATATCGGGTTTCAACACCCACCCTGATCATTCTAAAAATGCACTGGACAACATTGATTTCACATTTCCTTCAGCCCAATTTGCTGATTTTCTACAGTCCAACCTGTTGCGGTATATAATTACACAGTATATACATATTGTATATGTATGTAAAAAGTTACAAGCTCACATTTGTGACAACAAGAACTCTCTGAAGGAGCAACAGAGTACAGTTAAATATTCATAATGAACAGTTTGGTGTTTGTAGTTTGCCCTCTAGATGTGACTGTAAAAATTCAGATAAAACAACAATCATTTGCAATGATCACCCCCTTTCCCCCTCCCCACCCCATTATGCTGGCACTTGAATATCCCTATTTATCTTTGCCACCTAAAAGCCAATGCCAGTAAGCGACGCATAAGATGGGCTAGGATTGTTTTCACTGACTGACAAAAACTAGTATGTCAGCATGCACACAATGCCGCAGTTTTTGCAACTTACAGTTAAGTAAGTTACAGGCTGACACTGTGGGGCCAAATTCTTTAAATCTGACTTTTTGAAAACAGTGGCAACTGTAAAGAAAAACTGCTTGGTTTGGCATTTTGGCTTAGAAAAATATTTTATATTAAATTTCAAAATTAATCAATACGTGTCTGAACAATAATAACTACCATGCTCTCCCCCTTCTCCTCATCCTCCTCCCCTAAGCAGGTTATTGAGACACTTGGTCTGCTAAAGTGGTTAAACTGTAAAATGTGTGAGAGGGCATCCTTTGATAAAAGAGTTATAAACTATATAACTATTGACATTATTATTATCATTAATGAAGAACCTCAGCATGGGAAGTAACTCATGAAATCCCCTGGCTGCCCATAACCACAACTAATCTACATGCCTTGAAAGGCAAGGTAGTCTTACAATGCCATCACCAATATATATAAACAAACACATGGCAAAATAGCAACGGTCACAGAGCATGGAACACCGGTCACAGAGCATGGAACACAACATTTCTATGTCCACTGATGACTCAGAGTAGCACTGAGTAACTGTAAAGATTATTGTGGCAAGTATGCGACATGATGTTGTACTATTATTTCATGAAGGACTTCAATTTTGTGGTCTATGAGGTCTCTAATTCTCTCCATTACAAAAACTTAGTGAAATGATCCCCATGCTAACTTTACTTTATAGATGTTCCCCAGAGCCTGGTATATATTCATGCACACTTCATACCATAACAAGCATACCACTATCAACCATTTCACTTAGTAAACTGCAGAAATATATACAGAGTGTCACCACCAAACCAAGTGTTCAGTGTGGGCAAGCAAACAAAAGTCCACTCAAACTTCAGCTCAGATATAACACATAGCAGTTCATTTTTATGACAAAGGAAAAAGTGCTGAATTAGGAAAGAAAGAAAAAAAAAAAGGTTAGCACTAAAAACAGTTGTTTACAATACTTATCACAATAAGCTGAGTAGAGCATAAACTAAAGGGCAAAAACACACAAAGGAGTATCAAACACAGGTTTTATGATGAGGGAATCTTAACGAAAATGTTGTATTTGACATCATACCATCACATAGTTCTCTCATTTCATTTCTCAGGAATATTAATAATACAATATTGTATCACCTGGCAAAGGTTAAACACAACCTCCGTCTTTCAGTTACCGGGAAAACAATCTTTCAAAGGAAGGAAATGCATGCAAAATTACAGGACTGTACATGTCAGACAGTACATTTTAGTTGAATCTGAACTTCCACAGCATTATTTTCTCTCCTTAGAGCCTCTGGACAAATAACATTGAGAATTTTCTGTAATATCAAACCTGATTTTTATCCATTTTAAGGACAGAAATAAAAAGTTCATTTGACAACATCTCTCACTGAGGAGATTGTGAAATAGTTCTACTATATATCAGATTCTGTGGAATTCTGTCATTACATCCGAAGAAATATATAAATGTTTCAGCATTCTAACATTTGTCAATGAACATATTAATTATTTAGACAAAGCTCCTCATATTACAACTGGTTCATGTGAGTGATGTTTCTGTTCTCCAAGATTAAGGAAACAAAATGACAAAATCTATAACGAAAGCATAATTTGGCTCTGAATTTTCTATAGGGTCAATAAAGTGCCTGAATGAAACTTTATCAACTTTTTCTTCTCCCAGAAATGGTTCTATCTCAAGGATATCTCTTGGAATGATAACACCTTCATTCACTAAAGTTCTTAACATAAACTGCTGGAACTGCTCAAATGCAGCTGCATTTTCTTTTCCCCAGTGCCGTGACCTTAAAGACTATCTCAACGACTTCTCTCGGATAAATACTAAAGCACCTCTACTCTGTCTTCAGAAATGTATATTATGGACTTCCAAATTTAATGAACTCACTTCAAACTTGCAAATAACATGCTGAAAAAGTCCAATTTTGATGAAATTAAAAAAAAAACAAAAAACAAAGATACAGATGGACAAGAAAAGCATTCAAAAGATACAAAACACAACTATATTATGTTCATATAATTTTTAAAAAATGACATATTTGTACTTCAGTTGTTCAAATAGTTTCATGTCATGGTTACAATATGGTTCTAAGATATAACATATAGAAACAAATTATTATCAAGTGGAAGTAAGGGATGAATGGCATGCTTTCACTCCCACTAAGACAGCAGGATCAGTGATGTAAAAATATCTGTGGGAATATCACCAAAGCAAAATAAGGGAAAAAAATGGCACAGAGGGATTAAAATACAATGGACTGGATTTACAGGGAATGATTAACATAAACTACACTGGTGGTACAGAAATCAACAACAAGTTCACCGAAGGATCATCTATAGAAAATGTTGTGCCTTGAGATCATTAGGGAGCAAACCTTGTGAAATAATTCAGAACATATTTAATCTCATGTGCTCAACAGTCATGGTCTTTCTGTAACTACTGTTCTCAAAAATAAGAAACTTTCTTGGTGGCTTTGTCACAGCATATTCCGTGACCACATCTGAATGCTTTAAGTAGAAATTTTCTCTTACGCACTGCAACATTTTAGTTCAGTTAAATAAACCTAAATGTTTTGCTGCAGTTTGGCCATGTCAGTATAGGACAAAATTGTCATCTATGTCACTGCTGGTGCTGGTGTTAGCTGGATCTGTGTATAGCTGTGGAACATATACATTATATATATATTACTCTTTACACCTGTAGCTAAAGTCATGAAGCACAAATGATGTTGCTTATTTGCTTTCCATTTGTGAAATTTCAACACCTGGGTTATGACTGCTGAATTGTTGTTTGAAGGCATACACTTTGATCTATAGCTTCAACATGGCACATTTACACTATAGTGGGTGGGTATTAAACATGGTTTCCATTTCATCACACAAGGGCTCTTCTGGAAATACATGTCTTTTAACACCCTATGTACAACACCTTGTGAAGTTTCTGACCCTTTCAGTCTCATGATGTAAAGTCATGATATAACTTAATTGCATTTTTACGACATCGGTATAGTAAGATGAAGCAAAATTGGATGCAATACCACAACCGTGGTACAGAAAGTATTAGCTGTCAAAGCATAAAGAGCAAAAGCTATAGCATTCATGTGAATTTCTAGCACAGTAAAATTCCAAGAACTACATGGTAAATTCTGAGACACATGATTTTGAACAAAAAGTGAAGATTTAAGATACCACCGATCACAAGGTGCTATTCATGTAAATTTAAAGAGAAAACAACTATATAAATAAAATATATTTGAAACAAGGAAACAACATTAACAATGGCTAAAAGCTATGGTAAACATATGTATATTAAAAGCAAGGGAACTACATGAGCATATTAGGTACATAATTCACAACATAATAAAAATGTGTTCTTCACAAATGCAATAACGCTTAGACAATGCACTGCTGCTGCTAATAAAAAATGTAGAAATCAATCAACCATTCATTACTGTTGAGGGTAATTTAGTGTTTAGTGGGGAGATTTCTACCACTTGAAAAGTGATGATTTTAAAAAAGGTGATTGTTAGTGTGATCTCTGTGCTTATTTTACAAAACGGATCCATGTAGCCTAAATGACCTCCGAAACTAATCTTGCCTTTTTTCTTTGGGTTCTTTCTATCCCTTTATATTAATGTCTTCCTTTTCAATCTTTTCTCTCTGTTTGTCTCAGACAACATTGTACTTTATGTGATATAAAACGTCAGGCTCAGAGATTAAATCTATAATAAACGTGTTTGTGCATTTGTCAGATTAATATAGATTCACATCACTGCATGTACAGATCTTAAATCTGGCACAATATCCTTAAATAGGCAAGAAGAGACTGTAAATGATATTTTGCTGTCCCCACTTAAGAGTTTGAGGCTCTAGGAGATTTAGATGGGTCCTCCTGTGCCTTGAAGCGTGGAATAAGACTACTGGAAACACTTTCTCACACAGCTGCTTTTCAGTTTGCCGTGGTGCAATGAGGCAGATGCAAACGGAATGGTGTGTAAACAGTGCAGTGGACAGGCTGCTGTGTGGAAGTGCATTGTGTTGCAATGCAGTGAGTTATATGCTGTAGTCTGTAAACATCCAAAAGGGTTTAAATCTGCTGAGTTAGGCAGAGGGTGACCAAAAATTGAAAGGAAAGGTTACTATGTCCCATCTTTTCCACTAAGAAGCAGGATCCTTTTGGGCTCACATTAAAAAAGAAACAACATAATCATAAAAACCTGTGTGTTTGTTGAGAGCTCAATTGTCCCTCTCCTCTCCCCCTCAACCTTTTCACCTCCCCTAGGCCAGTATAGAATATACCAAATGATTACCCTGTGATTAGCGGGACCCTACAATGAAGATCATGTGGTATTCGGTAAATCAGATTAACACTCAAACCTTTCTTCTCTATCTACAAAAGAATCATCAAATTTTCTGCCTTATTAAAGCAGATCTGAAATATGTCAATATAAAGTGGATTTCCTCTTATTGGACCACATCACACAAGTTGAGTCAAACATCTGAGATAGCTCACTTTTGCTACCGGACTGGTACTTATTCTCACACTGACCTAAATATATGTTTTCCCTCACCAAACAGGAATGAACATATTTTCTTTTGCCATGAGTTGTATGATATCCCGCCTGGAAACTGCTCACCTTTAAAAAAAAAAGTCTGACTTTGAAACGGCATAACTCCACGCTGAAGTCCAAAGAAGTATTGCTTCTAGAAAATCCTGACAATAAGTTCACCTAGGAATTAGTCTTTTTTGGCATGGAAAAATACTTATTAAATGATTGCAGTTTTAAAAAAGAGGTTTGGGGTGGAAATGGAGAATGCAGAGAATGAAAATTTTCTAATGGATTTACAAATGATGACAATAATAAAACAAAAACTTTCAAAAAGATATCATGAAATATAGGCAAAACTCCTGACTAAAACTCTGCCCTGAGTAAGATGTCATGAGCCTAAAATACAAGTACTAGCTATGGAAAGTCATAAGTCATACTAACTGCTATGAGCTCGTTGATGCCACAGTCATGTAACATCTACCCACTTCATAGCAAAGCTACTTACACCCATATAATCTGACATACTGCCATTCCCGTCAGCGCCAAGTCACACAGTGGCCTTAGAGTTCTAATCAGAGCTGCTTTGTATTTTTAAAAGCTAATTTTCTTTGTACAGGTTTGTGTAACTACCTGCCGTTGTTTTGAATTTACTGAAACATTGTCTCCCTTTGTCAGAGTTCACAAGTGAAAGGTTGCTCCACACTTTGTTGCCTGTTGCCAACAGGCTTTTATGCCTCGTGTCAAAAATTCCCTCTGAAGGTATGGCAAACCCCATTCAGAAAAAAGGACTTAATAGTTATTTTATTCCTCTTTACAAACTGAGAGAGACCAATTTAAATTTAGATCCTGATAAAGCAAATCAAAAACAAATCGCCACTAATAGCTACTGTCAACAACATGACCTGGAAACAGTTATAAGAATAATAAAGGAGATAGAACAATCATTCTTCACCATCTTTCATTACCGTCATCTTTCTCTCACATTTCTTATCACGAGAATGAATATGATGAACAGTATGAATGCTGCTGAAAAAGAGGTTTTTACAGAATGATAATCCTCATATCAGCTGCAGTAATACGACTCTGAATCCCCTGGGAACAGCATGATTCCTTCAGTAGGTGAAAAATTTAAATTATGTTGCAAAATAATCTCGCAGCAGTTGTAGCATTATGCAGCACAACGGATGGGTAAATCTCAAACCTTAAATGATTAAGCGAAATATGTGACAGCTGAATTCATAGATGTGAGAAAAAAAAATACACTTTGCCTAGGCTTTGATGATTTGCAAAGCTCACAAGCATTCATGAAGACAGGATAAATAAAACCTATTTCTAGATACCTTTAAGACTTGTCGGATTCGAAGATAATGGTATAAACAAGCATAGCTCTTTGAATAATGACAGCTAGATTACCCCTCTATCCTTAAAAGGACTAGCAACTATGCAAAACCATCTTAAGACCAAAAAAATTCATTAAAAAATTGTATGAATGTATAAAATCCAAATTCATAAAAATTCCGTAGAAGTGAGCAAAATTTTAATCACATAAAACCTGGACACCTCATGTATGACTGTTGTGCGTGATAATTACAGTATCATCCTGTATATGAAAAATGGCTGATGAATTAGTCAATATGAAATTCTAAATGACCAATCCTGTGTTAGAAGGAAAAATTATGAAGATATTTGTGACCTTACAAAATAAAAGAGAAGATGCAAATTGCTATTTGAAAGAGACAGCTCCCTCTTATGTACACAACCTGAACTGTAGAACACAAACTCATAAATTTATGCTATTTTGCCATTGATACCACTATTTAATTTCACATCAAAATGTTTCACCTAGTTCACTGGTATTGCTTAATAAAGCATAATACATAAAAACTTGATATTGTAACTTAAAGCCTTAAAATCAGCAGAATCACCTTTCAAGATCAAGCACACTTCTCTGTATTTAAAGCCTGGCATTTATTGAAATCTTCCGACATAGAATTCAAAATGAACACAGCATAAAAGATTGAAACATGTTAATGCTTGCAGTGGTACATCGGTAGGAGAAACAAGAGATGCAAATGCTGTGTTCTGTATTGACAAAGACTATTTAAAGATGGAAATTATAATCATAATTCAAAATGATAAAGCAGTAAATGCAAGAACTGTACAGATGTTCCCACACCCAAAAGTATAACAGCAATGCATAATTACATTCTCATATACTTCCACTCAAAATGAGACAAAGATATACAAGACTTATTTATTTATTATATTATTCATGTTTCTAAAGCTACTGTGTCAGTTTTCTACACTTCGTCAAATTCTCACCTCTAAAATTGTTCTGGGAAAAATTTCCATGCACATTCTGTAGTAATATTGCTGCTCAACCATGCTAACTTCACAACAAGCAAGAGCTTCTCCCGTCTTTTTCCTTGATGTTAATTACTGATCAAGTAATATTGTTATCTTAGAACAAACATTATTTGGCCCAAAATGAAATGGAGTCAAATGCTTGAACTTTGTCTTGATGTCACTGCTAACCCTAATTTGGATAGAAAACAAAGCCACTGTTTTACGCTAAATGAGTTTATATTGCATCTCATGGTTGGTATGGCAAGTGACTCAGGTGATATCCTCCTCAATGTTAAACCATGGATGTGATGTCCACCCCAGGAGCAGAGGGTTGCTGTCTCCTCTATAATGATGCACATGAACCACCATATGCATCTGAAGTGAACGCCATATCTGTGATATAGCAAAGAGGCAGTTAGTTCTTATGCCCCAATGCCATACCAGAACCATCTACATCACTTCATATGAAAACAGTTCTTTGATTAGATTTCATAATATTTTCCAGCCAACTGCCAAAGTGCATCTGATTCGAAGCTTAAGCAAAGAATGTTTAAAATTTGCAACAGTAAATATCCTAGCAGATGTTTACAGAGGCTGTTGGCTCAGAGAAAGATCAAAATACTTAATAAAACATGTTGAGGCTAAACTCTACTATCTCAACAATATAACTGTATATAGCACCTTCTCAATGATAGAAATGTTTTCTGGATGAAATAGATTTACCATATACCACCTACACTCCCACTGATCATTAATCATTCTTAATATTATCATTCTGTACATATCTATGTTAACAGCAAAATCAAGCATTATTATTTGTTACTCACTATTATATATCATAACCATTATCATCATAAATCTGTTCTTATCATAATGATAAAAAGTATAAATTATAATAGCCATATGCAGTGTAACATCAACAGCATATAAAAATCTCTGGCATGTTTTGGTTCTTGCAGTCAACACAACAATCTGGCCAGTCTTGCCTGACATAAATTACCAGCACAACCCACAATGTCAAACGAAATTGAATTTCGAAGTAAAGAAATGCTACCTCTGATATTATATTATGATATTTGTATTTTTGCTCCAACATATTTACATGGGTAACGGTAGATCATGGATGAATACATGAGTAACACTGTGTAACTGTGAACAGCAAACCTGCAGCCAAACATTGTATTTTGGCTACCCATGCTCAAAGCGAACCCATCACTTTCTACCTGAGCACAACGTTAATGCTCTTACTGTTTAGATATGTCACAGATACTGTATAGTCACAAGTCAAAACTTACTTTCAAAGCAACATTTTCTAACATCTGATCTTTTACATATGACTTCCCATAGAAACTAGCCAAGGTCCTAAAACTAAAGTGCTGCACAGCATTACTCATATCTTCCTTCTGTTTGATTTCATCTCTCTCACTGTCATTCTCAGTTCTCTCTTTATCTTTCTCTCTTGGGGTTGGAGTGGAAGAAAGGCCAGATAGCCTTGAGAAGAACCCTTATTCTGTTATTCACTCACACTATCCTCTAGTTTCACCAATCTTACATGTGCTGGATTCACATGTCCTCCTGTGCTCCCTATCTCTCTTTCTCTCTCTTTCCCTCTCTCTCTCTCTCTCTCTCTCTCACACACACACTCATACTTTCAACCTCACAAGTCCCTGTCCACCAGATTAGGCCCAAAGTCATCCAGCAGGATGTCCTGAGCCCTTTTGATAGCGATGACTAGCACCACCAACTCTCGTCTCAGCTGGATGCGGTCATCGTCATTCAGATCCCGACCTTCCCCAACAATCAGACCAGGGAACACCACCTCCTCATTCAGGTTTTCAGGGTGGGGAGCTATTAGAACATTTCTGGGAGAAAAAAAGAAGAGGAAGAATTAAAATTTGAGAACAGGTTCAAATTTGAGGAAGGATAAAAATTTGAGAGGACAGTACATATTTCTTTCCTACCTCTTTCACTGGCTTATAAGACTGACTAAGAGAAGTTATTTAAAGAATGGAGACAGGTAGGTGTTACAATGGACAAAACGAAATTTATATGTTATCAAACAAAAACAACATTATTCCACGTGAAATGTCTTGAGCAGACATAATCTACTAAGTCATCTAATCATTCACAAGACTGCAAAGCTAAAATTCATTCATTTCACATCCTGTTCACTTTCCCAATCCAGGTTCCACAATATCAACACTTTCCATCTGATCCAAGCTCCAACTGTCCAAGCAAACTTACCAACATCTTCTACAACACCTCTAGTTAAAATGTCAGTTTGATTGCCACAAAAATAACCCCCACCTCTCCCTCAAACTCACATGCTTACTTTGTTAATGGATCATGGTTAAGCCAATCATAGATACTTCAAAGTCATACCTGTATTGTCCTGCATGTAAATATCCACCCTCATAAATGAAAGCTCTGGAGATGCGAATCAGCTTGTCGTTGATTTCCAGCACATCAAACTCACTACATGGGAATACAAGTGGTAATTAATGATGGATCATGGGGTAAATGGTGAAGAGAATTGCTCCTTTATTGTAATACTGTATTTACAGACTCTGTGTAAAGTCTGGCTTTACAACTTAATCCCACCAGTGTTCAATTTAAAGATGGGCTTTGTAATTTCCGTTTCAAATTTTCAATCATATGCTTTGCATCTTCACACAAAGATTTCTCCCTAAAGCATGCTATTTCAATAAAGATCAAAGAAATTGTCTTCATGAGGTCTGACATCGAGATAAGTCGATCTTTCTTAACTTTGTTCACGGCACACAATTTCTCATTCATCTTTTGTCACTTTGACATATTGTGAACACCAACGATATGTCACCTCACTGTGCATGTTAACGATATTTTGTTCTCATAGATGAATTAGTATGCTGTCTTGATTGACATTTAAATTAAGAAGCCTTGGTCTTATTTCCATCTTGCATTATTCTGCTAATGAATGATGATTCAACTTTTTATTGAAAGCAGACCGAAGGCTAAACTGAAAAGGGAGAAATGAAATCTTAAACGTACTTATCCTGGGATAAATTTATTGGGGTTTAGTTCAAGATTGCTTGCTGATGCTAACAGCTCTAATTTTACCCTGCATAAATCATTCCCAGCACACGCCTATGTAAGATTCTCCAGATCATGATGCAAACTCCATAATGATGTTTTAAGTGTCCTTTATACTTTATGAAGCCTCAAACTATGTTTTCATGAATTATAGAAGGGACTATGCTAGAGTGAAGTAAGACCAATGTAAAAACATGAGGAAAAAAACTTACTCCTGGCAATTTGGCTGCACATTTAGTTGCTACTACACCAGTGTTGCTTCATTAATTGTGGCACAAAATTTGATATGCCCATAAAATGACAAATAATGCTGAATGAACTAGACAAAATGTATGTTAAAGAGGCTCAATGCAAAGCAGTTCTTGTACTAAAACAATATCATCTCACTGCTCACTGGGAGACGGTTCTCCTATAAAGCAAAATCATCGCTGTGCTCATTGGGAGACAGTTTTTTTATTGAAGGAAAATCATCCTTATGCCAAAAGGAAGGCTGTTTTCCAATAAAGCAATATCATCCCTATGCTCACAGTGAGACAGTTCTCTTATTGAAAAAGTATCATCCTTATGCCCAGTAGAAGACTGTTTTCCTATAAAGCAATGTCATCCCTATACTCACATGGGGAGTTCTCCAACTAAATTAATATCATAATTATGCTCATTGAGACAGTGGTACTTACGTCATATCTGACTTGTTCCGATGGTCCAATCTTGACTGGAACTGAAGAGCTGCAGTTGTAAAGTTGGCTATGGCTGACTCCAGTAATTCTGTGGGGCAAAAGTTTATAGAAATTCTTATGAGATACCAAAGCCTTATATTCAGAGTCAAGTAGTTTAAAAATAAAAAACCTGGCCATGGAAACTTGGGTTCAACAGCATCTGTTGGCCATAAATTAAAATTTCCAACAAAAAAAAAAAAATTGGAAAGATCTGTGTGTCTAATCTGATTGTGATATGACAGTAATTTGACACAAATAATTTTAGTTTACTTGTGATATGTACAAATCAGTATGTCTTAAAGCATCTTAAACAAGTTTAACAAGTTTATTGGGTATAAGCCCACACCACAGCCGTGGTATATGGGCAAAATACAGTATGCAACGGGACAGCACATGGACATGTTAAGCACTACAGCTACTAACATCGTACATGTTCACAATGCATTGTTACATTCACGTGCATTTACAACGTTCTCATACATTTCACATTTAAACAATCGTCCTTAAATGCTACATGCATAATAGTAAACAAACATATTTCTGAAATTATCTATAATCATGATGATTGAAAGAGATTTAATTGAAGGCAAGAAATGCTTTAGATGACTGTATCTAAGTTTTATAATACCCCAATAACCCAGTGGTTGAAAAAAATGTCTAATTCATTTTACACTTCTACAGCTTATGTCATCAAAATGCATGCAAATCAAATAAGCAGTTCTAAATTTTCCTCAAAAGAAAGGATGACGATGACGCAGTCACACCACAACTTGTCTGTTTACATGTTGATGGAAATAACACCATTGTTCTCAGGACATATCTATACCACTCTGAATCAAACAATCCTGTATTCCCCTACTAAGTACTCAGCGGAGTCTCTTTACTAACTGTCTTAAACTACCAGCATGCTTGTTGCAACTTCTTTTCTCACGCTTAAGACCACCTCACTCATTTTTGACATTTGGGCTGGATTTTCACTCAGCTACAAGAGCTCAAATTTTTATAAGTGTCCAGCTATACCTGTATCGTTACTGGAAAGTTCTGATCCCAAGAGAGTCTTGGTGGCTTGTAAACCCTCATTCATCATGTGCGAGTAGTGAGTGACATTCATGGGAATGATGGCACAGTCTGACAGTCTCAACACAATATCACTCAGGACCTGGAATGAATGCAAAATAGTAAGCAATGGCCAAAAAGGAGGACCTGGGAACAAATATATTGTGATTACATAGAACTGATCAGATAGAAATGGAAAGCCCTATTGTGGAGATAGACGTTCTTCATCGTAAAAGTGTGAGTTTCAGCCTTTTATCTCTTGGCTCTCATGTGGTGGTACAGT
This sequence comes from Ellobium chinense, assembly GCA_033807755.1. NCBI lineage: Eukaryota > Metazoa > Mollusca > Gastropoda > Ellobiida > Ellobiidae > Ellobium > Ellobium chinense. The sequence continues at coordinate 234,906 of JAWQUT010000596.1, read as the reverse complement.
CTTTGTATTAAATACTGACTAAATAGCCCCTGAGCATCCAAGGCATAGAATGATTCTCTGATGGAAGAAACTCAGTACATATACAGTGCACAGCTACACAGTGCCAAGAAAAGGAAGGAAAATCATCCTTATGCCAAGGGGAAGACTGTTTTCCAATAAAGCAGGAATAAGACAAGAATAATAGAGAACATTCTCTAGCCAAAATAATATATAATATGCCAAAGAGAGCTCTGTGGCTTTCCTGAACTGTCAAACAGCGGAAGAACTCTCATACAAAGCACTGAATGATGTGGCAGTCAAATTTGCGCATGTTGGATTTCCCTCAGTGGGCAAAGTTACTCCAGTCCTCAAAGAAAGAAACAAAGAGCACACAAGTAGAAAATATGACTGTGCAGACAAGCAAGCAATCAGGTGAACCAATCAAGAGGCTGACTGACAGGAGAGCAAATGCTTCACAGAAAAGGAATATCCTGACAGAGTACCTGAACTAAGGAAGAATGGAGCTGATATCCTGGATCAATCTCCAATACATACTCCATGGTGTCCTGCAGGGTGTTGTGTGCTGGGTAGGTGGGCAAGTTGGGATAGGCCTGAAAAACAAGAGTTGAATCTAATTTTAATTATTACTGCTACTTTAATATACATAATACTATCACATGTCTTTGATTGATTCCAAAAGTACTCCTTCCAGACACTTTTGTCCTCTTTTTTTTTAAAAGTTTAAGATATCTCCACAACACACAATCCTGGAAAATTAATAATTTATACATTTTCCAAGTTTCTTCTAAGCAACACATTGATAGGACTGGTTTTGTTTCACATGAGCAAACACACAATTAAATAAACAGCACTTTGTAACTGCTTTTGGAGACATGCTTGGGTATTTCAGTCACCTATACTCTTTATTATATAGATGGGTTGGAGCCATTCCTATGTAAGTCAAGGAACCATTGTTTTCATCTACACGTAATGATGCAATTTATTCATATCCCTTCTTCACGAGTACTTTGATATACAGGTTGTGGGTAAATCAATGTCCAACAAAATCTTTCAAAGGTGGCCAATACTCAATATCTCAAGGGATTAGGGATGGATTTTGCGAACGATAAAAAAATGTCTAATGTTTTCCCTTTCTATAACAACATCTTCTTTCCTGTGGTTGAAAAGATAATGTCTAAAAATCATTCGCAAGCACTCTAAAATCTTATACCAATATCATGTTTTTAAAGAAGACACATTTCCTGGCTCTTTTTTAATCTAAAACTCTTCAAGCTATAGTTTGGTCTCAAACTCTCAAACTTGTCGCCATTGNCCTGCAGGGTGTTGTGTGCTGGGTAGGTGGGCAAGTTGGGATAGGCCTGAAAAACAAGAGTTGAATCTAATTTTAATTATTACTGCTACTTTAATATACATAATACTATCACATGTCTTTGATTGATTCCAAAAGTACTCCTTCCAGACACTTTTGTCCCCTTTTTTTATAAAAGTTTAAGATATCTCCACAACACACAATCCTGGAAAATTAATAATTTATACATTTTCCAAGTTTCTTCTAAGCAACACATTGATAGGCCTGGTTTTGTTTCACGTAAGCAAACACACAATTAAATAAACAGCACTTCGTAACTGCTTTTGGAGACATGCCTGGGTATTTCAGTCACCCATACTCTTTATTATATAGATGGGTTGGAGCCAGTCTTTTGTAAGACAAGGACCCATAGTTTTCATCTACACGTAATTATGCAATTTATTCATATCCCTTCCTTCACGAGTACTTTGATATACAGGTTGTGGGTAAATCAATGTCCAACAAAGTCTTTAAAGGTGGCCAATACTAAATGTCTCACAGGATTAAGGATGGATTTTGCGGACGAAAAAAAAAAATGTCTAATGTTTTCCTTCTCTATAACAACATCGTCTTTCCTATGTTTGAAAAGATAATGTCTAAAATCATTCAACTTCATGAGGGTGACACAATCACTCTAAGATCTTATGCCAACATCATGCTACTGGTTGTTTTCAAAGAAGACACATTTCCTGGCTCTTTTTCAGTCTAATCTCTTCAAGCTACAGTTTTGCCTCAAAATCTCAAACTTGTCGTCATTGTTAGAAGTACTGAATCACATTTGAAATGTCACACCTCACCACTTCCATTTCACACCTTGGGGATACAAATTAGAGAAAATAGAGGTTATCAACTCTTTGCATTAATTGTTCCACTACTGTGACTCTATCACACCCCCACCTTCATGTCATATGTGAAAGCTGCTAGCATGGAGGACATGCCCAGTCTGTACATGAATGGACTGTGATCTTGGTCACCTGACAGGTTATTAATCCTGAAACAGAACAGGTTGCTTGTAAATTAAAAACACCAGGGGGCACAGAAAAGTAAAATATGAAATTAACTGCATGGCAAAACAGGTACAGAATAGCATAGTAACCTTGATCCTTAGTAGGTGGCAGTGAGTTCAACAGATTGTACAGATGATTGTGAATACTTCCAAGTTTATTAAAAAAATATAGAAGCGATGTCATTATGAGACTCTTATAACACATAAATCAAACAGGCATGTCACTCACCTTATTGAAGAAAGAAACAAATAAACACCTGTATTCGTAGATTTCATTTTCAGATTTGGAAACATGGATCTTCAGGATGAATTTAAGGTTAAAAACATTCCCATATGATGTATTCAGTCAGATGAGGTTGCCATTTTCCTGGGGTGTGGATTACTCTGGCTAAACACTTTAAATAAATTCAGCTATGCTCTGTGAACATACCATGGCTGTGTTGAAGAAAATTCAGGTCTGGTCCCTCTCTCCTTCCACAAGTCATAGATTGTCTTTCCTTCCTGACCCGCCTCATGACTCTCCACTGACATGGCTGCCTGATAGATCACATCATAGAGGAGGGGGTTGGACTCTGCATAAAAGCTGTAATTACCTGTAGCAACAGGGGAATAAAAACATTAAGTTTTAGTAACGTGCACTGGCGCTCTCCCAGGGTAGATATACTACTCTATATTGACCACAAATGAATTTCAATAAGAACATTTTGAATGGTCAGCTGCATTACATGTACACTGAAGCTGCATGGCATCTTCAATGATTTTGAAGATATTTCTTTGCACATGATGTAAATAGGAAACACCTTTATTCAGAGAGCAAGGCAACACATGACCTTACAAGAAGGATACCTCCATCTAGCAAGTATATCAGCCTATTGAAATCCTAACACTCTAAAGAGGAAATGTCTTTAATTCCACAAGAATCTTAGAACCTCTTCTCACCTCTGATGGCAGAATCCAGGTTGATGTAAGCCACACCACCTGTTCCAAGCTGTTTTTCATATTCCTGAGGATGAAAAATGAAATAACTTCATATTCGATAAAGATCCTACTCTACCAGAGAGATACCAGCATACCAAGAGGTATATGATCTTCATAAAAGCACCCGCACTGTTGCAGTAAATGAGAAAAATCCTTCTTAAAATCACTAAGTTTGTCCTTCCCCTTCCCGCCCCACCCAAACCTGACTGACAAATCTGCTGTTCCATCAACATGCAAACAGCTAATATTTTATCAGTATTGTCTATTGAAGGATAATCGACTAGATAATGTCAACTCATGACAGCAAACTCTCATGAAGCTGTGATGTCACTTGGCATTGGTACCAGCATAACACTTCTGCACTGTGGATCACAGCACCATGAAACAGCTGATATTGCCCAGCTCTAGTGGCAGGGTATAATAATAATACATAGCTCTTACATAGCATTTATGTAGCGCTCATCCTGTAAATACAGGCTCTGAGCGCTTTACATAGAGAAGTAAATAAGATTATATGATATTCAGCTCACACACCCAAGCATACTACACTCTGTACACATGTACTGCAATACAGATGAAAAAAAAAAAATGGTTTCACAGACTGTCATGGTCAACCAAGACACTGTTTGAACAAATCTGTTTTGAGAAGTTTCTTAAAAGTACTGAGACTATTTTCTATTTAGGGTATCATCACACTGTAATGGTTGTACCAAATTCACTAACTCTGTCAGTTGAATGATTCACTCACCTGCACCCATTCATATGCTCCCACATGACCATACTTTGATGCATCCCACAGGGCAAAAATAATAGTCCTCCTTGGCCGCCATCCTAGGAAGCATGAAAAGAGCAGAAATATTGCAGTGTGAGTCACAATCCATGACTGCATTTTCACATCAATGTTATATGAATTTGTAACTTAAACAAATTGTCATTCCATCCAGGAATAAGTTTTTTAACATGTATATTGTGACCTGGCCTAAAATTCCAAAGAAAACGATACCTTACTTGGCATATGCCCCATTTTGCGGAAAATGACCTAACGTGTAAAAGCAGATGAATATTGCACCACGTACAAATCATCAAGCCAAAGAAAGAAATAAACAAAGAAAAGAAAACAAAAAAACAATCCAACATACCTCTGTTGATCTGATCTGAAAACGTTCTGGCCAAGTCCATGATGACAGCGAAACTGCTCCCAGCATCCACAGCGCCGTAACCCCAGGCATCAATATGAGCACCAATAATCACATAGTGATCTAAGGAATGTTTAATAAAGTGAAGGATGGCTTAATTGTTACAGGACTTAGATGTCTGTGACACTCTTCTGTGACAGAACATGGCAGGACCACTATATTATCTTCTTCATGTATCATGCCAACCAATTGTTATTGCTATTAGTAATCATGAACCTCCACTTTTGTCTACTGCTATCCAACTTAACATTTCACAATTACATTGTGGTCCTGTTCAACTTACTACTTCATCAAGAATTTTCTCCCTTTGTCTTCCTCTGCTTTGTTAAGTGTTTAAGTTTTCCAGTTGTGACCACATGTTTTAACTGTTGCTTCTCATTATACGACTATTTATTATCTTCGTGCTGCACTAGATGTGGATAGTCTAAATTTGATCTGAATGTTCATGGCATCTAAGTCAAGATACTGATGGACTGTAACAGTGGCAATGATTATATCTTTATTACAGACTCTTCATAGAAATGTATATGCATAACAACCAGTAGATGAAACATAGTGTAGCAATAATGTTGTAAAGGATACAATGAATCCATGTATAAGAAGGAGTCAAGCTCAGATCTGATATGAAACAACAAATAATCACTTCACAAAACCGTGGTAAATTTATTGTAACTTTGGCATCCACACTATCAATTACTCTGTGAGTTTTCTGGCTGAATGAGCCGGAAGTCCAATTTTCAGTCCTCCTCCTGATGGGATTGGCTACCCCTACCTACATGACATCAGAGACATGCTCTTTTCTTACCATTCTGATATTGATAATATCCTTGCGGGAGTTTAACCTCTTGTACATGTACATATTGTACAGTTCAGATTAAAATATAGGGGCGTACCTGTACGAAGGGCTAGCAGCATCAAGTATTACTGTAAATACATAAGATGCAGCCTCATCATTTATATAATGCCTGGTGATGAAACATAATAATAATTTTGCAACATGATCACTCACCTTTCTCATACTTGCCTCTGAGCACTGCTATGATATCATGGATTTCTCTGAAGCTGTAGCTGTTACTAACATTCAGTTCCACTTTGCTGGAGAGGACAAGTCAACAGTGAGACATTCTTTATCTGTCAGTGATGGTCACCACTAACCGTAAAGTACAGCTACCACTACCTCACAATAATCACTTAACTCTTTGACCCCAAACGCTGCACCTAGTTTCTTCAATTTTTGTCAACAATGAAGTTGTGAAAATTTTTCCTCAAGGTTTTTGTTCTATAAATCAGCGTGTCCTACCACAAAACAGGTCACTATTAGCCCCACATCATTCCTTTTCGCCTCAACCAACCTCTACGCCTTATGTGATTCCTCTTTCTATCATCCTCCATCTTTGTAATCATTCATCTCTTGTTTTTCTCAACTCTTTAATATCTCTCCCCTTCTTTGTTTCTAATTTCCCATCTTCTCATACCCCTCATCCAATATTTTCTTTCCCTTCCTCTCATCTTTGCCCATCTTTCTCTCTCTCTTGTCCTTCCTCAACATTCATCACGTACTAGTTCTCCCATGGAGCAATGAATCCAGGTCCTGTCTTGTATGATACATTAAGACTTCCCTGCCAGTCACCTTCAGTGGATGTCCCACCCAAATGTCTGGAAAACAATATATAAATAAAAAGTTTTTTAAAATTATATACATAAGTTAGGATGCCTTACCAAACTGAAATCAAAGAGCTGAATCAAAAATAACACCACACCTATTGAGCACATGGTCTTCAGAAAGATAATTACGCAACGGAGAAATCAATTAAAATATGCATGACAGCTTTAAATATTTTAAATTCTCTCTTCTCTTCACTGATCTATAACATCATTTCCCAATCCCTTTATCCTCCTTACTCTATATACCTCTCAATATCAAGAGATCTTTCTCTCCCTATTTTCCTCACTCACTATTATTCACATGCCGAATCTAGGACATATTGGTCCATGGAAGTATGTGATAATGTTCAGAACTTAAAACCTGTTGAAACATTTTTGATCTATCGTGATCTGGAGGTTAAGAACAGCCCATTTCACATTTCAGAGAAGACAGCCACTACATACAAAAGGGTCATCATTTCCTGTCTCATGTGGTTGTGTCCAGGGGAAGCAGTTCTGGTGTATAAAACAAAATGCTGGGAAGAATGTTCAGAATCTCATGATGTGCAACTTATATTTGCCCACTCAATTTTGTAGTGTGCTTTCAACAGACAACACCATGCACCGCAGGGTTCACGGGTAAACTTGTATTTTTATATGACTTATTATGGACATGGAAATCTGACATTCAATATCATTCTTATTCCAAATTTAAGTCTTGACCAACTCAGATCAACAACGCCAAGAAGACAGAAAAATTACACTTACATACCATGTACACTGACCCACCTTAGCATAAGCTCAGCATCATTATAAGAAACAGGATATACAGGAATACTGGGAGCACTGCCACTGCTATGGCCTGCACGAGGAACACCACCTAAAGAAAAAGAGGATAAAGCTGTTTTGTGGTGCCAAATGCAAAAGTTCTGTCACTGCCTACATGCTTTGCATGTTCATCTGTCTGTCTGTTAGGCAGTCAACCAGCCAGCTGGCCATCCAAACACAATCAGCAAATCAGCCAGCCAGCCAGTCCGTCAGACAGAGCCAGCCAATCAGAAACCAAGGATCTCTACTCTGGAGGCAGTCAGAAATCACTTGCCTCTTTTTTTTAAAAGCTTTTACTTAACTCTGGTATAAATATGTTCTCGGAAAACTGTAGATCTACGTCCAGTATCAGAGACAGTCTGTGACTTTATGAGGTCTGATCAAGATTTTTGAAAGCAAGTTTTTCACAACTACGGAAAATACTAATTTTATAAAGTTAGTATCTATTAAATAGCAGAGTACACTAGTGTAGCCATGTTATTAAAAACTCCTGTCTTCTTGTCTTCAAAATCTGTTCAAGGTTTAAAATAACAGTTAACAAGTTGTTAATACCGATCATTCCCACAGTGACCTACCTAAAGCTGGATAGTCTGGTGTACTGGGATCCCCTGTCAACCAATATCTGACATGTTCACTTGGTGCTTGGTTCCCTTGCAACCACCAGGTCCCCTCCACATCAGTCAGGCCATTACAGTAGTCCGCAGGGTCTGGGTACAGGATGACACCTACGGCACCATTCTCCTCTGCAAGTTTGATCTGCAAAGCCAGGTCAAAGGTAACAATAGGAAATAAAATAATGTTATGTAAGAGGGAGACAGATTTGACTTATCTATCTCAAACAACTATTCTTTTATTTCCATACCTTCTGAGCCCTTGCAGTTCTCTCTCTCTCTGTTTCTGTGATAGTTTAAATTAGGGAAATGCCCATTTATATTACTTCACTTCACTATTATTATAAGTTGAACTAAAATTTTGGCACTGTCACAGAAAAAAAGAAATTTCTCTTCGAAAGGTCAGAGCTTGAAACCAGTGCTTAGAAAAGAACCCAGTATCTGAGAAGTATGTTGTCTAGGAACACCCTCGGATGGCTGCCACTGAGAGCAACAGAGAATATATTATGGGAGCATGATAAATCCAGGGTTGTTGCTTTGTATCCCAAGACACAAGATCATCTTTTCAGTTGTGTTAAGAGAATAACTTATTCCATCAACAGGTTTTAGCAGACAAAACACTAAGACTGAATTATCATAAGAGGAGTACATGAACCTGTATAAGATCAAATCACTTCAAAATTACTTTACACATACATGTATCCTGCTGGACAAAAATGTATACTATACAGGGTATTCAGCTTTACTTATTCTTTAAGGATATGCCCTAGAAGGAGGAGGATGAGCATACCTTATTGCTAGGATGGATTTTGCCATAACGGATGAGATGTGTGACATTTTGAGTCTTCACCCCATTCTTTGCCAGCCACGCGTAGTCTGATCGACGTCCAAAATTACAATACACAATATCTCCCTGGTAGAGAAAACAAATGAGGATTTAGTCACTAGCAATATGGAAGATAAAATAATGAAGAAAATAATCACAGTGAACAAGATCATTGTTTCAGAAAACATTAATCTGGCACTGGAAATATATAAATACGTAAAGAATTAAAGTAAGCAAGACGTATAAATTTTTGGATGTCAGTCCATATCAGATAATAGATGAGAGTCAACAAGATCATGATGGCATACACAAAACTGAAGAACACTGAGGACAGTAATTCACAATCTGGCATCACATCTTAACGTTAAACTTAATACAATTTCATTTGCTGCCTTCAATAATGACGGAGTGAAGAGAGATTTTAGAAAAAGGTAAAAAAGTATTTGATGAAACTACGAGACAGAACGAATACTGCATTAGCACAGAGTGATGAAGGATAGAAAGATGGACTGAGACTCTACCTCTACATTCCCTGAGTGAGAAAAGGCGTTGAATGGAGTGATATCAGGATGAATATTGGAGTTGTTCACCCATGTTTCAAAGATCAGGGTGTTGTTGTCAGTGCGGATGGCAACATGATTTTCATTTTGTCTGTTGATGAAAAATAAAATAAAAGACATACTAAAACTGTTGGTAAGTGCCTGACCTTTTGATTGATTACATTCAAGATTACACTGATACACTCTTTGACATTATGCAGCATAATCAAATCACCAAAAAAAAGGCATCTTATAGAGTGAACGCACTACAGAGTTCTATTCCGTGGATTATGCCCCTTGACTATCAATGTGATTTTCGATGACAGTATTATATATAATATATACTTGTATGCCCTCAAACCTGCAACCTTTGTTTTTTTTTCAACATTTCTCATTCAAAATGATTTCATGTAATCTTTTCACACATATATATTATGTTGAACTTTTGAAGCTGTACCCAAATAGTTTCACTAAAGCAAAAAAATCTGAGTTTGGTACATGTGTGACCATTCATTAAGAACTGAAATATTTATTATTCTCTCCTATAAACTTTGAAATTACTGAGTTACTGTACCAAGATAATGAAATGTTAGTGACGGAAACTTCCCGCGTCAAGAAAAATATCTAAGTACAGTAGAACTCAGTTATAGTAGGTTCTAAATTTGGCCATTATAACAGGCACTGTTGTTTCCAAGCTGGGGGGGTATTTAAACATGGGGAGTAACCTCATTTAGATTACGCTTCTGTCTCTGCCGAAAAAAAAACACAAAGCGCCTGCCAAGAAGCTGAGGATGGGCAAACTTGATCTGCACTTGCTTGGGTGTCATTCTCAAATAATTGAACTCACAAGATCTTGTGTGTCTGCGAGTCACTGTCTGTCATAAAGGCAAGAAACAAGCAACAAACAAACAATTATTTCAGCTTTGCTCCCTGTAGGTATCAGCTGTCAAACCACAATCTTCAGGAGAATAGTGAGGCAGTTATGTCATAACATCTGAATTTTTTTCCCTCTTCCAGGCCTGTTATAATAAGGCTATTTTAACAACCAAAAATGAGGACAGGGTTTTAGAATTCAGCTATTAAAACAGGGTCAGTTATAGGACTGGCTATTCTATATGAATTCCACTGCATGAAATTACAGAATGTTCTCAAATTTGACCAAAACAATCAATTTTTTTCCAACCACTTAGATGTCACAAGCCATTTTTTTTGCCAAAGACTTTGAAGCTAGTACTGTATTTTCTAATGACTTTGACATTACCAGCCAGTAATGCCAGCAATTCAATGTTCTCTTCCGGACTCTGAAATTGCTAGCCAGACAACCATATCACAGAATGAAGGAAACCTAATAATCCTGTCTAATTTTTCCTTCAAAGCTGTGGCGAAAATGTCCCCAAGGACCAATGAAGTCTAGCACCTGCCAAATTGTTCCTGGCAGATGTGTCAGACATAGTTTTTATCTCTTCGCCCATAATAGCCATGTACAAGTGTGAAACAGAGCATTCGACCACATAAGTGAACAGACAAGAAAAGATGCTTATATTAAAAAATTGAGCTGGGGAAATGCATCAAAATAAAAACGGCTTCAAAGCTCTCTGCTCTCTCTCCCAGCCTCCCCATGGTCATTTGTCCATAACTGTTCCTCTGTCTGTTTAGTTTCAAGGAGCAAGCTGACACATCTGTCTAGACAAAAATATAGAGGCTCAAACACAGCATCAGAAACTGTGAGCTGACCCAAATATGTCATGGTGACATCCTTAACCCCGTGGTGCATGTTATAGTAAAACAAATCCTGTGAGATGTCATATAAAGGACAGCAAGTCATTACTCACTAGACCAGAAATATGCCTGGAATCTCATGAGTGCTAAAGGTAATAGAAACTAAGCTCATCTAACTAAACATAATAAGTCATAAGTAGTTTTGCTCAGTATGTGCTACAAAACACTGTAACAAGTGTCACTACACATTTATGTCAGAAACAGGCATGTCAGCTCATGCTCTAGCCTCCTTAACAAATGTATTCATATCTGAACAGTAGGATGTTATTTCTACATGTGAACTTACTCAACATAATCAGACAAGGCCAGTGGACTTACTCAGCATGACTGGGATAGATCAACTGGACTCACTTAATATAATCATGACAGACCAACTGGACGTACTCAACATAATCAGGATGGACCAACTGGACTCACTTAATATAATCATGACAGACCAACTGGACGTACTCAACATAATCAGGATGGACCAACTGGACTCACTTAACATAATTAGGACAAACCAACTGGACGTACTCAACATAATCAAGATGGACCAACTGGACTCACTTAACATAATTAGGACAAACAACTGTACGTACTCAACATAATCAGGATGGACCAACTGGACTCACTTAACATAATTAGGACAAACCAACTGGACTTACACAACATAATCAGGATGGACCAACTAGACTCACTTAAATAATCAGGATAGACCAACTAGACTTACTCAACATAATCAGGATAGACTAACTAGACTCACTTAAATAATCAGGATAGACCAACTAGACTTACTCAACATAATTCGGATAGATCAACCGGACTTACTCAACATGTATAGGACAGACCAAATGAACTTACTCAACATAATTAGGATAGACCAACTAGACTTACTCAACATAATTAGGATAGACCAACTGTACAGTGTAATTCTTGATGGAGACGCTGTCAAAGTTGAAGGTCTTCCACCAGTCCCTCACATAGATGAGAAGACGATTTGTTCCTCCAACACCAGACAGTCTAACATCCTCTGTCAAGATCCTGGAACAAATCAGAGTAGAGCTAGCATTATCATTTCTGCCATTTTACAAAAAGAAAGCAATTTGTGCCAGAATGGAATTTTCACAGACAGCAGAAAAGGACTGTCCATTGCGGCTCTTTTTATCAATTAATCAATGGCACATTCAATTAGATATTTTCGTAACTACAAAAGCCACGAGAGGATAATATGGATTAAGAGCCAGATAACACCACGCTCTAGTGCTAAAGATGAATGTGACCTGAGAATCTGACATGATTTGCCATACATTTTTTTGTCAGAGAAATGGAAGATGATTATCATTCTTATCATCCTCTCTCATCGTTATAGTAGCCATACCATTCACACTGTCTCCAAGGATATTCTCAACTTTGGTGGTATGTAAAAACCTTATATCGTCACCATCATCACTAACACTATCATCGGTTCCCGGACACTTGGCCAAACGGACACTTGGCCGACAGACATTTGGCCGAATGGACACTTGGCCGAACGGACACTTGGCCGAACGGACATTTGGCCGACATTCATTACTGTATGTTGTTACATTCATTCATCTCGGCACTTTCTTCCCTCTCTCAGAGAACGTGCGAATGTAAGTTCTCACTAAATTCATTTATGTGTTGACACGTACTGCAATAAATAATTATGCTGTNTTTCTTCCCGTTAAAAGATCGGGCAAAAGAAGTACTTTAACCTCCATGGAAGAAATTTCCCCAAATCACAGTGGTATATTTAGAATAACGCAAAATGTTAATAGGGCCAAAAGAAGAAAAAACAATAGGTGTCAAAGACCTGAAGAATGGCCCCACCCCCACCAAAAAAAAAAAAAAAACCAAAACAAATCTTCGGCCAAGTGTCCGTTCGGCCAAGTGTCCGTTCGGCCAAATGTCCGTTCGGCCAAGTATCCGACGGCCAATCGTCCGTCGGCCTAGTGTCCGGCCACGCCACCATCATCATCATCCTTCATTGTGTACAAGGCCATAATCTCATAGTCTTAGAGGCTGTTCTTGGCTACGGTTGTATGTATTAATCTCATCACCATTACCACCATCAGCACCATAATTGTCATCCTTATCACTACCGCCATCAGCACTACCACAATCATCAATATCATTATCATCATCATCATAATCATCATTTTCAAAATTATTTTTAAAAAAAAACAAACTCTCAAGGCTATGGCATGAAAAATTTGATTAAAGTTCCAAATTTTCGGAGCAGTGTCCTTCTTCAGGGAACATAACATAAAATAATTAATAAGGAAAGATCACACGAACACACATCACGGCATAACACACAGGAAGACGAGACCAAATCTAAACAAACAGCAAGTAAAGGGACAAAAACTAGAACTGAACTCATAACAACCGGGACGACAGTTAAAGACAATGCATCTCCCTCCCCAAACCCCAATGTACATACATACAGAACACAGACACACACACGTACCCACACACANACAGCAAGTAAAGGGACAAAAACTAGAACTGAACTCATAACAACCGGGACGACAGTTAAAGACAATGCATCTCCCTCCCTACGTATACTTACATAAGCAAAGGACGCACACACACATACACACACACATATATACATACATACATACATACATACATACATACAACATACATACATACATACATACATACATACATACATACATACATACATACATACACGTACGTACGTACGTATACTTACATAAGCAAAGGGCACACACATACATATTTACAAAGATATACATACATAATATATAAAAACATACATGCACAATCATATATCCCTTGCATCCACCTATATAAGTAGATAAATAAAGGTATATAATCATCATAACCATCATTATCATCAATCTCATTCACTATTAACATAGCCACTATTAACGTTCACACTGTCTCTGAGGCTGTTCTCAATCTTGGTTGCACGTGCCAACCTCGTCACCATCATTACATCGCCCTTTCTACTACCACCATTCTCATCATCACCACCACCTGCAACAACCTACTTGAGATTGTCCTCAAAGTTGGCTGTGTGAGTGACTCTAGCCTGAAGCTGGTCCCTGATCTTTGGGTCGTAGTCCTGGTAAAACAATAAACGATAAGGGTGTGGGTGTCCTTGTGAAGGAATGGATGCAGGTAGTGGTAATGGTTGCAGGAGCCTAATTGGAAATGCCTCTTTGGGGCATTTGAAAAAATATTCTCCTCATACTAAATGTTCCGAAAAGGTAAGGACTAGTCTGTAAGTCTGGGGCCACCACTGTGGTAAAATTCTATACTGTTTTCAGTAGGGGTCCTTTGGAAAATTTTTTCGCAATTCCAGTTTACATGAAAAGGGGATCTAAAATTTGGCATTCTTTTGCAGACCAGCTGCTCGCAGAAACTGAATCCGCTTAGACCCTTGAAAAAGCTGCCTGTCAAAAATCTTTATTTAACAAATTCACCGATGTATCTCACAACGTTTGCGGTGTAGTTTTATGTTCTACAATTATTTCTACACAATCTGTCCAAAGGACAGATTTTTTACTCTGCTACTATCGACTCTGATAGTCGACACATTTTTAGCCAATTAGGCTCCTGCAACCTAATGGCCGTGGTGGTGATACTGCCCTCAGTGATAGCATGTGAAATAAGAGATGCAGCTGGAAGTCTGGAGACTGTGGTGATGNTACTACATGAATGTTCCGAAAAGGTAAGGACTAGTCTGTAAGTCTGGAGCCACCACTGTGGTAAAATTCTATACTGTTTCCAGTAGGGGTCCTTTGGAAAAATTTTTCGCAATTCCAGTTTACATGAAAAGGGGTTCTAAAATTTGGCATTCTTTTGCAGACCACCTGCTCGCAGAAACTGAATCCGCTTAGACCCTTGAAAAAGCTGCCTGCCAAAAATCTTTATTTAACAAATTCACCGATGTATCTCACAACGTTTGCGGTGTATTTTATGTTCTACAATTATTTCTACACAATCTGTCCAAAGGACAGATTTTTTTACTCTGCTACTATCGACTCTGATAGTCGACACATTTTTAGCCAATTAGGCTCCTGCAACCTAATGGCCGTGGTGATGATACTGCCCTCAGTGATTGCATGTGAAATAAGAGATGCAGCTGGAAGTCTGGAGACTGAGGTGATGGTTACCGTTAAGAATGAAGCTAGCTTTGATGCTTACTGATATGAAATTCTCGTACCTTAGATACCTGTGGTGCCTACAATGTTGGTGAGACAGGCAATATGATACTGACATGGTCTTGAGGAGAGAACTGTAAGGAAACCCATGATGATGAATAAAAAAAACCAAAAAAAACTTTAATGCCTCCACGATGCTGATTTGATTCTCGCTCTAGTGAAGAAACACGATCTGACTCCAAATCTCTGACATATGAATGATGTCTTCTTTTAGCTGACAGACTATGTTCCTGAATTTACTTTTGCACAACCTTCCACTCCCCGTTGAATGAAAAGGACACTGGATGATCATATTAAAGATTCACCTATTGATCCGGTGCTCGACAGCTTTATACGGTCTGCCGGTAATGTCGTCATCGTGTAAGGAAGACCTCATCCTTGAAAAGCATGAAATAGGGGAAGCGGAACAACCTGCCCATACTTTGTTAACAGAATCTTGCACGTCCGGCGGTACACATTGATCGTAAACCTTCTCCTATTTATCTGACTGATGTTGATGGTATAGGCCTATTTTTATGGCATTTACTGCGATAGAAAAACCACGCCACGCCCCCTGTCTTTTACAGACTCCACTACTTCACAGTTTGCATAGTATGCTTTATGTGTATAGAATGATAATGATGATGATGATGATGATGATGATGATGGTGATGATGATGATGATGATGATGATGATGGCACTGGATGATGGTAGTGATGAAGAAGAAGAGGAGGAGATAACAATATTTACCTGCTGAATGCCAATATATTTCTGTTCAACAGCGGGCGCGATGTAAATTTCATGGACGTTTCGTCGTATAACATAGCCTATTATCAGTCCAAGGAAGAGGATGGCGAGAACGAAAAGAGCCTGAAAGAGAAACAGTGAGCGTGATGGATGGATGGATGGATGGATGGATGGATGGATGGATGGATGGATGGATGGATGATTCGACTAAAAGGGAAAACGCATAGAAGTCCTACCAAAAAACGTCTTACAACATAGCTGCCATTTTTCTAAGTGCTGAAAAAGAAACACTTACTGCCGATCCCAGTACAGCTGAGCAGAAGCAAAAATGCTTCACTGATATCCACATTAAGTTTATCAGGTCCTTTGTAATAACATTAGGCTTACGTACATAGTAAAAACAATTTTCATCAATTTTTTTCTCGCTTCTTCCTTTGATGCACAACTTGTGGACCGTATTAGTTTTATCAAGGGATACATTGTCTGATCGTTCACCACGAGAGATTGAGGTGTAATGTCTGCATACTTTGCAGAGAGCATGCTTCTAAGATGGCGAGCATTCATGCTGAAACTGTGTAGAATTAAACATCAGACTTCCTTTTCTGTCGGAACGTTAGACAGCTAAGTAAACCTGAAACTTTTTTTTGATGCTTTTTACGAGGGGTGGGGGCAGGGGNAGAAGGAGGAGAGGGGAGGGGAAGGAGGGGTACGGAGTTCATTAGGACTTTCGACTTACAATCTCTGAAGACACAGTGCAAGACCAACTTAGCCATACCTTGATAGCGACCCCTTTCTTCCCACTAAGGCACTGGGCACACTTGGATGGCTGCTGCAAAGGTTTGTCCAAGTTCTTGTACTCGATGTCAATGTTATCAGAGTCGGCTTCCCATCGCGACACAGGTTTGCCAGCGATGTATCCTCGGGAAGGCATGCTGCAAATACAGAGAGAGGGGACATACATGGTTTGACTTGCTGTAATAGCAACAATTTAGTTGAATTCAATTCTTTGTTAGTAATATCATAATCAAAATCATCAAAAACAGCAGCGACAACAACAACAACACACTGTATACAATACGGTCTTAAAGGCGATGTAATCTCAGGACGGCGCGCTGCAAATAGGGTACACTGAGGAAGTTGGGAGCGGGGACAGGGGGGTTGGGGAGAGGAAAGGAGGGGAAGTTGCTGGAATAAAAACAATAGCCACTAATCGTCATCATCATCATTGCCGTCTATGCAGAGACCCGACAGCAGTCTAAACTTTCGGGGAATATGTTGAAGGTATTATAAAATCGACAGCAACGACAAAGTTAGGACATCATCCTCATCAAGAAAAATACAACAACAACAACAACAACAACAACAACAGTAATAACAATCAGTTGAAAGGGGTCCCCCNNNNTGAAAGGGGTCCCCCCCCCCCTCCCCCATTTCAATCTGGCTGTGAGATACGCTGAAATGGTACCTTTTAAAAACTAGAACAACACCACCATCTCCATCACCACCATCAATAACAATAATAATTACAACGACCACAAGAACATGACCACTCACTACAATCATGATCAATACATTAATCTCAATTACTTACGAAACCGAACAACAGACAAAATGGAACTAACTAGACAAAACTAGGAACGGCGGGCAGAAAAAAAGCATGAAATGTGAGAGATTAACATACAGAATTTGTGACAAAGAGTGAGGAGGATAGACAGATGGGAAGACGGACGAAAGAGAGAAAAGGAGAATTATGAACACGAAGGGATGTAAATCTTGCATCTCTGTATATAAAGAGAGAACTTTCCCTCCCTCTCTCCCTCAGTCACAAAAATCTCCAAAATCTAGAGCTTGTTGGTTCGTGGAATTCTACGGAAAAGTTTGGGATTCAAGTCTCTAGGGGCTTTCTTTTTTATAACTTTTCATGATATATCGTGGTCTAGCATCTCAGAAGGGCATATTTATCATTTCAGTAAACGCAGTTGCTACAAACAAAAAGGCTGACATTCCCTTTGTCATATGGGTGTGTGATGGGAAACATTACCGATGCGTAAAACTACATGCTGGAAGTTCAAAACCTCATGGTGCGCAATTTCCATTTGCCCAATGTGTTCTTGTAATGTGCATTCAGCAGACAACACCGGCACAGCAGGGTTCCCTTGCAAGCTTGTTAAATTATAATGGCTTGACATCTCATGGTTAATTCATGCGTGTACCTTCAAAATGGTGGCTTTTCTGAGCATGTTTAGCAGTGTGTGAACACCGCAATATGAGAAGATCGTTTTTCTGTGATAAACAGCTTAACCTTTCCAGGCTCTCGTGGGCACTTGCATGCATTTTTGTTTCATCAGTTTAAAATATCTCCAGATCATGAAATCCCAGAGCAGTGATACTTTATACATCCTCCGGGCTTCTTCTTGGCAACATATTGATATTAATCGATCACACGAGCAAACACACAGATAAACAAGCAGCACCTTTCCACTACCTTCAGAGACATTCATGGGTACCTAAGTTACCCATACTTTTCACTATGAAGATGTGTGAGAGGAAAACATGACTAAAAAAAAAGGCCCATATTTTGCATCTACATGTCATCTAGCGATTTATCGAAAGTTTCTCCGAGGCACCGGTGGATACTTAATGCACTACATTCTATATAACATGATAGGTGTTGATAACTTAATGCCCCACAAAGGTCTCCAAAGTGGCCAAAAGCGAATGTCTAGAATATTTTATACAGCATTAATACGGAGATCTATTCATACCTGAGCTAATAAAAACTAAACATGATTCTGCCCAATGACGCAAAACTTTCTGGAAAAATGTATAATGAATTTATTAACAAAATGCTCAACGTTTCGTGTTAAACACTTTTTCAAGACTGACAATGCAAGTTAAAGACATACAAACTAACAAAGAAAGGCAAGTGAATACATATCCGAGAGCCAGAAATAGAACCCGAGCTAATAAGATATTGTTGGTGTCACTAATAGCGAGCAAAAAAAAAAGTCAATGCAAAAAGTCGCTGTGGTGTATCTACAATATTATGACAGTCATGTTTGTGCTTCGTGTCTCTAGACTAGATCTAGCTGAACACAACATACAAAACATACAAAAATAGGCATACAAAATCTATTTAGAAGGTGTGTGTTTATCATTGTCCAGACAGTGGTATCGAATATACTGTACCTCCGATTAGGGTCACAAAGCCCTAGGGGACGTTAAATAAAGCCAAATAAGTAAGGACAGCCAGACAGATAGAGAGAAGGGCAGAAAGGCAGGGTTACACAACACAACGACAGATAGGCATGTAATCATGTAAACCGGCAGGCTAGCAGGAAGGAAGGTGGGCAGACATACTGTGTGACAGAGAGGAAGACAGACATGCCAACAATGATAGAGATGATAGATGGATGATCGGATGTACAGACAGTCTGCCTCCATTCCCATAAGCAAGTCATCTTGTATTAGAGCACTCTCGGGATAAGAGAAACAGTGCCCCCTCCACCCGTTCCCATCATCCCACCCCCTTCATGCCAGAAGCAAACTAAGTTATCTGATGATGAATATATATGTGAAGGACGTATTTAGATTTCTGTGATCCTGGGGCCAGCTTC
>JAWQUT010000596.1:192834-206324 GCA_033807755.1 Ellobium chinense | reverse complement strand
GGAGGGGGTAAAGGGGTGGAAGGGTAGAGGGGAAGGAGTGTGAAACGGCTACATGGAAAGGGGATCCATGGTCAACGCTTTGAAAAGGTAGCATGTTTGAGTGTGACCCCTTTCTTCTCCCCCGCAACACCCATCCCTACTCTTCCTCAGTAACCTCCGACTTACACGTACACATCCAGGCATTGTCATAACCCGTGCTTGTATGGGTGTATGAAAACAGTGCGGAAGAAAGAGACCCGCCATCACTACAAGCGGAGAAGCTATTATTTATCTGTCCTACTTCCTGCGAAATCAGTATATACAGGTATTCAGTAAACATTATAGCAACACCCTGATCAAAGAAAATGTCCCCTCCCTCTTCTCAATTCAAATGATAATTACCTCAAGGAAAATACTATTATCACTATCAACTGTTTAAATTGTTGCTTAGAAATACCTCGATTTTATTTTTGTAATCGCGATTACTGTTTATTTCAGATAAAAATAATCGAGTCATAATTAATTGATCGTTGCGATTACTTGACGGCATTTCTTGTCTATCTGTCCGGAGTACCTACTTTGTGGCACAATAGACAAGTCTGTAAGTGCTCTGTCTTCCTTCACACAAGCCATGCCACGATCCTCTCTCTAATATTTAGGGCACTCTCACTCTAGACATAGCCAAATTTTGGAGAAGTTTGGGAAACGGATGGCCGGAGGTGGAGGAGCAGATATGCTCTACTCTCTCTCTCTCTCTCNCTCTCTCTCTCTCTCTCTCTCTCTCTCTCTCTCTCTCTCTCTCTCTCTCTCTCTCTCTCTCTGCCCTTCCATTCTTTTCGTTTTCTTCTTATTTTTTAATTTTTTTAATTACTTCGGCTTTGTTAAGAATTATCATAAAGTAATAAAAGAACCAATTCTTCATGTTAACATAAATATCACAGAGCTCATCTCTGAGGAAAGGGACATACCATTTTAGCCCAATCCCATTCCTTGGACACAAATATATCACATAAATATGGGTCTTGTAAGGAACTTTTTCTTTGCAGCTAGTCTATTCAGCTTTTCGTTCACGTTTATAGTAATCGGGAAATTAACCAAAAACTCTGAAAAAGTCATCAGTTAATAATGAGCCTTTAGCAATAATTTACGTCATCGATTATGTATGCTCACAGCATTAGTTTTATGGCACATAATCGCAGGACCGTAGCAGACAGATGTTTTTTGGTGGCGCCAATGATGCTAGAATGGTTAGTGAAAGGTAGTGGCGGGAAGAGCAGGAGAGAGGGCTGTTTGTAGCTGGGCTATGAACAAATTAAGAAAGAAAATGAAGAATGATTATAATATGAGCGCAAGATACTCTCGTCCCGCGTCCCGCCACTGGGGAAAAGGGGAGAGGAGAGGATGAATCTTCTAACAGTGATGATATATCAGCCACTGGAGGCAATGAGGGCTAAACAGAGAGATATGCACACAGTACGCTATCCCTTCCGTCAGTCAGCGTGTGTGGTCAGTTTCTCGACTCTGTTTACGATATTTGCGGCATTTCTGAGGTTCGACCCCTGCTCCTTTGCACCAGCAGATGAGAGAGTTTCATGGTGTTGCTCTTAAATCATGCATAAATCGAAATTTTATTTAAAAGCATACTTATGTAACCTGGTACTGACCCGACGTGCATTATATGTTTGGATTTCCTTGATGCACAAAAATATAGAACATTCCCGCTTAGAGCTTGGCCAACGGTTTGAAGCAGGATTAGAGAGGAAAGAGCATAATATATGGGAGACAATCAAAATATCTAGTCTATGGACTGCCCACATTTTGCTTTTTCTTCCTTAACCCTACCCCTATCCTCAAACCAAATCTCAGGCAAGAGTGTCCTGCTATATTACTCACCCGCAGTCCAAGTGCAATGATGTGTGCAATAATGTACTCTCTAAGGTACGGGCACTCGGGAAGGCACAGACGGGGGATTGGNGGGGGGGGGGGGGGGGGGGGGGGGGGATAAGACCCCAAAGTCCCTGATCTCATACGCTAGAGAGGCAACAGTCACAACAGTATTTCCTCTTCTACCCCACTCCTCTCCATCTCCTTCCCCTTCATCCCCTTCCTGTCCTTCCCCGGGGATTGGACCTCATTAGTCCTGAGATATGGCTATTTAAAGACGTGCAACCACATAACCATAGCCATCTCGAAAGTTTACCACGTCCTCGCGTGTCCTCCAGAATTTCTTCTCTCCACCTCTCTCAAGTGGCCAAGTTTAGCGGCTGAGTCGGGAACTTCAGGACATTTTAGCCGAGTGAAATGTTTCTACCAGCTGTCAAAGTCTATCCCCGAGGGTCACAGGGCCAACTTCTCAAATGTACTTTCTTATTTGTGTCCACGTCGTCTGCAGCTCATTTTCCCAACCGTTGCCAACGCCTCTCCTGGTAATTGTCCAGTCTGAGCAGCTTGATAGAATTCATTCCGTCGCTATTTCTTTTCTGTCCTTCCTCTTTCATTTTCTCAAGCGCTCGCCCTGTTTTCTTTATACCCCACCTACCCCTACCCCTTCCCCACCAATCCCCTACACACTTACAAAGTATTGTTCTTCGATTTGTGATCAAGATCTCTCCGAGACTATTTATCCAGGTTTCTAAGTCTCTCCATTACCAGCCTGTAGCCTCTCCCCACCCCCACCACCCCTTTTCAAATATCCCTATGCCAAACTAAACTGAAATGCAGTATTCATTTCTGATTTCATAGGTAAGCCCCACCAGTTAAAGCAACGAGTTTCGATTACCACTGATATCCTTGGCATACAACAACAAATCTTTTAGGATAGCACCAAGATTGAAATCTGATGAAATTGAAACTTTGAAATTATGCAGTTAAGGATGTGCATATATATTTACAGTGATATATCTTTTTGAGTCAGATTCACAAAGACTGTGGGATAATAGCAGTAAATGGAGTAGACAAAAAGGTGGGGAAAGGGGCGTGGGGAAAACCATTCCTAAAGACAAATTCTTAAAGATGACATGTTCGCAATATTGTAAATCAATGTGGGCAGCGTGGCCGAATGGTTACGGCGTTGGACTCGAGATTAAAAGGTCGAGGATTCGATTCCCGGCCACGTTCATGCTATAAGTGCCTTGGGAAAGCATTTCATTCATATTTTCCACACTCCACCTATCTGTGAAATGGTGTCTGGCCATAGGCAGTGGAAGATAATGTCAGAATGCTAATGATCAGCGCCTGTAAATGGCAGCGGCATTATAGCTCCCCAGGGAGTCGAGAAAGTCCATGAATGAACAGGTCTGCTAGGGTAATAATACTGTGAAGTCGCGTGACCGGGCACTAGCCTGGTTTATAAACCGCATTAATATTATTATTATTATTATTATTATTATATATAAAATAGCAAAAAGCAATATTATTACGAATACCGAAAATATTGTTCGTATGTCACATCCTTTCCATCGTTATTAGGGCTAATCTCGTTCCCTAAGCGTCACACTTCAAAAGAAGAAGAACAAAATGAAAACGAAGAGGATGAACATTACAGAGACTACACACAGAGAGATCAGACTGCAGCCTCCCACTGTTAACAGTATCATAACAACATCAATTACAACAACAACAACAACAACAACAACAACAACAACAACCACTTGATAGTGAATCGTACGCTGGTCCCATCCCTCGNTTCCATCCCCGACATCTCACAAACTTTTTCTTTCGGTTTTCTTCCCATCTCTCTCATGGTCACCCTTTTCGTCTTCTCCTCCTTCATTCTCGCTTTTTTTCTCTCACTCTGTCTCTTCCCTAACTGCACTCCCCGGCCCCAGAACAACATTAAGACTGTTCGATCTTCTTTAGTCACTGCTGGTTCTCCCGCCTCAACCCTTAATAATATCCGTCTGGCCTCTATAGCCTGCCTTGTCTACTAACAGTTCTCGCATCTTTTGTGGTTGGTTGGTTGGTTGCTGCTGTTGCCGTCATTTCTGTTGCTGTCGCTGTTGTTTTTGGAGATGGTGGTGGTTGTGATGATGGTGGTGGTTGTGGTGATGATGGTGATGCTTTTGCTGCTGTTGTTTTTACTGCTGCTAAAGGTGGTTTTGGATAGAAATTTATGCTTTTAGAATAGGAGATTCGTTCTTAGCTGTCGAGTTAGCTTGCAAAAGAGGATGATAAGGTAGCTGGGAGCGCTTTTATGTAACTAGCAATTCACAACTCATCGAATGGGAAAGCAAGCATCAACAAGTTCTATGGCAAAAACTCACTAGTGAACGGACTATCGCATTCGTAAGAGGACCATCATCATAATGTATGTCTTAAAGAGCCAGCCTACATTGTTAACAACAACAACAACAACAACAGCAGCAGCAACAACATAAAAACAGCAACAGCTTCTCCATCACCACTAGTAATAGCAATTGCTAATCACGACAGCCACAACCAACAACAGCGTAGAAAGACAAAACTGGAGACTAAGACGAATTCGAGTGATGAAGCCCAGACTGATCGCCCAGAAATGTACAACAGAAAAACAACGAAATGGCCCGAGCATTTCACAAGTACACGATTTAGCACCCAAAAAAATAGCAGCCAGAGGATCTCCACAATCACCTGGAACAACGGCAGCAACACCAAAACCACCTTTGACAACAACAACAACAACAACAACAACAACAATAGCAACAACAGCAACAACAAAGACAAAAATAAAACAACCCAACAACCTGACGACAACTAACGAAAGTAAAACTTTTAATCATCTCACATTGACATACAGAGGTGCAAATTATACCACACAATCAATCCACGAGGGACATCTTTTTTAACCAATGAGAAGGTTTGTAAATGCTGGATTTTAATCACGCACTAAATTTTTCACGACTCACAGAGGGTGGCATGCGAAGCCATCTACTAAAGTGCTTCACTGTGACGACCACTCTCCAACAAAAGCATGCAAATCATTATTTATTTTATATCAACAAGCTTACCCGGGAGTCTTGCAATGCAAAGCGTTGTCTGCTACAAAAGTTGAGTGGGAAATGAAAGTTTTGAGAGAGAAAACAAGCTGTGAGGTGCAGTGAGAGAAAAGCTACCACCACCTTCACTATCACAAATTACTTGGATCGATTTTTTAAGTTCAGGAACCTTGGCAGGAACGCCATACGATGTGTTGTCTATTCCAGGCCAGAAAGCCTGTTTTCAATATTGCAAGCATCAGTAACCTCATTAATTAATGTGGCCTGGCATGCGATTGGAGGACCCCATGACCATATAAATTCGATAAGATCAGCAGGCATTGAAACTGGGAGGAGGGGGAGGAATGGAACCGTGTGAATGGAACAGTGTTTGACTGTCAAAAGTGTATGTGTTGAAGGTTTGGCTGTTGGTAGATTTATATGGAAAATTTAAGACACTTCATTCTCATTCATCATTCAACATTATTCCTCTTACCACTCAACACTCAGCTTCTCTTAACTGGTATAAGACTTTGAGCAAAAGATGGCGCTGCACAACTGCGACTTCCAATGGTTGTGTTAAAAAGTGTAATCATCAAACGTGTTGGTGTTTTAAGAAAAGGACATAGTAACTATCTTTTTCTTCCACTTTTCTACTAAAATCTACTTGATATATCGCCTAGCAGTGTAACCCAAAGCCTCTAAACGGTCAGAATTCATTAACGTTTAGTAAATAAGCTAGCAAGCAATCGATGAGTATGTTCGGTGTCCATGGGGCCGACGACTCTGTTATCATAGCTAAGCTGGAACAACTCGTTTCCATTCTGCTTTGGGATTTGATATTCAAGTCTTGAGTCATTTAGACGTCGACATGACAGACATCATTAATGCAAACCAACAGCAAGAATAACACTAGTTTATTCAAGGACAATAAGACAGAAAGAACATGTCATTACGCTAACGATTAAATCTTAAGGGCCACAATCTCCACTGGTGTTGCCAACCTGCCGCTGTCACTCGGGTTTCGTTTATTGTTTTTCGGGATGCACGGGCACTTCTAGACTCTGGGAGGAGTATGGTTATCGCCTTTTTTTTCCGGGTAGGGATCTTGCAAACTTCTCTTCACCATGGACAGCCAGAAAATTGGTAAAAGTCTTCCAATGACCGTCCTAACATCTCCCCGCCTCCCCCATCCGCCCCTACCACAACCACACGCACACAAAAAATGTCTTTTACTTAGGTTCGTTGCTTACTAGTCGTTCAAAGGCCTTAAGCCCCCCTCACTCCCACTCCGCCCCCTCCCAGAGTCGACCTAGAGGAACCAGACTTCCTTCTGAGAGAAGCTTCATGCCCTCCCTTCCTCCTATCTCCGTCCCGATGTGGAACCTATTCCTATTGGTGAAGACAGTGAGGCTATTATTTTACATGCCACAGACACACGCTAGCTAACGACCCACAAATAAATGTGTCGTTTTCGATAACCGCCTCCCAAACTCCACTTCGAATGACGACGTCACGACGGAGGTGCAGGACAGGGCCATTCATATGCCTGGGACTCACTCAAACCACTATTCCCACAAATTACCTTGTCGATTTCAGTACCAGTACCGACGTTCCAAAATTGACTTCGTTTTATCAGATGTCAGCGGAAAATTAGATATTTAAAACCGCAAATTCCGGTCCCGCTTGCCAAAGCTGTAGTCGGCCTCTAGACTACCCGGGTGGCTTCTGCAATGTGGCTTGACGACCCTGTCTGATCCATTAAACTTGGGATGTATTGACTTTCCATCATCATGTCTTTATCGGTACTGCCTTCAGCACGACAGATTACAAAATCCAGACCCAAAGAACGAAAGCTGAACCACATGCTCGCTCGGAATAGAACGACAGCAAACTATCATCAAGCACATTCAGAATGAAAGTATATTAGATCTAATAACGTTTTAAGACAAAATTAATGTATTTTCTCATAGAAAAAAAAAACTTGACTTAATGTGGTTTGATTCTAACTCCACCACATCGATCATCCATCTCGATCTGTACCATGCTTGCCCACGCCGGTAACATGACAAACCAATCAAAGAATCAAACCGTTTTCAGTTACCGTTGATTTTCGTTGTCATTTCCTCCCATCCGTTTGGGTACGGGGTCAGGTGTGTCGGGGGTCAATGAATGGTTTGATTACTTCCGGCGGTAGGGCCGCCTCAGGGTTATGGCGGCCATAGAGTGAAAACAATCACCTGATTAGTTCCGGATCATTTTTTTTCATGGCTTCCCTTTCACTGCCCAGCCCCCGCCCCCCTCCAACTCCCCCCTCAACCTTTTTTATTGTTTGGTTCTCTGTCACCAAAGCGTGGCGTGTATGTTCAACAATAAGCCCATTATCAGATTACGTGCGCCTTCCCAAAGTGTACAAAGTGGTGCCGAAACAAAGCGCCTGAGATGAGGAAAATGATAAAAAGAAGAGGAAGGGTTTGTATTTAAGGCAGGAATGAAATAAAGAGGATAATGGAAAATAGGGCATGGAGCAAGATTGCTGAAGATATAGTCAGCATAAAATGAAACTTTTTGTCTTAACAGAAACACAACTAATTCTTCCCAAACTTTAAAAGACTGAAGTTTATGAGATCGTTTGTTCGATAATGTCACAAGAAACTGCTTAAATTTTGATCGAAGCGATTCATCAGCATTTGCATAATTATGACTTGGTCGCGATGTTCGATCTTCCGCGTCAAGTTCTGTCCCCAAAAGACCCATGAACTATACTAGACTGTGTCCTAGGTGAATACAATAATCATTGTGGGGGAACCGTGCGGATACCCATCTGCATTGAGGCCTCATACACAATGGCCAGGGTAACCAGTATACAACATGGGTTTTATGAGTGTTCAGTATCTGAGTTCTTCTTCAGCTGTCCAGTTCTCTGGGTTGCAACTCTTCATGTTTTCGGCTGCTCGAACTTCCTTGCAACCGAAGACACTCCTGCCTGAGATGTATAAGATGTGTAAACACCACAACAATATTCAGATTATAACAATGTTTGTCTGGCTGTATTAAATGTGCGTGGAAGGTCGTCCGGTTATTAATGTGCGTGGAGGTATAGTGAAGGACTGCGTGTTCACATAAACAGGGCTTTTCCGGAATAGATGTCGATCAAGTATGATGCCCTATGCGTGCCCGTGAATACGCATGCGTGTTCCTGATAGTGTGTGAGTATGCTTAGGAAAGGTCTCGTGAGTACGTGCGCGCACTCACGCGCTCTTAACAGAACCGCTATCAGCCTGAGATGATAGAGATACGTCAGTTCACAAAGGTGACACAGTTATCTCTTTCCGGTAACAAGGAGGGAAATAATTGCTACCAACATGGCTAACATCACGACCTCAATCAAACGCCGAGACCATCTACATATTATTAATACGAGTACCACTGATCCACGTAAGTGCAATTCAACGACAGCTTCAGAAAAAAGTTCCGCATAAACAAAGGGGGCGATATAACTGCGCTGTTTTCCAGTTTATTCACTGTATATTTAATGACCTCTGCAAATTTCTGCGATTAAGCAAAAATTGTGACATAATAAAGCCGGTGGTAATTTAAAACATAAAGTGCAAAGCTGCTGTTATCTCTACTCACTGGTCCATTTCTCTCGAGTGAAACTATGCGCTACAGGACTGATAAGAGCTGAGTGGCTAACAGCGGAGTTGGGCAGAACTGAGATCACATGAACGCAGTTCGTGAACTTAAGTTTAGTTCAAGTGAATTTGAGCTGAGCTTAACAGCTATTTTGGACGAACTGATCTCAACCTGAACTGTAGCTATTTTGGGTGCTTGATCTGAACTTTAGTTTTCTGAAAACAACTTTACTTTCATGTAACTGAGCTAAACTTGATTCTTAAGGCTTTTACCTTTGGTGAACTGAACTTGATCTGAACTTACTTTTTCAGTGAACTTGCCCAACACTGGCTAGGATGGCGAATAAAAGAGTACTTAAAAGAATAACCTGCCTATAAAATGGTAAGTTCATCTCTGCCTAATATGGAATTCAAAATCGTACACTTTTTCCCCACCGCACCGAATGACTTAGCCATTCGCGATGTTAATATTTTTTTTTCATTTTTTGCCCTCATTATTTTCTTACATCCTACATCTTGCATGAAAACACTCTAAAATATGGATGCCCCTGTCTCGTTCATTGTTTCCAAAATCGGAGGTGTGTCATACGGCAAAACTAACACTCTCACCCACCCACCTATTGATCTAATTTCCTGCAAACACTACTCTTCTCACCCTACCAAACCTACGCCCATGCCTGATCCAGTGTTTCCAAAATCACATGTTAACTATGAGCAACCCATGACTTCCTTCCTTTTTCGGAATCGCTGGACCAATCATTCCAACACTGCCACGCCCCTGCCACGTCCGCTGTTTCCAAAACCAGATGTATGCCGTGGGGCAACAATAAAGTACCCTCTACATAATCAATCTAAATCCTAGGAAAAGCCCTGGTCAGCCCCAAGACACATTATCTGCGGCAATTAGTTTGTCATTTGGACCCACTATCTACCAAGAATTACTGAAGCGCCTCTACTGGGACTTGGACTAATTTAGGAATTATCGCGAGTGGACGAATGGCACAGAGGGTAATAAAAGGAGATAACAGAGACGGCATTATGCCCTTCCTAACAGACATTTCCAAGTTAGCTTCAGGCCCAAGCCAGAGAGGGCAGACTCATCTAGTATTTAATTAACCCACCAAAGTTCTCACCAACGCAATTTGCACATGGATTTGTTGCTCTGACAGAAATACACGACATAAACCATTCTAAATTAGGTGATTTGGATATAAAAGACAAGATGTAAGACGCCCCAAATAACTCAGACCTGAACCAGTGCGGTACATTAAATATTGCAAATAGCCATGGATTAGATGGTCTACACTGTCAGGAGTATTAGGAAGGAGGGGAGGTATGAAGACTGGCTGAGACTTGACCCATAAATAAATCGGTATGCGAGACTTCCTTTTCTAGGTAACTGACTTGCCAATTCCTTCTATCTCATCACGATAACAGCCTAACACGCACTTGTCGCAACCCACCCTGACATCAGTTAATATCAAACTACAACGTAACATCAATATGTGCACGGAGATCCGCACATCCGCTACCCGAGGCGTGTAATCTCCACTCAGACGTCTGATCTCAGAGACTTTACACGCCGTGGGACAGTCTAATTTCAGCGACCACACGTGTGTTAAGCAGGATAAAATGTCTTGTCGTTCTACGAGATTTCGTCAAAATTCACTTCGTCATGCTGTCAACCCCAAAATTACTCTCTAAAAATGGCGGTACCGATGAAGGTCAAACGTTTCTTTTTAAAAAAAACCGCAAAAGTTGTCCCGTTGCTAGACTTTGGAAATTAGACGCTCAACTACCTGTCGTCTGAAGCTGTGAATTTCGTGGTCACTGCATCAAGTGAGATGAATCTACTGTCGTTGTTGGTGGAGATGGTGGTGATAAAGGTGGTGGGGGTGTTGATTTTGCGTTAACCTTCTTTGATTTCAACTAGACGAAAGTTCCCATTTAAAAGCCACCGTCTTGGATCTGGTTACCAGTATTGCCCTTACTTTGTCGTAGTGAATGAGCGTCTGTCAGTCTTTCAGCAAAGAAAAGTGGGTGGGGAAAGACTTGAGATAACGGCGAAATCGAGCACCTCAGAAGAAATTATATTGTTTGTAACAATCATGAATAATTCTCACCTTGTATGAAATACAATTTCCTGCCCAAAGACCTCATAATCACTTTCACCGAGTGCTGGAGGAGTTTCTTGTGGGAGAGAAAGTGGACACCCTGCGTAACCATTTATATATGTTACATTATATATGTTACATGATCGTCCCATTGCCTGGTGACTGTCTTACTGTTGTAAGATAAGATGACGAACGTCAATAAATATTCATATATTGAAAAAAAAATTGGGAAAACAGAATAATGCACATGAGAAATGTTACCGAGAAGATAATTAGTCGTTCCAAGCCCGTCCAAGGAAGACCTTCCCAGAGAACAGTATAGCGTCCCCTGAGAGGCGACCATAGATACATTATAGATAATAATATAAGTCTACAGTAACGAACACAAACGAAGAAGCCGCACACGGGTGGCCGTCACTTTGCGGTTAAGTTCGTGCTGTAATCAACTTAGCTCGAGCCAGTGATCTTTCGGTCATTCATAATTCAATTGATGTGTTTTTTATATATATTGCCAACCTGGATGTTGATTTTCCGCGGAATATTTTACACGACTACAAAGTCCTTCTAATTCTTGTTATTTTGCTGTTGAATACACTGAGAGAATTCTTGCTGAGGGCTGTGTCTGATGTGGAGGGCGCCAGAGATAAAGGGCATTGACCTCAAGTATAATACAGTCAAGCTGAGATAAACTGAATCCTGTGGGGCCATCTCACTTTATTCAAGTTTGCCGAATTTCGAGACATACGTGACGCACTCGTACAGAGAAATAAATTCAGACCAGAAAAGTTTGTTCGAGGGAACCGTGATTTTGACTAATATGGGTTCGAGGAATACGTATAGAAAAGGGTCTGTATAGAAAAGGGTCTGAAAGAGTGTTTTTCTCCTCTTCTCATGTCATTACAGTGTCATCTACAATCATGAAATTTGATATGCAACCATTTTTTATCAAATGCCATGTTGTATGGTGGTCTTAGTTTTTCTATTCAGAGAGGCTTTATATCTTTAACTCTCTAATGCCCAGCGTATCAGATCTGATACATTATGAGGGACAAAGAAAAAGCAAAATACGATAATTTTGATGTTTGTTCCAGCATAGTGGACCCAAAAGTGATCTGAAACCTGGAGCTCAGAATGTTTGTGCCACTAGGGCTGGGCACTGGAGGGTTAAAACTGATTCTTCTCTTTAAAATGTCGTGTAATCCGTCACTTGTAGTTCTGAAGTTACTGACACAAAATCTGCGTCCCTTCCCTTGATCAGAGCTTAGGGATCGCGCCAAGCTTTGTTGTCTGACGTCAGTGGCCTTGCCCTGTATCAGAAATTTGCTGTTCTGGCAACGGCTTAGTTACTATCATAATTATCTTATGGGATTGTCATAAAAACGAAACCACGCCGACAGAGGCATGCAACTGCTAATCAACATAATCTTGTACAGTGAGCAAGTGAAAGAGAGAAACAGATGAAGACGTCGGTTTGATGTGATGATAGGTTATATTAAAAAATTATCACTGCGGCGAAAACAAAGATAATGATGGCGACGACGACAACGACGACCACTTCAGAACAGGCTTTATGGGTGGTAAAATGACGATGGCCTGCATGGACTATCGATCTGACCAGGTTCGATCAAACGAATGATGGCTAGGCTTACCACTTCAGACTGTCTCCACCCCTCTCGAAAACCACAACAATAAATCTGATAAGGATTTCATTATTCTCTCNCTCTCTCTCTCTCTCTCTCTCTCTCTCTCTCTCTCTCTCTCTCTCTCTCTCTCTCTCTCTCTACTACAGGTTTCCAACCTTCATTAGCCCGTCCCTTGAATTCACTAAACAATCCCAAGAACACCCGTCTAAAATTCCACTGGAAGGTAATCTTAATTAGTATCTTGAATTTTAGAAGGCTTTTCGCTTGATTTCGCCGTTACGTAGTTATTTCCCTACCCCTTGTCTTTGCTAAAATCCAATTTGCTCTTTCGCATACCCCATGGAATTTGCACGGGTACACTTACCCCAGACTGGAAACCCTTGGTCCAGCTTATAACATAGTTCTCAACTTGACTGTAAATCTTCAAAAAAAAAATTATTTCAAGATCCTGATAACGCCATCAGCCATGAGGTAATCGATAAAACTAATTTATCAAAACTGATACCGGCAGCAAAACTCTATCATACGCTTTAATTCATGCTATAAAAGAAAACTAGCATGCTTTAGAGCCGACAAAGGGGGGATAATATAATGTCATTCAAGGGTTATCTTCCTTGAAGATGAGATAATCAAATGGTCCAGGGCGGTTGGCCGCGGCTTATGAGGAGATGGTGGCCCAGAGAAAGAGAAAGAGAGACAGGAAGACGGAGAAACACAGAGAGAGAGAGAGAGAGAGAGAGAGAGAGAGAGAGAAAGAGAAGAAAGGAAAAAATTTTGAACGGACTAACGAGCAGATTGACACATATAGAATAACAGACTGGTATGAATGCCGTTGATGAAGAGCGATATAGTTTAATGATTCTGTGGATCCATATGTGTGAATGTGTCAGGGAACGAGCTAGAGAGAAAGAGAGAAGAAAAGAAGAAGAGAGAAGGAGGAAGAATGAGAGAGATAGAAAGAGGACTTTAGTAGAAGAAGCGAATCAGGCCATGTATTTTTTTAGCTTCTGTGGTGGTCGTTGCTGTTTGCTTGAGACCGTGGGCGATGGTGGGCGAGTGGATAGTTAAAGGCATAATACTGGGTGCAACAGGTCGTCCGTGTTGACGTTTAACATGGTATTTCACAAACATGAATTTTAGAAAAGAAGTTTTTGGGGAGGGGGAAGC
>JAWQUT010000596.1:147708-163808 GCA_033807755.1 Ellobium chinense | reverse complement strand
GGGTGGAACGAACTGTGTGTGGTAGGATGGGAGAAGCAGCCCCCGGGAAAAAAATTTCAGCAGGAGGTATCCGCCAATGGCCAGTGTCACACGGGAGTCAATGATATGGCATTCAGTGAGAGAAGTGTCGAGACTGGGAAGATGGCGAGACATTTTTAACGTCTTAGCGCTCAGAAATCTCGGAATAAACCCCTGATCTTAGGGACTAGCAAATGGGGCACCACCACCACCACCACCACCAACAACAACAACAACAACAACAGCCAACATCGCCGCAGGAACAACAGAATGGAAGGAAAACCGTCTCTCATTAAGGGTCGGTAATCTGAGACATACTATAATGAAACATGGAACCTCTCAGTTACTGTGCGCCTGCTCTGCTGATTGAACTGCCATAGCAGACATGTTCACAAATCGTCCCGAGCATCCATCAGGCTTATCTGAACTGCCAAACTCTTACAAAACATAATGCAAATAATATACTGAAAATGACAACATTTTTTTTTGCACAAACAGTACGCCTGAATCTCTTGCCAAGATCCTTTGCCTTTGTCCATGTTTTGGATCCCTGGACTATTTCTACAACTACCGTAATGAAAATGCTGTCGTTTAGCAGACGCTGGCAAAATAATTCAAAGATGATAACGTGCATTGTAGTATCCTAAACAAACCATTTCCTCCTGTAGTTCTTGCTCCCTCTACCGTCGTAGGAGTCTCAGACTGCTGCAGCCACTGAACTTGGCCAGTCCTATGCGAAGACTGACGTAATAATGTCCTGAGTTTTCGTATATTCCTATTGGTTGCTAATATTGTTTTAAGAATGCTAGTCTTATTGATGCTTTTTATGGCTCCTATATTGCAAAGACAACATGGGGCTATTGATACTTCCTCAATGCTGCTGATATTGACAATGTTCAGTGCACTTTTGCTGTTTTTGTTCGTACTTTCACTGTTCTGCTATTGTACTTATCTCGGGACGCCTTCGCACGTCTGGGTGGGCCTCAGACTGTGTGCTGAATTATTAATCCCAGATCTTTGGCAAGTCCAGACATCGCGAGATAAGACATTATTAAGACCCCAAAGACGATGCCCAGCGCCTCTTTAGCAAGTCTACTCACGGTTTGTGCCATCGCGTGTTGCTTAGATGCCAAAAACAAGCACGAAGCTGGCCAGGGGATGCGTGCTAATTTAGTTACGGGCTTCCCGCATGCATTTTTACCAATTTTCGCGTGAGTGAAATCTATACATCCCGCTCACCCGTGCTGCGAGGCTAATGGCAAGGGTTGGTCACTACCCAAGACTGATTCAATAGTCGGGGGTGGGGCGTACTAAACAACGCTGCAGCAAGAGTCACCCATTGAATACTACCCTACACCGTCTTAAAAGATTGCTTCTTGGAACTCAACATTGGTCTAAGCGTTCGGGTAGGCGGGTGATGACCGGTTGCCAACCCAGACAAAATACATGGTATTGTAGCAGCCTGTCTTGCTCCTGTAACCAAGATGGTGGGCCTTGGTAAGAACAGTAAATCCAAAAGAGAAGTAACAGAGAGGAAACGTAAATTTGTAATGTTCTTCAACATTACATACTGTGGCTGAGTATCACAGTCGTACAAAATGTTCTGACTTTTCGGCGGTAGTTCTAACACCAATGACAATCTGTAACAAGAATGCACTTTTAAGACCCAGTGCTGAAAATTTAAAAATTACATCTTTCGGAGGACATTTCGCAGTATAAGGTCCCACATTTATAGCATTATTATAAAACTACAGTTTCTTATTTTCCAGAGTTAATCTCACCAGGTGAATTGGTATCCTAAGCATCCTAACTAATATCTATTGTGTCTATCACGTTCATATTTCTTGGAAGCATAATTCTGATGTCATCAAGTAAAATCTTTCGTAAATAAAGTAATGGACACAACCAACGTCATTATTAACCGTTTCGAGAATTCATTTAGGACACTGGTATGCTACTGTCTATGCTTTATTGTACTTTAAATACAAATTAACACTTGCCCCTTTTTTTCTCTTTAATTAAATCATTATTCTTCTGCATTGTATGAAGAGACATGTGTCAATAAGAACTTCATTGGAAGCACCGAATATGATCGCAAAATATGGAACTGTTTTCTTTACTTCCGGCGTCCAGTACACCAACACACCTTTTCTATAACAAACTCTACGTATTGCCTGTTAACGGTGAAATTCAGTTTAGGCGCTAATCATGAATTTTGAAATGAAAATGTGGAAAAGGTCCTCGAATGTACAATTAAAACCAAACTCAGTCATCGGTAGACTATGCCCCATCTTCCTGCGGAGTCTTCAAATGTCAATAGCTGTCTACATTCTAAAGGACATTTCCATGATTGGTTTCATTTGTTGGGCAGTATACAAAAATCTGCTTCATCAGCAACATCTAACCAGACATGGAGAACGGAGGACAAAACGAAATGGCCAAGTTCCTCTATTCACGGGCAAGCTACCGTCTTCCAGACGACAGAAATGATAGAATCAACCTCCAATAAGAACGGCAAGAGAAACGTATACTGAATAAACGGTTCAGGCTTCGGGAAACGCTGCCGTAGAGAGGAGGGGATAAGCTGAATGGGGAAGGGAGGAGGGGGAAGAGGGGTGTTACTGAAGATCAATAGTTCTGTCTGGACATAGAATGGACATTTGTTGTAATATATTACTGAATAACATGGGTAGTCGGAAAGAAGAAAAAAAACTGGACACTGACCGTTATTTATTAGCGATGCCAAATATGGGATTCTCGGCCGAAGAGAAAAAGACATTTGGCCCTAATTTATTATGGTAATACAAGGATGGTGAGACCAGAAATTGGACACTGGAAACTACGCGTTATACAGGTAATCACGACTTTCACCACCATGACTGCTTTAGAAGTTGATAGGAAATCGAATACATTCTACATTATTTTATATTCTTTCTTCGCTGGTACAGTTCACAGGCCCCATCCTTCCTTCCTTCCTTCCTTCCTTCCTTCCTTCCTTCCTTCCTTCCTTCCTTCCTTCTTTGAAGTACCAAGGCCTTCATCCTTCTACACAGACACACCACTGAGTCAGTTTCATGGCTGGCTGGCTGGCTGGCTGGCTGGCTAACAATGCTATGTACCAGGAGTGGTGTGTGCCTTTTCAATCCATAACGGTGTGGGAGACTGATGAAAAAAGTTTAATACCAACTACACCTTTTCTGAACGTTCAACGCCGACTGAAGTCTAACATTCTGCATCATTTAAAGACTTTCATGTCTGTAACCAATATTGCGACACGCTAATACTCTTTCCCATGCTCGATTATACCCAATTCCATATCCTGACAGAACAACTCGTCCGCAGTACACAACATCGTAATGAACTCGAAAACGGCAAAAACAAACCGGATCCATAATCGTATATCGGAAAAATAACTGTCGGTGCGCTTCACTGATTTGCTGGCTTTCTTTGGGATCGTACTGGTATCGAATCGTTTCGATTCCATTGATTGCAGTAGTCGAGATAAACTAGCCCTACGGGAAAACCCGAACAGTCACGGGGTACACTCAGAGAACAGAGTTTCAACTGAGAGCTTAACAGCAGCCACAGACCGTGTTATCACCACGGTAACAGGGGACTAAACTCTTCCCATAGGACCGGAAATGATTTGACACGAGGCCAGGATTATTTCGCGTCTGGAATTTGCCCAAAGGGGATCCTCAGTAGGGTCAGCAGACATGTCGCGCCATCAAAGCCCAAAGTACCGATATCACTCAACAACAGTTCAAGAAAGTACATTTCTTTCAGGATAAAGGATGGAGACGTGTAAAGGTGGAAATAGATGAAAGCGCTCGTCTTTCCTTTGGTACAATCGACTCCGCATAACTACAATCCGGATAATAGCAACCTCCGATTAATCACAACATTTTTCATTTAAATTATTAGCATTACATTTAAATTACTAGATTATCCCAGGTCATCTTTGAAGCAATTTTTAACATGATGCCTGGGAGTTGCGATTAGGCGGAGTTGACAGCAAAAACAAAAAATCTCGTATCTGGATTTAGGCAGTATTTGCTCCCGCGATTCCCATTACTGCAACTGTCAAATCTGAAAGTTGTGGGTTCGGGTCTAAGCTGATGTGCCATGCAGGAAATGACTCAATTACTGAATGTTTGCTGCATGCAGGTAAACATATACATTTTTGTTTTTGTTCATTATTATTATGCAATCAGGCAAGATCAATCAGTGCTTTTCTGGATTGCTTAGAGAGGTAAACAGAGTCTCTGTATTTCAGAAGTGTGAATTATTAGCATAGATAAAAACAACTTTATCACAAAAAAAAATGTTTTAAAAAAGTCACATCGACTACCATTTTGTCAGAGGTGGGAGATCATAGGAGGACTCTTGTCACACTTCTACCCTTTGACCAAGACCCACAATGACTCCACATTCTTACAACCAACGGCTAACAGGAGGCCTGCAGTTTTCCGTAAGAAAATAAACACTCGAAATTATGCTTAACCATGTCTGCGCATGATCTAAGAAAGCTGACCGCGTGCAGTATTGATGCACGTCACTTTCAGCTTTTCAATGCAACAGCAAGGCGCTCTGTTTAATCGACCATCATTGCCTCCAGGACACTGGTGTTCATGCTTCCGCGGATCCGACATGAAGTTTGAATTTGCTTTTTCTTCCACGAAATCATTAACCTAGATACCGAAACTGCGTGTGATATATCATTTCCTCTCTGACAAAGCCATTCAGCGCTAAAAAACAGTCAATTCGTACGTATTCGGGAGCACCCATCCTTGCCTCTCTTGTGTAAAGATGTGCAAAGCCCTCACGAAGTAAATGTAAGCAATAGTCGCACGAACAACACCTATAAAGTTACAGGCTGGGATCCCCGGAAAAAAAAGTTGGATGGTAAAAAGCCAACTATCTTTTCTTCCTCACCAAAGAGTAGACCAGAAAACTTTAAAGTGATATAAACTTAACTTTGATGAGTATCAAAGTTTGTGGTAATCAAGTGCTGTGTAGGTATTGCTCACATTTATTTATGTAGTTTATTTATGTAGACCTGAAGAACTGCAGAACAGGGTTGATAGACTAACCAACCTATACCTCCCATATTATTCAATAAACTTCATGATAAAATGGCAATTAAATCTTTCATGTTGAATTTTGTTATTTCCGCAAGCACCATATGCTGAACACGAAAGAATTACGACAATATCAAGAACGTGACTTCACACTCTCAGCCATACTGTCCGCGATTAATTGAGAAACTGCAACAACTCTTAAAGGAAGACGTAGATAAAGAAACTCTAGTTTCAATCTCTTGTGCTGCAGACATAAAAGACATATAAAGCGAGAGGAGAAATAAATAAAACATGTGGAGACACTAAACATTTCTCGTTTATCACGATTACAGGCCAGACACCATCTGCGCTTGCTCAACAACCCCAGTGGCCATTACGGCTCCGCAAATTCGAATCTTCTACAAGCTTAAGGTAAAGCAGACCTACTTCCTTTAACTACAATTACAGAAATACCGTACTCACTACAATAAAATTCAGTGAAAGCGCCAGCACCCACAAACCCAATGGCCGTTAAAGCTCTGAAAAGCTGAATCTTTTACAAATTTAAAGAAGACATGTTCCCTCCGCCAGCTACAATGAAATTGAAATTTACTGTTCTCAGTACCATTAATTCAGTGAGAACACACATTAACGCATCGCAATGCCCTAGGTATTTTGAACAACGCATCCAAAATAAAATTATGCAAACCGAAATTCTTCCATTACTTTCGCCTGTTGGGGTCATTTTGCATACGAAACTTAGTACTCGGGGCACTCTCTGGCAAGGCAGTCAAATTTACTGAGTAAAGAGTCAACATCCCAGTACCAAACCTTGATACCGGACTAACAGATCTTTGGACCGAGAAGAAGATAAGGGTGATCATGTTGTGATCACTAAAAATGCAGGGGAAAACAGCCAAACACTGTGGTACATAGCTCAGATCGAACGAATACCCACAGCCTGAAAACACTTTTTGCTGAAAGCGTCCGAAACCGTATTTAATTTTCCGACATTGCCGTCATTCTTGTTTTTTTCTCCTAAGGTCAATAACAAAAATAATAAGCAATAAATATCAAATATCAAAACAAAATGAATGAATGAATGAATGAATGAATGAATGAATGAATGAATGAATGAATGAAAGCATCTTCCCTTCTATGGACACTATGGAATGCATAAACGTTCTTTTGATCAAAGCTCCCCTCATCTCTTTTTTATAAAGGTTTTGCTCCCCCATCCATTTTAATGTGGCATTTTACGGTAAATGCATAGTTATATACTTCGTGAAGTTACATATTTCATTATTTTCGTAGCAATCGTTCACTGTTGGCTCCCACTGTTCATAATCTGTACAGTCTTCCGTGTAGAAGAACACTGCACCAAGATCATACTAATACTGTATACTGTAATCCTGAATGATATCACCAATATTTTTCTTCTGTACACACTCTCGTATGTGGCTCCATATGACGATTTTTTAAACCCCAAAACGAAAACAGCAATGCGTACTGTGGAATTTCATAACAGCACAGTCTTCCTCGATGAAGAACATCAAGCAAGGACTTGGTTACTGTCAGGGAGGCACTCGGCCATGTATAAAGACTATACTTATGCCGCGTGGGAACACCACGCTCATTATTCTCTACACTTTCTTCATGTGGCTGCATAAAAACTATTTTTATATCCAAAACGAACACAGCAAAGCGGTACTGTAGATGTCTAAGTGTTCATGCAGCTTTCATCAATAAATAGTTAACTTTTTTTTCATGATTCACACTAATCTACGTCCCATTATCATCATCTAGAAATGTTCAAAAAAGTTGGGGGAATGTGCGCCCGCGTGAACATCTGAAGGAATTTTTTCTTGACATTTTCGATGAGAAAGTAGTAGTCTGTGTTGATTTCACCCAAATTGGCTGCACGGCTTCTTTCCCTCGCCGCAGCACGGTCCACAAATGTCCAATTAAGCCAATAAAGATGCCCCCAAATCAATCAGCCCGTCGAAAAGCAATAAGCTACCCATTGCTTTTCGCTTTTCCACGTCGCCCCAAACACTCTGGCCCTACGAAAGCCGCATCCAATATCTAGCCAAATCTTTTTATAATGGCGCCATTTTCGCCAGCGCGCCAAGAAAACCTCTTATCGTCTCCACTCCAAAAATGTCTCGCAGATAATCTCGCGCCACGAGATCTTGGGCGGCTCACTCTACCAATTTTTCCCCTTCCAGACTCTAAGCTAGGGCTAGCTCTTATATTTTGACACACTGCAGTAGTTGTTTTTGCTGCTGCTGCTGCTGCCGATGATGATGATGATGATGATGATGATGACGTTGTTAATGATGACGAATGTTGTTTGCTATTGTTGCAGTAGTAGTTGTTGTTGTTGTTGTTGTTGTTGTTGTTGTTGTTGTTGTTGTTGTTGTCGTCGTTGTTGTTGTCGTTGTTGTTGGTGTACTCAAACCATTAGACTTAATGCTGGCATCGGTGTCACAAATTCTTTTGCGATAATTCTGGATCTAGGCTAGAAATCTAGGCTTTCATAACATGCAAAGCTTTTACAAAAATTGGAATTAAAAAAAACATTACCAGAGTCTGCCACCTGAGACCCGACCCCATCTATCAAAATCTGCTGATCACGACAGGGTCGACGTGTCCGACCGCTCTGAAAAATCCTCTTCAGGGAAACAAAGAAGCAAACATTACAGAGTTAATGGGGCACTTTGGTGATCCAACATTTAAACATGTGAGATTCCAAACCGTCTGGTCATCTATTTTCTTGTTCCCCCATGCCTTCTTTAGGACACATCCTTCCAATATCCCTGCCTTTTCTCACACCCGACGTCTTTCCCACCTCCCACCCCAAACATCTCTGGGCCCTACAAAAAACCTCGAGGTCGTAAAAATAAACCCTCCCAAGTCGTAAAACTAAAAGCATCCCAAATCTAAGAAGAGCCAGCAGCGGCACAAAACTCCGACAGAAGACCAATATTTACTCGTCCAGTTTACTCCCCCTGTTAAACCTTTGCCGCGGAATAGTCAGAGAATCGGGGGCAGCATGTTTCTCTTCGAACTTCACCGGTCACGGCGATTTCGATACACGAAGCGGTAGAAGCCATTTTTTTCAAATTGAAATTCCAAATGAAACAGCCAAAAAGCTGTTTTGAAACTGAAACATGGTTTAAGTAGTTCATGCTATTTCATGTTCTATAAAGAGACTAAAGTGAGTGATGTACCACAAAGAGCATTCCATCTAACGTCCTTACTCACAATATTAAGTGGCGCTATAATGATGTCAGCAGTTCAGCTTAGTTTGCAACTTTGCTGATATCATAGAAAAATGGTTGGTAACAAAATTCATCCTATATCCGCCCTTCCAATCCCCTTCACTACCAGTATTTTTCTTAACGCCCAGTGCAACGCCTCTGTAAGCTGATTAAATTCTTTAACAGTAGACCCACTGTAACAGCTGGAACCAGAGAGTAATATCGTATGAGGATATAATTTATGTAGGAAGGTTCTTTACTAAGAGAACACTTCGAGGCTGGGTATTCCACACATTTCATTCAATGTCTTCATCCCGGAGTTTTGTGCAGCAGCCAAAGAGCACATGGAAAAAATCTAGTCGACTGCCTGCTACCTCACTGCACCACCTTACTTAATTGCAGATTGGAGGTCAGAGCACTTTTGGTACCCGACAAAGCATGCGAATTCGAATCCACGATGTATTGGCGCATTCGTTATCGCCCATCTTAAGATGTCAGCACACGGCGCATTTAGAGCCCGACCAAATTTCCAGTGAAACCAATTTCATCCATTCCCTGCGGACCGTGACCTTTCCAACTTCATGGCCCAACAAGCTAACACTTCCGGGGATTGCTGGTGAGTCTTGCACGACTCGTCAACACATAGAAAGACATATTATAGCTTAGCACTGTACAGACAGGGGGACACGGTGAAGGGAGGATGTGGGTGTGGGTGAGGGACAGGGTGTTGATTGAGGAGACCGATGGTCAGGAATGGAGGGAAAACAAAATCAAAACAGAGCTAAGAGATGAGAGCGCGAGCGATGTTACACGGTACACGAGACCAGTTCAGAGAAAGCGAACATGAAGCTGGAGAGGATGACAGGGGAGATGACTGGGGAGACAGAGCGCCAAAAACAGAGAAACAATTGAAGGCCAGGGATAAGACAGATGGCAATGATAAAGCATAGGACCATGAAGAGGCAAGGACATAAGAAAAGCCTGAATGGAGGTAATTGCGACTTCAGAGATAGATGGTCAAAATGACACAACTGAAAAAATATGAGTTCATAAATCAAGCATAAATCATAACCAATATGAGCAAAATAAATACTGCATTTCTGCTTTAACAAATGTCTTCATATGCTTTTATCTGAATGAACAAATCGCAGGCACGGAGTCCCTCTGTGTGACAAATGTGAAACCCAAAATCTGTCGTTGGGAAATAGATTTCTACTCTGACCGACCTTAGTTCTTCTTTTCATGACAGTCATTACTAGTCTATTGAGGAATATTCCCAAGATAACGATGAAGGGGTATACATCAAAATCCTTGCTATTTTTATTTCCTGAAGAACCCTGTTGGTGCAAAAACAGAGTGGGGAGGCGCGAGAAAGACAGAGTGTATTGGGAATAACTAAGACGCGAGAAATGATCATTTCCCAGAAAAGACTGAAGAAAAGTGTGATAGAGAGGAGACAGACAGACAGACAGACAGACAGAGAGAATGAGAGAGAAAAGGGAATTAAGGGCAGAAATTCTCCGGCGTGACCGAGGCCTGAGAAATGGTAGATCAAGAAACGATGAAGTCCATTGACATAGGAAACAAATATTTCCTTGTCCCTTTCCTCCAGAGAGCCACCAGACAGCTGAGAAGGGGCAAACCACTCTTCTCCTGACAGAGAAAACACTGACGGCGACTGGGAAAGTGCGAATGATTCAATACGACGAGAAAACTAGAAAACATTAAGGGAAAGTGTTGTAACTTCGCAAAAACACTTTTTCAGACGGTGACGGTTAAACGCAATATACAGTACTTTATCAACGCTTTGTTTAAACCGCGTCAAATATTAAAGACAATAGAGCACTGTGGTTCTTTTCATAACATATATAAGGTATTGATTATCACAAATCCATGGAATCGCAACATTTTCCATGCCCCTGAAGAGATACGATTAATCGAGTCGACTGTATTTGGGAGATGTGACAAGATATGTCCAGGAGAATGATCTGATATCCAGGAATCGTTTCAGACGCTTTGAAACCATCGTCAAAAATAACAAAACGAAGAATGAAGTGTCATCTTCCAGACATCATGGATAGCTATCATGTGTGTCGGCAGCCTTGACCAAGCTGTTGATTTTTATACTGTATCTTATTTCCCTCAAGCAAAAGACATATCGGTCATCCTATACAAAATCACAGGACAAAGGTTGCTGTACGATAACATATCGATATAC
Source organism: Ellobium chinense (assembly GCA_033807755.1). Lineage (NCBI taxonomy): Eukaryota > Metazoa > Mollusca > Gastropoda > Ellobiida > Ellobiidae > Ellobium > Ellobium chinense. The sequence goes on along the minus strand of JAWQUT010000596.1, from coordinate 153,249 downwards.
CGTTGATGCTGACGTAAAAGGCGGTATTGTTTAAATTAAGTCATAGACAAATTTGGGTATCACTTTGTCCAGAATTTTAGGCTCAATCTAAGGGCAGTATTAAAATTCATGTACACGCTCTAACACAAATACGTCTACATTTTTATGAAGAAATGGGCGCTTGCATGCTAGTAAGGTCGGCCTGTACATACCATTTTTCTCAACAAAACAAATATATATATTAATGACAAATACAACGCTATACGCCAACACAGACAATAGCTAATGGCCAAAACAAAAACAATACGACAGACAGATTAATAACAGGGAATGGATAGAAGAGAGCAATCTATTATTATCTGAACAGTTGTCTGCCACGCGGGTTGCCACCTAGAATCTATTATTAATTCCTGGGTTTTATTGATGTCTCGTGGACAAAAACATTTGACACAGCTTGGGTTATTTGATTTATTATATGATGATAAAACTGGGTCGTCTCCAGTGTTCCAGATGAATAGTTATGAATTTACCTTAAAGTTGCTCATATTATTTTGTTCGTCGTTTACAAAAATATAACACAATTAATCAAGTGACAGTATTTCGAACGACATTATCGTTGATATGAAGGACACTGCTGTCATTATACACAGTTGCCACAGAAAATATTTTAAACATTCAAAAAAAAACCCACTTGTGTGACCTTTCAAGAGCCATAACTCGGCTATCTGAGTGCCTGCGTATTTGAAACTTCCTAAGTCATTTCCATTTGATTCGATGCTTTTTTTTTCTTTTTGGTTGAGTTATTCTTTTCAAGTTTTCCCGTCAGTAACTTTAAGTCGCACATATGGGTGCACTGATCTTATACATTCATTGCTCTGGTTCTTTCCAATTTCCCTTACCCTGTACGTGCGTTCGACGAATACTGTGATAGACAACAGTCACGATCAGACTGAGAGAATAAATAGATGACTGAAAGATACAAACATCCACGCAAATCTGCGGAGGGTTTGACTTGAATTTTTTTTTTTTAATCTCATTTTTTTTTCTGCATTTCCACCTGGTCTAACATTTTCTTTTCCATAATAATGAATGACTCAAACCCATATCACGACGTTCTTGTAAAAAGCAAATTCTGTCTGCTGTTAAATAATTCTTGTGCTTGCAAATTTGGTCAACAAACAGGAGAGCAATTCCACCAAATTAAAAACCATCAGTACGGTTTTTTTTTTCTTTTTGATTTTCGATGAATGTTTTCCATAAGTGGTTTGGGTTTTTTTTCAAATTCGGAAACACCAATGGAGATTTTTCATGAATTTTTTAGATATTTCAGGACACAAAATACAGCTTTTGGAAATTTTGATCATTGTGACTTCAGCATTTCATCGGTCTTCAAAATGCCTCTCTCACCGAAACAAACAAACAAACAAAAAAGCTGCGATACGTCTTTCTTGCTCAACGCCAGCAGTCTGAGAGGCAACAAAAATAAAAAAAACAAAACCAAAAATCTCGTCTCAAGGAAATGATTACTGTTAGTGCCGACTGATAAACTACCGAATCAAGCCCCAGAGGTTCTTCAGCGTTGATGAATCCAAAAACAAAAACCAAACAAATAAACACTATTGACAAAAACAAGATCTAGTATCCAGCCCGCCCGTGTCACGTGACTTTCTGTCTGGCTTCCATACAAAACGCGAGGAGTCTCTGCATAGCGTGAATGGTAACGAGTTCAATTCATCTGGTGATCTGGAAATTACTAAAGAAAAATTACGGTATCACATTTCTGACATTATTTTGCAATGAACGATGTTTTTCATGGAGCTTTGACATAGAAGCCGACCAAATCACGATTTTCTGACTTAGTGGCCACAATGACAAGTTGAGTTTTAGTATGGTTTGTAGGTTTTGATGACATATTGAAAAATATAGTTCATTATCAGCGGTAATCAGTCAACTTCTATATATATTGCTGATCGTGTTCACATGCCAAATTTTCGTTATGTGTTATTGACGGGGCTCATATTCAATATTTTTTTTGGCATTACTGTTAAAAGGGCCAGTTTTGAACCGTTTTACAGACGTCTCCGGGGGTCAATGTGTTAGTCCGTTTCCTAAAGACAGCCCAAAGCCATCCAATCAGTTCAGTTTGAACGCAGAGCCCTCTTCTCAGAGCAATAGTGTACCTGTCTGGGTCTTTCATGGTATTCTTGGTGATGGGTGCATTTGAATAAATGTGTCTGGAAGCATGAATAGCAAATGTACTTTTTTTTTTTCACTTACTGAGATGAGGAGGGAGCATTGTCATGATGCCGCTTGTCACCAGTCGTTATTTCTAAACCCTGAGAGGACAATATGGTCTTTTGTAGTTTGTGGATAAATAAATGTATCCATATCGTCGTTAAAGCATCCATGAGCATTCCAGAGATCTTCGTTGTTCGACTGATTGTGCACGCATGCAGTTATTAGTTTTAGGTCATCTTTAGACCTCTGTGACAATTTGGTTTTAGCAGGCAGGAGGGGATGACAAGGAAGATGTAAATGACAGAAGAGCAAAAGATAAGAGAAGAAACAGAAGGTTTTGTTGGTTTCTTTTTTAGGGGAGGGGGTCTACAGATACTGCAAGACATGATGGAGGAAGATAGGTTTTGAGGTATATGCTGCGGAGACAGGAAGAGGGACGAGCAAGGGGGAAGAGTTGTGAACGAGTACTGAAAAAGCGGTGCATTTCCGACTACTAAAAGGATTCCGATTATACAACATTCGCTATGTACCACTACTTAAAATACAGAATGTAAATCCATAAACGTTACTTAAATACGATCATGAAGTATAATACAGTTCACCTGGCACAAAGTCAAGTGAAGTGTATCTTCACTCTCGATATTTGGTTGCAATAATGTAATTGGTAACTTTATATCGGTCTGGACCAGACTCCTCACTGGTGACCCAGAATGACAGGAGGAAGAGCAAGTGAGAGAGAGAGAGAGAGAGAGAGAGAGAGAGAGAGAGAGAAGAAGAAGAAGAAGAAGAACGTGCAACAATGGCTGGTGAATGGATGGAGAAAACCAGGCTAGAATGTCAGAGGAGAAACATTATCCAGCCGCAATACGCCTTATAAGTTAGGGTGGTTTAACGATAAGGCCAGCTGGACGACCAAAGATATTGCGTTAGGAGCACAGTAGGTCCCATGATTATGAAATAAGTCCGGAGAGAGATGGGTCTGGGATCTGAGACCGGACGAAAATTTCCTTTCTGGGCCGCTTTAGGTTCGGTAAGTGAAGGTGGTCCAGCAAATCGATGGACGCTTCTTTTGGGTACGAGAGGGTGATACTTCAGAGGGTTGGGCCAGAGCTGGGGGTGGGAGACACTTTGGCTGGCTAGTATCCCTCATGAATCATTGAGTGGTCAATACGAGTGGACAGCTTAGTTACAGATGATGAGGATGAAGGGGTGTTGGCTGGACGGCCGGGTCAGAGGTCGCAGGGCTGAAATGCCAGGGAAAAGACGGGTGGTAGGAGACAGGATGATTGAGAAAAGAAAAGGGAACATGAAAATCACACTTGAAGGAGAGTCGGGGGAAAGTGAAAACAAAAACTGTGTCTACCCTCTGTGCTCCTACAGCTGCACTTTAATCACAGCTTCACTACTGCTATGATTTAACTATTACTACGATTACTCAAACGATCACTACTTTCATTCTCCTCCTAGTACTATGAACAGCTATCATTTCTACTACTACTACTACTACTACTACTACTACTACTACTAGCTATCATTATTACTATTTACATAACTATTCCAGCTCCACTATTTTTATTTTATTCTTCTACACCTAAAACTAATATTATAGCGCAAATATACTTTTATTGCAATTTCTGGTATCTCTATCAACCCAATCATCTGTTGTTGCTACCAAAATACTGCAGTTACTCATTACTAGACTCTGCCTTAATGATTATGAAAACCAGTATTTCCCTTGGCAAGAACAGCAGTAAAGTACCGTCATTTTTATTCATTATTTTTCTTTTAAACCGCGATTTTCTGAGATGTTTGGTTATTACATTATCCTACTGACCGCAGGCCTAACGATATATGCATTCTGCCAATATCAATTCATGTTATGCTGAAAAACACACTCGTAAGTGAATTCATAGCTGCCCTATTTTCTGTCAATTCCATTTCGTGCGGTATTCGAGTTGGTGAAGTAAATTTAAGGTTACAGGCCTGTAATTGTACTTTCACTTTGTGGTCCTACTTTCACTTTGTGGTCCTACTTTCACTTTGTGGTCCTACTTTCACTTTGTGGTCCTACAACTTAGGGGGTATATTTTATCTCCCTTTTTCTAACTCAGGGGGTATATTTCATCTCCCTTTTTCCCTCTTTTGGCATGCCCTGCTTCCAGTAATAAGGGCTCCAGGGGGGAAATTTTGATATCATGGGAATCTGTATCCATTTTACTTTATTTTACCAGGCACTATTTAGCCCTGGGCTGGAACTGCCAGGTCAAGGGTGTGCTCAGGCGGAAGAGGAGGGGTTTGGCATTGACCAGTGAAAAATGTAGGGTCTGTTTACAAATAGCAACCAAGCTCAAAATTTCAATGGGCTTGCTAGAAGTTGGGTAAGTCTTAAAATTTGGGCCACATAATGGGCTTCAATCTGGTATGGGTCTGGGTGAAAGCTAAAACTCTGGGTTCAGAGGGCAGCTCAAAATGTTAATATAGCCCATAGAGGAAAAAAAGGGTCCAATCCTATTACAGGTCTGTAACCTTAATATAGAAATGTAGAGCACGAGGTTAGAGCTTTACAACAAATAGGTACGAAATCGAATATGTTAAGTTCTGGGTCGTGACCATGACTTTTTCTACATTATTACTTTTGTGAATGGCGCAAATGTTTCTACACAAACTTTAGGTAGGGGGTAAAACACAGCAGGAACAAACTGTGGATGTGCTCTAAACATAAGTCAACAATGGGGAAAATTTTTCGGTGTATTTAAAACACATTTGGAACAAACTAAGCATTAAGGTCTAAATCACACTCGTGACAAACTCTGTATAAGTCTGTTGCGCACATGTTTCGGGCAAACTCTGTGTACCTTTATCAACTTACTGATAACAATCATTACGTCATTGCGGCTGTGGAATAGACCTGGGATATCCCTGAGGACACACACGCAAAGGCTGTGGGCCAAACTTTGAGTGCACCTAAACGTGAAAAAAAAAAAAATTCAGCGAAAATTATGGATGCGCATCAGTCCGTCCTTTTGATCTGAAGTGGGTTTCATACCCCAAAACCCCAACATTGGGCACTCTCTGTTGTCGACCCCTATCTCCGCTCTCTCTGAGAGTATCCAGACTTCCCTCGCAAGTCACGAACCATCCTCTCACACGCAAGAGCTCGGCCCAGTGGATGGGGCGATACCCAGCAGATAATTACATCGATGCTGATATCGATATTTTCAACAAAAAAAAAATAAACCTTACACAGAGAGAATTCTGAGAAAAATTGATGGGAAAAAAGTGATGAATTAAGTATTACATTAATTTCACGGAAAAATAGGCACT
>JAWQUT010000596.1:119939-147697 GCA_033807755.1 Ellobium chinense | reverse complement strand
GGGGGGGGGGGGGGGGGTAGAAAAGTCATCAACCATGTTGAACACTGATTGAATTAATCCCTGCTTGAAGCACATCTATGCGTTCAATTCTTAATTACATTCTGGATCCATTTTTTTTTTTTGGAAACATGAAAGTATCAGATATTTGAAGGAAGTGACTACTATCGTATCCTATTCAAATTTCATTCCCACCCTCCCATCCATCATCCTATACCCATGAATATCTATTGTAGCGGGTGTTCTTGTAGAAACGACAAAATGGCCTAAGTAGATGAGTCTTCAAAGATGAACAAGCATTCAAACAAAAACCATTCTTCTAAAATGAAAATCATATATTTCCACCTTTCATACAAAAATATCCGTGTGTACAAAAATGGCCAACAAAATATCGAAGATTCGATATCTACACATCGATAACCCCACCCTTCCTTTCCGCCCGCCCAGCCAGCCAGCCAGCGGGGCCGCAAAGGGTTAACTTGGTGGGTTGCTGGGGTGACAGGGAGATTGACAGATGCGGGGTTGTCGCTGATAGACATTTGTCACGCAAAGATGAACGCAAAGGGGTCTAGGACGCTGTTGGAATATGAATGACAAGAAAAACGTCAGAGTATAAATATTCAAAGTAGATATTACATCTCGTTTTCAACGCGGATCTGTTGCGTGCGTATGCGCTGGGTATGATGCACGCTACTAGGTATAGGTTGACCTCTCAGGCCAGCTGGTTTTTTCAGGGACCTGGCAGGATGAACAGAATGTAATGGTGTTACATTTCCCGGAATTTTCTTAACGGAATAAGTACTTTTAGCAGAAAAACTCTTATGGGCAGGGTTCCCAGTTTTGGCTCGTCTCCGAGCCAAATTTCTGATTTCTGGTACTTATTGGCCCCTCTGTTCCTCTAACCCCCCTCCCCACCTTTCCCGAGTGAGTGAGTGAGTGAGTGAGTGAGTGAGTGAGTGAGTGAGTCAGTGAGTGAGTGAGTGAGTGCAGAAGCCAATGAAAGTTATATTAAAGAAAACTCTTAACTTCACAGAAAATAGCTATCTCAAGATATGATATCGGTAACTGGGAAGTTAGGGGCCAAGGTCTGTGTTTTACAAATGTCAAACACTTCTAGTGTACTTGGTAATACGATCCAGTCCCCAAAAAACGTCATTCTACTGTGGTTCAAGTTAGCCTACAAAAGACTTAATTCAGGAAAGGGACGATAGTGAGGAGGGTGGAAGGGGGTACGGAAGTGAGGCTCCCTTGTCTTCAGCTCGCATACATCTGCTCGAAGAGTGGCGCATTTGACGGCTAGAGGAGGCGTGTGTGCTCGTCAGAGGAAGAAAAGTCATCACTAAAATTACTATCATAAGCTGATTCAAACTCAGGCCATATCTGATGGTCATGGTTAGTATTTAGCTGAAGTAATACTGGTACTTCGAGTAGTAACCTCTGTCATCTTCCTCCTCAATGATGTCCCAAAGAAAAGAAGATAAAACATTAAAGAAAGACTAGACCTTACAGACTATAAAACACACACACACACACACACACACACACACACACACACCACACACACACACACACACACACACACACACACACACACACACACACACACAAAGGAAGAAACAGGATCAATCGACCCAGACGTTATAACTCGATCAAATTAGTGATGATAGCCATAAGGCAATCACTTAACTGGTAACTGATTTCAAGGTATCTATCAGAAAAGTTCTGTCCTAAAAGAACTGGAAATAGAAAGAGTAGAGCTATACAGGGTAGAATCACAGGAGAAACAGAAGGAAAGAACAGCGGAGATAGTCAGTTTAAAGACTATAGGTGGAACCAACCAACGAATTTGGGAAAAGAATGCAAACAGAATACCACAAGATGTAAAAGGAATAAAAAGACAAAGCCCTAAGGAAGAATACAGCTACGAATGAATGAATGAATGAATGAATGAATGAATGAATGAATGAATGAATGAATGAATGAACATCGAGCCCTCCATTCACTGTGATAAAGTTATGACGGAATACTGCACTGAGAAGAGCGGGCATCGTGTTTACCCAATGCACGGCCATCGATCTGTTGGAAGGGTACAGCTTTTGCTTACAGGCCAAAAACACTGGGATCTGTGGGGGGGGGGCNGGGGGGGGGGGGCTGCCCCTGAGGGCTCGACCAGAGGGGGAACTGGTCGTGTGCCATCATTCGGCTTTTGTCCGGGTCCGGGGAAGGAAAACACACACAAAGTGGGCAATGCATGGGCAAGAACGGCGAGCAGCCTGGCGCAAAGTGCTCACAATTTGAGTGCAAAGAACGGCCCGAGAGGAGAGCCGAAACAACATTCATGAGATCGGATACCCAGAAAAGGACATAAAAGACGGTGTACGATATGCAATTGTGAAGTGCGAAATGCACTGGAGGACTGGTGAGAAGGGCACGAGGGAGGTTCTACGTGACCTCGTACACATGTGTGAGGGGAGAGCGGTAGGAAGGCGGGTGTGGGTGACTGGACGAGTGTTTTATAATATCCTTTTAGGTGTTTCATACTGATATTGTGCGTAAGGGATCTTTGGAGCGATCATGAAATAACATACAGCTTGCATTCAGGAACACTAATCCTCTGAGTGGGTGGGTGGGAGAATGTGTGTTTTTGTAAGACAAAATCACAGGGAAGAATTTTATCAATTTTTTACCCCGAAGCAGCCGCTACGTCTACACTTCTACTAGACTGACAAGGAAGATGGGTGGATAGGCAGGTGTGAGTGATCAAGTGGGAGTTCTATTTTTCTCCGATGGGTTATTCAAAACTGAAACTGAGCAAAGAGAACCTTCGGGACAGTCCTGAAATATCCTACAACTCGTAACCAAAATTTATTTTGTGCGGAGGAACAGAAAATACGAAGGACAATACAATGCGTTTATGATACTGGTGTTCAAAACTAGAAGCTCGTGAATGAAACAATAGCTTTAACAACAGTAACAAAAACAACACCCAGTTGTATCAGCAAAAAGTATGTGCGAGAGTGTGGTTGGTTGGTTGGTTGGTTGGTTGGTTGGTTGGTTGGTTGGATGAATGAGTGGATGGATTAATCCCGTGAGGAACAGTACAGTTGTGTTTGCTCATAAACGACTGTATGTAGTCTGAGCTTGAAAAAAGCTACTGTTATTGTTTACAGTTTCATTCACCATCTTCTAGGTTTGGACACGAAACCCGGACAGCCCACTCAAGAAAAATAACCAAATATAAAACTGGCTAACATGAAACTCCAGAGTTGTGTCCCATGATTTGGTCAAGGGATGCAACCTAAGTCTCTCGATAGCATTTCTAATAATAATATGGATTACTTCCCGTCCTTTCCACTTGGTCCGTTCCGGCCGTGCCATTAAAGACATTTAAGGTCTTTGACACCTATTGTTTTTTCTTCTTTTGGCCCTATTAACATTTTGCGTTATTCTAAATATACCACTGTGATTTGGGGAAATTTCTTCCATGGAGGTTAAAGTACTTCTTTTGCCCGATCTTTTAACGGGAAGAAAAAGGGGGGTCAACGCCCAAAATTTTTCACAAATGTCTTTTGAAAAAGATCACCTCAAATTCTGATTTGGTCCCCAAATTTTCATTTGGCTGGTTTTGACCGCGTGCGAATACATAGGTCTACACATTTTATTTTTTTATCTAGAAGGCTCAAATTGTACCTGAAACTTTAAAATTGGATGCTTTATTTAGATCACAGGTCATTTTACACATTTCTACACCCTAACACTGGCTGGCAGGGCCCCAAAAAAGGGGGATTTTATAGATTAGCGGATTAATTGGGTTGTACACTATGAGTGATTTGCCCTTCTAATAGGTGTCACAAACCTTCCGGCCGTGCCTTTAAAGATATTTAAGAAGAGTACAGTAGTTGGTTGAATTCCGAGCTCGTCACTATGTCTATCTAGCTAACTTATCCTAATTTCCTGTTCAGTCCATTTTTTTTGGGGGGGGGGGCATCTTTCCCTCCCATCGGCCATTAGGCGTTTACCCATGCATGTCATAAGAAGACATTTGGGGTCACCTGGTATTAAACTACAATAAATCGTCTCTGTGTGTTGTGAGATATTTGTCTTCATAAGCATCTCCATCTCGCGTAAGGATATTTATATAACGGAAACCTCAGGCTGCACAGAGATTTGTAACAAACAGGGCAAAATACTGCATTGCATAAATGACAGCACAGACAAAATCACGCTAGAAATCAGTCAAGGATTCATCAAAGCAATTCTTGCGATGTATCAACACAAGAATTAACAATATGTCCCTAAATTCTTAAATTGGTGTTTTTGGATCGCAGAACAGAAAATTGGTACTAAGCTAGGAGAAATATAACAACAGCAACAACTATAAAAAAAAAACGAACAACACATCATGCAATCAATAACTAAAATAAATGATTCAATCACACTATAACTTATTAAGACAGTCGTGTCCATCAATGTATCGAACAACATCCACTGAATGATTGATACCCACCTTTCAGCGTCAAGGAGCGGTGTGCTCACCACAGACAGGTTGGAGCACGAGTTGTGACCATCAGATGTCAGGGAAGACGACAAGATAGACGACGAGGGAGGTGGTGGCGAGGGTGGGGACGAGGAGGAGGTCTTGAGCTCCCACGTGGCCGCGGTGACGGCCCTGGCGCCCCGCTCAACAGGATCGGAAATCATTATCCCATCTCTAAAGAAAGAGAGACGAGGATCGCGACTGGGGCGTGCCACGTGTCTAAGTTGTCATCAGGCGGGAACCAAACGTCCCGGGGAAGTCTGATGAAGTGGTGTCCCCTGGTGGCGACTCTGGCTGTCTCAGGAAGTGATGTGATCAGTTTGTGATGTTGAAGGCGTCACGGGAACGCTAAGGGACCCGTCCGCGACAAACTGGAAACGTGTCATTCAGATTGCAAGGTCGTTGGCTGTGAGCTTGGGATGTACGGTTCCACAGAGACATTTTAGGGCGTCACAGAATTCCTTCACTTTTCTTCTACTCCACAAACGTTACTGGCAGCGGAAAGCACTACCGTCAAAAGTCAGAGCCAAATCTTCAGAAAATTCCAATGAATTTCAACAAACCAAATTACTGTCATCGCATCAGTTATCTGTAGTAAGGGGCGTATGTAAATCCGTTTAAACGGGTTCAAATACTGTATGTTCAATTCTATGACAAGTAAAAAAAAAGTTTCAGCTTATGAACACAGAAGACCAGAAATATGAGAGTAGTCTCGGGAAATGATAACGGTTTCCAAGTAATACTGCTAATATAACAGGATCATCTGTAGTAACAGAGTTGGTTAGCATTTCCAAGAACAAAACTTAAAGACGTTTTAATGACTTTACAAGGAATTCTGAAAAAGGGTACGAACTGACAGGTAAATAGCATTACATATTTCGGTATGTACAAAATATTTCAGTTCCAGTTCATTTAGAGTTTATTGCTATTGAGCAAACTCCGCGGGGAACAAACATCTCTGCGAAGCTTGTCATCATGACGGACCAACTCATGTGTAGTCGCTAAAGCTGATGCAGCTTACCAATTCCTAAATGGAAAAAAAACTCCTGGTGTGCAAACATCTTTCAAGGACTTTATTTTTAGAACCCGGTGACTAAAATGTAAAAGTAAGAATTTCTTAAGCCCTTAACGTCACCTCGTTGTTTTTGGTTGTAGATAGGGCACCTAAATAAATTCAAGGACTTTTGAGAGCCTTAAAGCCCGGAGGGAACATAACAGGACATAACAGACTTCCGTTTGTTAATAAAACATAACTGGCAGTGTACATATTTAGAGGGCTGTGGGAGAGGGGGGGGGGGCAATTCATCAGATCTGAGCATAATTAAGAGCGACTATTTTCCAGTCCATATAAACATATCCACCTGTCAGTACAGCAGGATGGTCAGCTGACTAAATTTCCTGAAAACGTTTGTCCTTTTTCGAAACAGGAGACACAGAATCTGCTTATAAGTTACTAATTAAACAGCTAGCTCATTACAAAAGTCTCCGTGTCAAACTCTATGGGTCCGAAATAAGAACATCGAATGCGACAATCAATTTTATCATGGCTGCCACTCATTTCAGCCTACTCATAACTCAAGAATATGCCAAACAAAAAATTTGCTGCGGGTGCCTTACGACTTAAAAACCGCGAATAGCTCAGATTATTATAGCGGGATTAGATCAGTGTAATATTGCACCGATATTCGCTGTTTGTAAAACTGTATTCATCTTATCCTCATTTTGCCAAAATGGAACACGTCGTTTGAATCCGATGACATAAAACAGCCAAGATTCATATCAATCATAAACTGTGACATGTCAGAAAAGTGATAAAAACACAGCAGACATTAATTTATGGCTTTACTCAAAACAAGACTAAAACGGCATACGTTCCTTCAGTGAGATGACGAGATACAGCAAAGACAAGCACAATATTATTATGCAGTGGTTCCGGGCTTATATTACAATATGCCAGATTAGATGTCGCCGAGATGGATGGAGTGTCAGATAAGACAACAGATCACGTCTTCTGGTGACGGGATAAACACTGGGATTACACGCTCTCCACAACTGGACACCAGCACCCTGACTCACCCGTTGGAAACACAAAATCGTATCTTGGAGTGCCATGGCCAATCATCAGTGCCAACATAAGGCACAGTCCACACAGTCAAATCCGGCTGATCGCATTTCACTTGATCGCAGCTTATTGTTTCTGGCATCTATTTATAAACCAAATCACTAAAAGTTACAAACCTATTGACCAGCTAATATATTATATACATCCTTTTTCACCCCAACTTTTTTTCCCTCAGTAAAAAAGTGGGCAATGGAAGTACGTCTCATTGACAAAAAAAATCCCAAACCAGTCCAGAACTTGTAGAATAACACAGTTCATTTACAGGGTCCAAAGAAAGAAAAAAAACAAACAATAGGTGCCAATACCGTAAGCACATTTAACATGACATCTTTAATCTTCCTGGGAGCAGCAATAAATCTGCAAGGATTGTGTAATCCATAAATCTCTAAATCAGATAAAAGAATGATCACGTTGTGTGACAGTACCAATGTGTTGGCTACATGCTGGCCAGAACTTCAATAGAGAGCCTTTATTTTCAAATTTTATTTTCAAATTTGGATCTCTTACGAACTGTTATGTCAGAGCTATGCATGCGCATAAAAGGCATTTCCTGCTGTTACGATCATATTGCACAGTACGAACTAGATGTGAAATTAAAATCCGACACTCAAAATAAACGTTCTCTCCTTGGCTCGTTCATCATATTATATATACTGGTTGTCCTGATTCTCGCCACCCTGAGATTAACGGTCTAGAGTGAGGATTTCCACCGGGTGACAAGAACTCAAGTCTGGCGGATATTCAGGCACAGAGGATACCACACGAAGTAAGGAATGAGCAGACGCAAACAGATGCTCACACAAGGTAGGATAAAGGGGGATATTGACGTCTACCTGATTCCAAACTGACGACAAGGCGATGGGTGCCAACGCAGAGGTCGCGAGTTCGATTCCTACCACATCACTTTCTTTCCTTCTTCCATTTTCTCTCTGCATTTGTCTTCTTGAGCACTCCCCCCTTTATCATACCTTGTGTGAGCATGTTTGCGTCTGCTCACTCCTTACTTCTGCTACTAAGTGCTCCGTTTTCACCTTGTACTCCAGAGGATACCACACAGACGCTTCTTCGGATTGCAAGTCCAACAGTGACACACGATATAGTCTACATCTCGAAATGAACATCGTAACCACTCTTAATGACAAAATAAATACCCTCTTCAAGCGGCATGAACACACTTAATAACAAAAGACATCATTATCATATGACGCTAGCATTCTGATCCCTCGAACGCAAACAACAATGTGTTTTTTCCATAAGACATGACCAAGATAAGTGTAGTGGATAACAACATCACGATTCAGCCACACATCAAACAACAAACCGCCAGGTATTCAAATAACAGTCTGTTGAACGGGGTCAGACTATCTCAGAAGAAAGGTAATTCCACTAATTCCACTAACGCTAAAGTGACAGTATTAATACTAACTACAAAGAGACTATGGCCTTTATATGACACTAGTGTATCGATCCAAAGAAGTATCACAGCATGTCACGTTCATAATAATAATGTGGCGCCATTTTCATCATCCAAGAACTAAGCACGTGAGAATGCTTTTTCTAAGCTTCCTAACTTTCTATAGCTTGCCGGAAATCACGCAGGGTCATTCCTTGGGACGTGCTCCATCCCTTTCTTCTATATTACATAGAAACGCGAAAGAGATGCTTTCATATAGGGTCACTGCATGTCATCATTGCAACACCCACTGTTTCCCAAATGTCGAGTTTAGTTAGTTTTGGTTTCTTAGACTGTAAGAGGCTATCAATCTAAAAATCATAATATTGTTTCCGTACATTGCTCGCGCAGAGAGTGGTTGCTCTCAATTCACCAATATGGCAGTTCCGCTGAGGTTCACAAGCGGCTCATATCGAGTTATTCACGCCACAGATTGATTCCATTTTCATTTCCATGTTATCAGCTGCTCCGAATGGCAACCGAATTCCAGGAATGAGCAAGGTTGCCAGAGATGTCGAAGATACCATTCTGTCGTTTGTTATTCGATTCTTATCCAAGATATAATTTGTTCACAAAATAAACAAAACAAGAAGGTTCCCATAGGCTGCATCTGACGTAATTACCCCAGTTTCCAGGAAACTGATGGGACATGCTTCATGGACTAAACCCATGACTACAGTATTTGTCACCTAATCGCAATAATATCGTATCTCATACATAAACCAGAGGTACATATGAAATCATTGCTCTAACAGGACGAACTTATCATATGACACAAGGTCTACGGAATCACCGAGTCAGGAAAATATCCGAAGCCACGATTGCTCTTGCCCCCAAAGACCCCATATTAATTTCAATATAGTTTCATCCTCCTCCAGGTCTTGATACTTAAACTGAGACCTGATCTTCTTATAGTGGAGAACACTCACCGTCTTGCGTGCCATGTTCAAGCATCTGTTCCTACTGACGAGTCAGCTCAGCGTTATCGAACCCTCCCAATCTCCTTAACGTCTTCGCCCTTGGTCAAGAAGACAATCAGTTAGCCAAGTGCTCATTAGTTCCCCTTCTTGGAGGATTGCAGTGCCTACTATGCACAAGGGATTCATGGAGTGATGGAAATCTGAGACAAACAGTCTGATTCAATTCAAATAATCTTACTGTGTTTTTGCAGATCAGTCTCTGGTGTCCGATACTAGTAAAGTACCCTGTGGGATATTACATCGAATAGATTTCCACTCAAGTCGTAGACTTTAACCTTCCAGTTTATATAGAGGCCGTAGAGTAGTTCAGTCTTTTTGGCCGTGTAGTAGTTCAGTCTTTTAGGCCGTGTAGTAGTTCAGTCTTTTAGGCCGTATAGTAGTTCAGTCTTTTAAGCCGTATGAAGGGAAAGAAGAACAAGGAAGAAGGAGAAGATGGGAGCAACAGGAGTCTTAGAGAACTGCTTAAGTGTGGCATAAAGAGCACTATGGACAAACGCGTTGTGAAACCTAGTATTCTACACAGCCGACTGTTTCTCCTGAGTGAGAGAGGCATTTTGGATAATAAAGACAATGGACTTCATGAAATGTCTAAAACTATGCTAAAGGTGAAACGAGGCGAGGAAGGAAGACAAGGAGGGATAGACCGATGAGAAGAAGGAGGAGATGAGAAGAACAAGGAAGGAGGAGAAGATAGGAGCAGAAGAACGAGAGAGAACAGGGAAGGAAGAGAAACATGAGAAATGAAGGGAAAGAAGAACAAGGAAGGAGGAGAAGATGGGAGCAGCAGGAGTCTTAGAGAACTGCTTAAGTGTGGCATAAAGAGTAGTGTTGACAAACGCAATGTAAAAACTAGTATTCTACACAGCCGACTGTTTCTCCTGAGCGAGAGAAGCATTTTGGAGAATAAAGACAATATGAAATGTCTAAAACTATGCTAAAGGTGAAACGAGGCGAGGAAGGATGACAAGGAGAGACAGACCGATGGGAAGAAGGAGGAGATGAGAAGAACAAGGAAAGAGGAGAAGATGGGAGCAGCAGAAGAACGAGAGAGAACAGGAAAGGAAGAGAAACATGAGAAATGAAGGGAAAGAAGAACAAGGAAGGAGGAGAAGATGGGAGCAGCGGGAGAACGAGGGAGAACAGGGAAGGAAGAAAAAGAGGAGAAATGAAGGAAGATCAAGAAGGGAGGACAAAAAGAAAGCGAGGACAGCAAATAAAAAACGAAGAGAAATTAACCTCATATCTCTATCAACAATCCACAATGTCTTTTTCCACTATATACCTGCACTAGTTTTCAAATACAACGAAGTCTATGTCCCATAGATCGAACAAAGACACCTCAGGCAACGCCATATTGTATTCGCAATTCAAGTACAGTTCGAAGCATCCATACGAAATATACTCCAAAATATGAAGAAGTTTTAAGTATCCACGTCACGTAATATAAGTCTAAATACAAACATCACAATGTCATGAAATACGAGGTTTCTACTCAGTATTATGATGAACGTTATACCTCTGCAACATATTACACCCACAAATGTAAGGTATTTCTATCGCACACACTATGAAGTATCCAGACACCAAAATAGAAAATGCTCCTAAAATGTGATCCACATAGAAGATGAAAAGCCTCGTTCCGTAGATTACAAAAACAATTTTCACTGACTTGCAAAGGCGGAAACTTCTGACCATCGCTACGGAGTATCTGTCTCCAGTCTGCAGCTTCACAACAAAAGTTTAAATCTCCCCTATATAGTACCAGAGGAGTACCTGGTGGAGGGCATGTCTGGAGGGCAGAGTAGTTGATGAAGGACGTTTAAGGTGGAGAGGGGAGGAGGGCATTCACATTTGATGATATTGATGAAATGCCATTGAAATCAGCTATGGGAGTCAGGTAATTGGGAATCTGTAGATGGAAGTGGAGGGAGGGGGGAGGAGGGGGGATACAAGAGCCCCTTCATCTACGCCTATGACGCCACCGTCTGATGGACTAACGACTAGGGTTACCGCCACCGGCCAGTGTCCAAGGACTTAGGTCCCTTCTCAACCCCAGACCATCCATTTGGCTTTATTGACCCACACGGATCAGGTTACACTACGAACGACATGACCACTATGTCTGCGTCACAGTCCCTGGAAACATAAAACTGTACCCATATAGCCAAAGAGCAGAGCAACTTATATTAATAATTTTAGAAATGCTGCATTACGTTCATGTTTATTGATTACACTTTTTGTTTTGACGGCAGTTTTATGCTTCTCAGAACTTCGCAATCATAAACATACCTTCCACTGTTCGCGGCATTCATCCCAAGTAAACATGTAGTTGTGGGCGAAGACTCAATCTTGTCGTAAACTTCACACTCCCGCGCCCNCCCCCCACCCCTTCTAAAAAAATTCTGAAGATTTTTTATTCTCCTTATCATTTTTTGGAAGGGAATAAAGGGACGACTGACGCTTATCAAAAGCCCTTCCTCTGCACTGTAACTGAATATCTCCCATCAACCTCATCATGAAAAAAAAAACTTTCCATATAACTCACTTATTTCCAAATGTCGTCCTATCCCAAGCTCCTCTTTAAAAAAAAAAAAAAAAGCATCAACGGTAATAGGAATTTACAATCTCTAAAGAATCAGAGAGCGATGAACCGCTTCATGAACACAGGGATATCGTCTACAGTCAGGCAGCCTTCGATCGCGTGAGCTCACGACCTGATATGCCATGATACGAAGAGGCGAATGGAACATAGAAATTTAAAATTGCTGAAGATTTAATACGGTCTATTTTTTTATTCTCTTAATCATTTTTTTTTTCAGTAAGCGGTTGTAAAGGCAGACAAGCCATTTCCACTCTGACCAAGTTGGGAGGCGGAATGTTGGCGGAAGTGACGGAGAGGGAAAAGAGACCTAATAGTTTGGATGGAAAATATACTGGATTGGTAGCTGCCAGAGAGTACACCACCTATCAAAAGTTTCATGCCCTTTATTATACCCCTGGGAAATTTACAGCATCGTTTAATGTGGGAGTGATCCATAACCGAACCATAGTAAAAAGAATCTGCACTGTGATTGGAGAGTAGCCAGAGGCAATTTTTATAAAATTGACCCATCACATTACTATATCCAAGAAATGAAATAGAAAAACTTCACCAACGCATGCGTTTTCCTGGACCATGATTCACTATTCATCTTCAAAGTATGTCAGTGGTTCTGAAGTGCAGACCATTTCTTCTTTTTAAATAGGAGGAAGGTGGGGGGAAGGGGGGGAAGAGAGATGAGAAAAATGGGCCAAGAATTGCAGGCTAGACATACTACAGTTTGTATAGGAATGGATGAGTGGTGAAAGAGATGTGGTGTGTTCAAGTAATCACGCAGTTATCAAGTACTGTCAGGACTCGAGGAAAAGGGCAAATGAGTGAGAACGAGGGGAGAAACATGAAAGAGATACAGATACAAAAAAGAGATAGGAGGGGCAAAAGGAGAAGTGATGTGAGTTACTGACAGATAAGCAGGACAGCTATACTGGGTAAGAAGAGGAGAGATGTAAGAGAAAAGAGGAGGACGACAGATGTAACACAAAAAAGACGGGAAAGAGAAAAAAAAAAACGCGAGGCCTGAGAACGGCAAAGATCCTAAAAGTCTGAGGTGCGAACAGATTGAGCGGGAAATACATAAGGACAGAGATAGAGAGAGTGCTGTATATAGTGAGGGCAAAATAAAAATCCATTTTATATAGGTGTGCTTAAAACACCAAATCGTTCAATACAACTAGAGAAATAGAGCTTGGAAAAAAAAGTCTTTAACACAAACTTTAAACTGCATTACCTTAAGACATACACTATGTACTATGACCGCAGCATGCTAAAGTAATGACTTAATTCTTAACACCGTTTATGTTATATAAAACACAGAGTTTTGAATTGAAATATTTTGTCTTTCAGATCCTGCAACCGTCTGACCATTGACTGAAGACAGCGATAGTCGAAGAAAAGTTTTACTGTCTTTCCTTTACCATGATAAGCCAGAAGGAGAGTGCAGACAAAAAAAAGTGCAAAAAAAAAGTTGTTCCATCAGAGAGTCCCTATTTCAGACGAGGAGTGCAAGCTATCAAAAGCCATCATGTTTTCAGCTGAGAGAAAAGTGTCAACATTCTCGTAGCGTCTTGATTAAGACACTTAACCACGCCACCAACGACTCCATTCATCACTGGATGGTTAAGCTGCAAAAAACTTGGCCCTTGCAATAAGGATACTGGGATCAATTTTGCTCAGTTTCCACAATACCCAAATTTGGACTGAACAACACTTTATTTGGTTAGGCGTTCACGATATCGCAACATAAAATGGGCACTATCTTATTTCGGTGAGTGCTCACGATACTACATTTCAGGATGGACACTTAGTTTACTTCCCTGAAGACTTACGATTCCACAATACGGAATCGACATTAAAATTGTTTTTGTTTCAAGTGACCTGTAAAGAATAGAAATAATATCGATTATTCATTCATGTGCTGTCGGTAATCTAAAAGGATTATGCCCGGATACTCACACCAACAGCAGTCGGTGAAAACTATCCAGCTACAAAATAATTTCAGACGTCGAAATTGTAATCCCACGAACCACACAGAGATGAAGGTTGTCGAAACTGAAAAACAGTAATGAATCGTCGACACGAGACTGCCAAGAATTCCCTTGCGGGCTAGATGAATCCACAGATAAAAAGTTTCACTAAACACCAGTTACCATAGAGACATCGCTGACAGCGGTGTAAAAACATCTTATCTCCCTCACTATTCCAGTTAAACACTATGGTTTACACTTCGACTTCGGGTATGAACGAGTTTGACATGTGATCAGTTGATATGAGAGATCCCCACTTCAACATGTCAAAGCTCCATAAAAGTTTGTGAGCTATGCATAGCTCATGATAACAGTCATAATTCGTTTACACAAGCACAACGTCTTTGGTCGCGGATGTCTCCAACTGAAGCGAAAAGAAAACACACAGAAAAAAAACCCAATAATGTTATCACGATTTCTTGGGAGGAAGCTAAAGCCGTGATGCAAGAAATTCAAGCCGAAGGCATTCCAAAATGTCACAAAAAAATAGGATGCTATCAAAACGTTAGCACACTGTGACCGTGGAGCCGTATCATGAGCAACAAAAATAAAAACTCGGAACCATTTACATGTGTTGAAGTCCTCGCAGAGCTGACAATTTATGTTTTACGTAATCGCTGGTATATCAGACAGTAAAAGACATCAGCAAAACTCAGTTTTATACACGTCATACTGGAGCTGTTTACATAACCCATCTCGCAACACAGACTCTGATTAACTGAAGACGCCTCAACGGAGTAAAAATATTTAAGAACTCAACACAAACAAATCACAGACTCTTTTTACACCGGAAGTTGATAAATATGAATAAGACTTCAGAGTCAGGGGGAATTTCTGAAATCGATGACACGTCTAACCCCAAGGCCATTCGCAGTGCACGATAGGTTACTTAATATTCTGCAAACACCGTGAGATTTGTTATAAATCTATAAAATAAAAAAAGAAAGCAAGAGAAAATTATTATAACCGGAAGTGATCCAGCCGCCATTCTATCCCAAACACTGCTACAAAGGAAGCTGCTCGGAGTCCCTCTCGGGCACAGAAGTAATAATATGCCTGCAGCATGTAAGAGTCGGGGTAGATTTGATCAAAACCACTCACCGTCTAAACACTCTACGTCGCGCCGGACTCTCAACATGAAGCCCGTATTTCACGGCAGTCAATAGCTGTGGGTGAAAACCTCAACCGAGAGAAAAACGAAAAACGAAAAAGAGAAATGTAAAAAGCTTCCCAGACGCCATTTTATCCCGGATGCCGATACAAATGAGTTTCCAAATTTCGCTGTAGCTCTGAAAAATGTCCTTGCCACACGCGCTGCCAAGCGTCCGTCACGCCCATCCAAGGCGCCTAACTTGCAAGCCGAGTATTTACAACCAAATTAAATGTTACGCCGAGGGCAATAACGCTCTGGAACGTGGCAGAGGACAAACATAATAACAAACAAACCACAAGAAATCCTATCCAGTCTTAGATTTATTCTGAAACATGGCCAAGAACAAATAAAATAAAACAGGAAATCACGGAGTAGCTCATACTCCGCCCTTGGCTTTCATCCCTATGGACGCATAACACATCTTTCAGAAATTACGTCAAATTCAAATTTTGGTATAAGTTCGTAAAGAAGTTAGGGTTCCCTCTAATGACCATCGGAATATACATGTATGTGCGAGCTCGAAAACATCGGGGCGTAAAAAAATATATAACGGAGTTGATGACATCATGCAAATTAAAGCAGTTTTAATGCTATCCCGGTTTCTCCAAAATTAATGGTCTTTTGTGTGTGTGTGTGTGTGTGTGTGTGTGTGTGTGTGTGTGAAATACGATCGTAAATGTCAATACGAACGCTCTGCAATCAATACAGTGGTCAGCTTTTTATTATGTCACACACGAAATGCTCAAGTAACTCTCATCTTGCAACACCGCACTTTATTCTGATTAACGGAAGACGCCTAAATAGGATGGAAAAAGTGTTTCAAAACATGGCGAAAGTCAGACAGGATAACTAACAAATCAGAGAGGAGTTCCAATTCTGGCCTGCGATGCTAATCCATTCCATGAAAGGTGTCCTGTCAATCACACCAACGGCCTGCAGTACCGACATCAGAGTTGTGCCTAGTCGATTCTGACAAATATTTACTAAAGTCATGACCCTACTTGCATTGACAGCCGATATCGGCACTGTAACGTCCACATCGCCATAAGGATTAGGATAGGTATCGATGTCAAAGGTTAAAATAAGGGTCCCATGGGCAGTCTTCAACGAGGTTGAAATAGCTTGGTTTTGACATATGTGATTTGACTCTGATTCCCTCTTTTTTTTTATTATTGCTACAGATTTTCAAAGCGGAAGGAGTGTTATTCAAGTGCAAACTTGAAAAAAAAACATAACAAAGTAACACAAAACGGCAGTCTCGACTACGTGGACTCACTCAGCCTTGTTTATGAACGTACTCGCCCAGGTCCAGTATCGAATGTTCTCACTATCGATACGGACTCAGGCACGCCCCTAACCAATTATGCAAGATGCTCCGTCAACTCCGTTTAATCAATACTTCATAACATGTGAAAGAAAAAAAGTGGAACATACTAGGATCTCACAAACACGAATTTCAGAGACGAGTCCATAAATTTCAGCTTGTGAACAAAATTTGAAATAGAAATACGAGACTTGGAACAGAACATTACAAAGAAATTGCAGATTTTGCGATACATGAAATTCGAAGTCTAAACTAATAGGTAAAGGCACTTAAGCGGCAACGTTCGTTCTGATTTGAAGACAACAAGACTGGTGGTTTTTTGAAAACTTATTGCAGTTAGGTGCTTATAAGCCAAAGGAGCGAGTAAACGGAGTCGACTATAAAACCACATGGAGATGTTGGTTAGTCACAGGTAAGCACAGCGGATCATCGCAAAATCGAATTTCAGGGGATCACATACGAAATTCGATTCCAATTCTTGAGGTATTCGAGACAGTGCAAGGAACAAGAATGAAGCTTTTAAAATTTTAAACATGTCGGCGAAAAGGTCGAGAACGTGAAGTCCACGGCAGCACGAGTCCATAGATTCTGTACGTAATTTGAATTCCCAGCTATTACTCCATATGTATTGCATACAGGTTGTCCCGGTTCTTGCCACCGTGGGATATACAGTTTAGAATCTAGACTTTTATATGAGTGGCGAGAACTCACGCCTGGCAGAAACTCAAGCACAAAGGATACAGTTGTAGTTTTGCTTACAGGATATGTGACTGAACATGTTCCGTGCAATGACCCTCCTGGTAAACCGAAATGAATAAAAAAAAAAAAAACAGTGTTCAGGATAAGAGTCAAAGCATAATTTATGAAATCGATGCTCATAAAACTTACATAGGCTACTCTCCTAGCAGTTCTCTGATCTCGAATGTTTTTTTTTCCTTACAGATTTTACTTATAAACGTGAGTACCTCACGAACTCAAATTTGTGAGCCGGTTCCCTGGAACCTAAGGTCGAAAGATCTACAAGTATTTATAACTAATAAAGTCCTCTTGTATTCATTCCCTGACACAACAAGTTACTGACGAGAGACTTTTATATTTATGACTCCAAAGTTTACAACAACACAAACTGTGAATAATATTAAGCCACCGTACTAGATTTAACAAATATCCTCAAGAGATGTCACGATATAACGAAGCATAGAAGGATGATGACGAATGTTGCTGGTCTTCTCTTCTCTCGATATCTCAAAACGCTTGGACCTCTAATAGTGACCAAAGTGCACAGAAGATCCATTACAAATGAAAACAAAATGCAAATCTTTACCCCACCACAAGTCTGCATGAGGCCGATAGGCAGCGCGCACCGACAACATCATAAACCACATCGACAGTTTCCATTAGGCTCGTACTTTAAAACTCTGAGCTTTTCATCTTCCATTTCATAGTATCTTCTTTTCGCAGCATGAAAAGGAAAGAAAAGGAATACCGTACCATTACGCTGACTAGAAGGAACACGCTACGATTAGAAGACTGCATAAACTACAGACCAATGTTCGAGTAAATATTAAAAGACGAAACAAAAATAGCGTCTAATATGCGTACTTGTATCGATTCTGCTACTTGTAAATACCACTAGACAAGTCATTATTAAAACGAAAAGAACGTGCACCGATTACAGCACAAACTGCAGCCGTTTCCCACTTTCCACGCTGCTAATTACTGGGAACACTTTCAACCTCGACCAAAGTTCAGAGTATCAAAAGACAGTTTTAAGAAGTTTGAAAAAAACCGCCCACACGTGAATTCCGCTACATGTTAACTACCCACACAGAAATCATTAAGATTGAAAGGAAAGCTGAAGCGTACTGTTAGTCGATAGGCCATAGAAAATAGAGGGGAAACGGTGCGTACTACTGTCGAATCAGCCGTGTCTAAAAATACACTCACGTGACAGAAGCCATTAGTAAGACGTAAAGAGCAGCAAAACGATTACAGCACAAACCACAATATTACTCCAGATTACGACAGCAGAAAGTTTTCATATACCGAAGTCCTCCTGTCATTCAGAAAATGGCAAATCATTGCTTCCAACTCACGACCTGTGATTAGATCTGGGACCTGCGCGTTTTAACCCCGAGTACTCACGAACGTGCCCACCCCACCGCGTGCCCGGGGGTACAATGTGAGCAGGGCGCAGTGGCAAAAATGCAATGAAAGGAGCGGTTTCGGTTTGCGGGGGAGGTGAGAGGATAGCGCACGTTTTTTAACCTTTCCTTTTATGTCCCTCTGTCTTGCTCCATAAGCCGTACATCCTGCTATAGTGCTTTACTGAAAAAGGCACGAAGGTGTCATTAAGGCAAGGAAGAGGGATGAGGCGGATAAGGAGGGGACAAGAGAGAGAGAGAGAGAGAGAGAGAGAGAGTGAGAGAGAAAGAAAGAGCACATCTGGTGTTCAATGGACTATTACAGCTGACTTCGCTTAATGCCACGTTTCGGATGACAATATTTTCTTCTTAACAATTATAAATCATTAGTTGATAATATTCCAAACTCCATCGCATGGCAAAACTCCCGAGATGTAGCCACTGAGTAGGGTCTTTCTCGCTCTTCTCTCTTCTCTTTTCCTTGCCTTTTTTCTCCTCTTCTCTACTCTACTCTCTTCTTCTCTTCTATCTTCTCCTCTTCTTTCCTTTTTCTTTCCGCTGTTCTCCTTTCTGTCCTCTCTTCTCCTCTGCTTCTTTTATTTTAAGATGTGTCTGGATCCGACCTGTGCAGGCGTAAATTTGGCATTACATTACATTACATCATTTATTGGTTTTCTCAGGCAATGCTCTTGAAAGGTCGAGTTGTTAAGACGTTGCGTCAAAGACAATGTCGCAACTCGGGCTGTCTTCAAAAAGAAAGATTGCAGGTGTAAAAGACTAGATATAAAAAGAACGACGAGACAGGACAGAAAACGACCCACCATTCACTGGAGAGATTGCTGATGCGTCTATTTATTTCCATGTTCTCGCTAGGCTAGACGCCAGCCAATGAGTATGAAGGAGAGGCAGTTTGACCCAAATACAAACTGAACAAGAGCAGAGGTAAATAGACGAGACACTTACAAACAAACAAAAACTGTTTTGAAAGAGAAAGGCGTGATATTGCAAACTACTCGATCGACACGAAGACAATATTCGATCGCATATAGACAATTCGAGCGACATGCAGACATTTCGCGAACCAATAACAACAAAAGAAGCCAAGAGGCTAGCAGGAAAACAAAAATAAAATCGCGAATATGGATGAACTTCGGGAAATGTGACGCTATGAGTATCTATCAGTGGACTGACGTGACAGGAAGAGAGAAGGCAAGAAAAAGAACGAACAAGCAATAGGAAGACAGACGGACATAATATATGAAGACAGACAGACGGACGGACAGACAGACAGACAGACAGACAGACAGGCAGGCAGACAGACAGACAGACACATATATGAACGAAAAGCCACACAGGCAAATGGAGAGAAGTATAGACAGATGAACAGAAGAGAGACAGACAGACAGGCAGGCAATCAGACAGATCAGAGACGATAGAACAGACGGACAAGCAGAGAGTTTGCCTGACATGGGTAAGATCAAGCAAATCAGGAGAGAAACTCATAACGCCTTTTAAATCGAAAAAAAAATTTGCTGGGGAAAACTAGGTCTCAGCGGCCACCCGAAATGGTAAGGGTGAGCACCACTGTTTACCTTGCTGTCCCCTAGTCATTACCCTGAGTCAAATTGCTGTCATCAACCCGCTGAGGTTCAGGGGAATAAACCAGAGCGGCGCTGCTGCTATATGAAAGAAAACGGTACATGCGCCTTAGGGTTAGAACTCTTGCCGATCAGTCCATAATTTTGAAGTTTGTGGAGGTTTTTCGACCATGCGAGGAAACTTTATAAAACAGAAATTAGTGCCACGTTTTCTTTACGGCTTTTTTTTTTACGTTTTCAAGACAAAAGGTTCTACTTTGTACCTTCACTTTCAGTTTGAAGACACAGTTTCTTTACTTACACTTAGCGGCACCGCTCTATACGAAGTGTCTTTGTAGGAAGTTATCGATATTGTAAGATACTCATCCTATCTTATTAGCCTTCATTTTCCAACATTTAATTAGTTCTAAGATAGTCGCAGTCAAAGTTGTAATTTTGTAAATCTAGACTGAGTCATGAGGTCACTGGCAGATCGTGAAACTTTTAAATGCTTTAAGCTTTACTTTAGCAGAGATCGAACTGTTTCACATTACGTAGATGGCGGTGATGAGAGTGAATGTGTGTGAGTGTGTGTTAATGTGTGTGAGTTTGTGTGCGTGCTTGCGTGCGTGCGTACAGGTATAGGCGTGCACGCGTAGACGCATATGTGTGTGCATCCGTATGTCTGTTTGTGTGCCTACGTCCGTGCGTATGTGCATGCGTGAGTGAATCAGTTCCTACGTACGTGCGAGCGGGCTGATGGGAGGAAGACCGTTTGTATGAAAAAGTTGCCCACCACTCGCATCCAACTTAGAATTACTGAAAGTCAGTGTGAGTGCGCTCTAGAAAGGGCCCAATGCATAACAAAATTATTTATTCATGAAATGTACATAATGTGCCCTTAAAAGCCTGTTGACAAAGTTTTGCTTTGCTTGGATTTGGAAATAAAGAAACCAGAATGAATATCCTATAAATGGTGTTACTGAGTTCATAGTCACTCTTTTCCAGCAGTATAAAGCCGAGTTTGACCCAAATACGCACATACGGGCTTCTTTGATAAGCCGATGCGGCGCCAAATGAATCACAGCCACGTCCAATGGACCCGCTCGAGTTACGCAAGTTATAGAGATCATTCCACAACAGAGCCCAAATTAAACGGACGGGAACAAGGAAGGAAGGAAGGAAGGAAGGAAGGAAGGAAGGAAGGAAGGAAGGAAAAATGTGAGAGAAAAAGCGACATTAAAGAAAGCTAAGCGGTCACTTCCGCATAAATGCAAACTTAAACGGGATTGAGGAAATTGCGTGCGGNGGGGGGGGGGGGGGAGATAAGAGAGAGTAATTTCTTAAATCCACTATTTTTTAAGTTGACATACAATCGACTGCGCTTAATCGCAACCCGTTTAGCCGATGGTTGTGTTATATCGCAACATTTTGCAGGAAACAGAAGTAAGACGCTTTGTCGCACTATTCATACAATGAGAACAATCTCCATGCTTGCTAAAGTTGCAATCAAAAGCCGTCGACTGTGTATTTTTTAAATGATATTACGTTTTCCGAAAAACGCTGTGATGAAAGTAAAATGCTATTAAGCGGTGTATGTGCCTGTAAATATAGTTTTTAAAAAAGCGCTCAGAAACAACGCTAGCCACAGAAACGGAGAAAACAAACGAGTAAGACGTTGTTCACAGAGCGAGTTTTAAAAAAAAAAAAATCATCGCCTTTTAGAAACCCATTATTTGCTGTGTCTTAAATACTGCTGTGTTAGAGGCGGAAAATGTTGCAAAATCACAGAACGTAATGGTAGGGCAGGGGAGGTAATCATAACTGGATCAATGGTGTCAGCCGATGTGGGGGACTAGAAAACTACGACCAGGATTCCCACAGTAGCAAACAANATGGCATTGGAGTCATCAAAAGAGCAGGAAAGGAAAGTGAGAGAGAGAGAGAGGATGACAGAAAAAGAGAAAGTATAAACAAAATCAAATGAAGGCAGGAAGGAAGGAAAACGACAAAGAGATTTGCATGTCGGCCTATGTGAAAAGAAAAGGTGTGCACCTTTTTTTACGAAAGGAAACGGCAAAAGGGTAAACACAGAAAAATGTTGGTCAAGGATACAGGAAGAGAGAATTACAATCAGATTGACCTGAGATAGATCTAGTAAGACAGAGTGGGAGAGAATGGGAACTCGTGTGAGATCGTGTGAAACACGCGGAATGAATGAATGAATGAATGAATGAATGAATGAATGAATGAATGAATGAATGAATGAATAATTATGAGTCAGTCAGTCAGTCAGTCAGCCAGTCAGTTGCAGTGAGACAGTGAGTTGCAGTGAGTGAGTGAGTGAGTGAGTGAGTGAGTGAGTGAGTGAGTGTGAGTGAGTGAGTGAGTGAGTGAGTGAGTGAGTGAGTGAGTGAGTGAGTGATTCAATGAGTTGAGTGAGTGAGTGAGTGAGTGAGTGAGTGAGTGAGTGAGTGAGTGAGTGAGTGAGTTGCAGTGAGTGAATAAGTGATTTGGAGTGAGTGAGTGAGTGAGTGAGTGAGTGAGTGAGTGAGTGAGTGAGTGAGTGAGTGAATAAGTGATTTGCAGTGAGTGAGTGAGTGAGTGAGTGAGTGAGTGAGTGAGTGAGTGAGTGAGTGAGTAAGTGAGTGGGTGTGAGTGAGTGAGTGAGTGAGTGAGTGAGTGAGTGAGTGAGTGAGTGAGTGAGTGAGTTGCAGTTTGTGAGTGAAAGAGTTGCAGTGAGTGAGTGAGTTTGCAGTCAGTGAGAGATTTGCAGTGAGTGAGTGAGTGAGTGAGTGAGTGAGTGAGTGAGTGAGTGAGTGAGTGAGTGAGTGAGTGAGTGAGTGAGTGGGTGGGTGAGTGAGTTGCAGTGAGTGATTAAATGAGTTGCAGTGAGTGAGTGAGTGAGTGAGTGAGTGAGTGAGTGAGTGAGTGAGTGAGTGAGTGAGTGACACAAAGAGTATTACTAGAAACCAGCATGCCTCAATCAGCCAGTCATGTGTAACGTGTGAGCAGATGATATAAGACACTAATGACCAGTAACTGAATAAACTGGACAAATAATTATCGACGGTGACCTCCGGGTCAGCTGCTAACTTAATCACAGGGAATTTCTTCTCCCGCCACGGTGTACAACGGGCCGGCTTAAGCCTGGCGAACCCTTGCAAATGGGTGTAACAGTCTTTCACTTGAAATGAATGTCTGCTATTTGTATTGTAGATTGGTCTCAGGGCTTCCTCTATGGACCATTCTTATTTAGGTGGTACCGGAAGTGACCAGTTATGAGTTGTCTATATTTAGTTACAAAGGACGTGTGGTATCTCCAGCCTTGAGCCGCTGGACCATTCATAGGTAGGTGATACCGGAAAGGATCAGGGATGAGTTGTCTACAGTTACGATATGCACTTGGTATCTCCAGCCTTGAACCGTTGGCGTTTTCTTTAAAATTAGGTGAAACCTAAAGGGATGGAACATGGGTAAGTTCCAGCCTTGAGCCAATATACTGTTTTGTAGTTGGATGATACTAGTAGTAATATAGGTAGTCTGGTTTTTGTTGGTTGTTTTTTTTTTGTTACAACAGACGTTCGTTATCTCTGGCCTTGAGCTAGTATCAACAAGAGGACAACGGTTTCTCTTGCCTCAACCACTACATCTGAATAAGTAGTGAATACTGAAGTTAAAAAAAAAAGAGTGTATTATAAGTGGGCTATCACATTAAGGATGCAGTCGTCAAAGGATGGACATACCTAACTCCCATTCGTTTTGTCGTTACAGACTAAACATTATTATAATATTGTAGTACAAGACAGCGTTCCACAAGCCAGATCAATTTATTGCAGACTAGGGCAATGGTTTGATCTGGTTCTACCGATATAGCGGATATCATGAAGAAGTCTTCAGAACATAGAACCGAGGAGGAAATGGTATCTTCGTGCTAATAAATAGATTGCATGTGAACCAGTTGTTTCTTCATGCGTATTAAATGTATGATTTTTATGCATAGACACGAATGCCACATTTGATTGTGTCTCTTACTGTTTGGCGCCGCACACATGACAACACGCAGACCTACTTGTTACAGTTATAGCAAGCGCATCTCGAGGGAGGCGACCATCGTGTCTGAGATGTCTGGTCACTGGGTTCAAGGCAGTTCTCTTCCAATGAGTGGCAGACGAAAACACCAGAGAATTAAAACAGGTTTATGGAGCTACAGGGTGAAATAGCTGTGAGGGAATAATTGGAAATCGAAAGAAAACAGAGAGGCAGAGGTCATTAGTGTACTAAGTGCTGTGGTCTAAAATGACTGTAGGACCTTCGGGGTCCCGCTGGTTCGTAAAAACCCTCGACTCCAGTGGAAACTCCACGACAAGTAATGAAACTGTGGTGCGTACACTCCAAAAACACAGACCTTTGTCAACATCATTTCACTAATGGTTAAGAAAAAAAATGGGTCTTACACCAGTAAAATTGTCCATTGATTATAACTGAGTTCTCTTCCCTGATTTTTAGAAACTGATGTAGAAAATGCGGTGGATCAGACCATATATGTGCTAAACATCTGTCGTTACTGAAAAACAACAATAGGTTCATTTGAATTGTAATATTCCAACATTCATTGATATCCCTGCTTTTCAGATGACATCTCCTAAAAGCTATATGGATGCCGTAAGCGCATAAGGCTATCTTGATTGTGGAAAATAGAAATACTGTAGTTATTTGCTCGGAAAGTCAAAGCACAATGGGGTCTGGAACTATCATTCCTGTCACTAAGTCTGGATTAGAAAAAAACTTTCAACTTTTCGATACTTTCAATCTCTGTAAGATCAAGTTCAAATTTACTCTTGAGGCATGAATTTAGAAGATAACCGGGGATGCCATGTTCAACCCAAGCAGTCCATAGTTTCACAAAGTATCGCAGGGCAAAGAAGCCACGGACCGGTGTATTGGTATATGGAGGGATCAGAACGCGGCGGAAATTAAGTTCTGCGCACAGGAAACCAGGAGCATGATGGGAGAATTTCATTTCCTATCCTGCCCTGAGGTTTTTGGGGCTCGTATCTGAAAACTCATAAAAGTCTCCTACCCAAGTCCCTGAAGGCAACCCATGAGTGAGCTCGTTTGTATAATTTCACTTTGGCTGGACAGTGCTGATTCATATACATGCATCATATCATAATTACGATGATAGAAATTGCCGTGTACGTAACACATTTATACAGTTAACGATTAGGACAAATCTCTTCGCTGTTGGCCGAACACGAGTGACGTCATTTCCGGGGCATTTCCGTCATTTCATAGGGCAGCCATTCTACACTATCTCATACCCATAACATGTTGAACTAGGCTATGGAATTTTTATTTAATGAAAATTTCTGTGAGTTCTCGTATACAGTGCTTTTCCTCGATAAATTAAAGGCATAATCACAGTGTCCCACTCTGCATGATAATTCATTCTTCATATTATTATTCTTGTTCTCACTCTTCACTTCTATCTGCTTAGTTTTAGTGGAGTGCAGTCCACATGACTTTTCTTAAACTGTACTTTGCTATTTTAATCCGAAGATCTTTTCAGTCCAGATTATTTTCTCACAAAATGTAAACCGCCACGTCTTAGTTTTTAATTTTCAAATCGACTTCTTTGCACCTCACAGTCCTAAAAGGCTGACTTTCTGAAGCAACAGAGCACAGTCATATCAGTATGAGACATTCACGAGAACCCAGAATAAGAAAAGGATACAATAAAAATATTGCGACTCAGGGGAAGTTGTGATTAAGCGAACTGTCATAAAGCGGGGTCGACTTAACAATGAGTATTATTTTCCCTTTCGTAAAACAAGGAGGTAAAATTAGAGACGGACACAGAGGAACAAGGGAAGAAATTACTGACAGCGCTGAGGTATTAACCTTTGAAATGTAAAACGCCAATACTGCCTTAGCATCCCGATGTCCTATCTGGCTCACTCTAGAGCTAACCCCCTGTGTTTAAAGCTGCGTTTGTAGGCGACAATAATGGATGTTGACATTTTTATCACGGTTGAATCTGACACAGTGGTGGGCTGCACCGTTTCTGAGTATCGATGCTCTTGATACATAGAAATTTCGATTCAGTATCGAAGCAAAACCTCATGAGTTTCGATACCATTTCGATATTTTTGATGAAGGCATTTTATGTGATCCGCAATGATTTTTGCGCTTTCTTTAAAATTATGCCTTGCCTCACCTATCCCGGCTACACTTCGTAAGGATAGTACCGAAATTACCTTCGAGCTTTATCCTACGCTCAGTAACAAACTTGTTACCAGCATCCCCAGTGCAAGTCCCTTTAATATCAAAAGCTAATGAAATATCACAAGATATCGAAAATATTGAAAGCATTAAGTATCATAATCAAAATAACTCGATACTTTTGATATCTGGGAGCTTGAAAGCTGGATATAGCGATATTTAAAAATTCCGGGATCGGCCCACCACTATTCTGAGAGCGGAAGCAGTCATCATCTCAGCAAGTTGATAACAGCTCCGTAGGTCGCTGAAATAGCTGCCGCTCGTGTACAGTCAACTCCGCTTTATCGCAGCTTCAAGGCTACATTGGAAAAATTACGATTAAGTGGTAGATGCAGATATTTTAACAAGAGTTCTAAGCAGATTACGAGTAACAGGAGTCGGTTGTGCTTCCCAAGCAAAGATCTGCGAATGAATGCAACATTATACCAATAAAATATAACTGCGTAATGTAAACGCGACAGTTGTTCCAGATAAGTACCAAATACTACAAAATGTAAGAAAGATCACTGTATGAGCTTACCAACATCGACAAATTTGAACCTTCTAAAGAGGTTCAAGAGAGAGAGAAAGAGAGAGAGAGAGAGAGAGAGAGAGAGAGAAAAAAAATATCATTAGCAAAAAAAAATAAAAATGAGTCGCATTTCAGTGTTCTCCCAAGCGTACGATTAAACATTCACTCACTGAAAAAGCTCATTCCTTATTTAACATCTTAAAACATTTAACCTGCATAAAAAGATCATTTGCTTACGAGCAATGGCAGGACTGAGAGGTTTTCGTCTTGTAAATGTCGCTGATAGTTCTGATGTTCTAAATCAGACAAGTTCCAGAGCTGGTGAGTCATAGCAGAGACCGGGTCCTAGTATGTCAATATTAATGAAGAGTGACCTGCAGTGTGAACTTTTGACCTTATGCCAAAACGAATTGATCTGAGAACATCCATCAGTCAGTTCCATTCAATTTAACCCTTCCCTCACTTCCTCTCGGGGCCTTTGTCTCGTGATGCCAGTTTTGATGAAGCTACAAATAAACCCGGATGTTCAAAATCTATGCTAAAAATCAGGCCGTGCCTGGCAGGCAATAACTGGGCGGCTTTTCCATTCTAGTAATTCTAGGTCACCTTTTCTTATCTCTTTAGCACTGTAGTTAATGGTGGTTGATGAAGTGACAGGGTTGTATCGTGTTTGTAATGTTATTGTCGCTGTTGTTGTTGTTGTTGTTGTTGTTGTGGTAGTGGTGGTGATGGTAGTGGTAGTGATGGCCGTAGTAGTGGTGGTGGTGATCACTGCTGTCGCAGACGGTACGACTGTCGTGGCGTACCTGAAGACGAGACGAAGGTGTTACTTTCGACAGCACAAAATCTGCTGCTCTCTGGGAAGTGACCTGATGTGGTTTCTTTGCTAATGCATTTGTAAAGGTGATGGTTGCTGCTGTACACTATTTATCTTCATTTCAACAGCAGTGGCGATTTCGTAGAACAAGAAGATTATTTCTTCTTGGGTGTATTTCAGTAAATTTTGTATTCACAGAATGGACAAGCGGCAAAGAGCAAAAAGGAGGGGGAGG
>JAWQUT010000596.1:93970-106774 GCA_033807755.1 Ellobium chinense | reverse complement strand
CTCTCTCTCTCTCTCTCTCTCTCTCTCTCTCTCTCTCTCTCTCTCTCTCTCTCTCTCTCTCTCTCTCTCTCTCCTTCATCCAATTCATATAAATGCACAGATAAAAGCACTTTATTCGCTCGTTTGCAATGACTTTTTACATCAAATTTATCCATTTCTCCTCTCTGTCCTTCTCTTCTTTCATCTCCCGAATAAAACACTTTCCTAAACTAAAGCCCATAAACAGAAAGAAAGACGGGGGAGTGGAGAGTGAGAGACAGACACAGAGAAGGGAGAGGGCCAGAGGACAAAAACAGAAGGGAAGATGGGGTGTGTTCCACTAAAGAAAGCAATAACCTGAATACGGCCTGAGGTCAAGATACACAACTCGTAAGGGACATGACTGTGGTGACTAGAGAGTATAACTGAGTTACGGGGAAATTATCCGGCTTCACACTTCACTCGCCAATGGCCAGGCTGCCAGCTACGCTGACGCATCGCGGCCACTGATGAACGTAAAAACTGATAATTAGCGGGAAAAAAAATTAGGCCAATTGAGCCACGGTCCTCTGCCAGCCACCCACGCAAACGAGGACCGTGTACCTGGTGGGGAGGATGGGACACACAAGAAAAGACAGAATCTTAAAGACAGAAGATATCATGTGAAGAAATGTCCTTGAGAGCGAGAGAAAGTAGAGGAACACTCAGCAGAGCGCACACCTCTGCCAAGGAAAACCGTACATCAAGCACATTACCAAAGACAAGGTCTTAAAGACGCGAGAATCCCTGAGAGAAAAAGTCCTTAAGAGTCAAATAAAAAAGTATCTGGGAGGACATTCAGCAGAGAGCATGTCCCCGGTGAGGAAAACCTTACATGAACAGAGCAAGGTGAAACATACGAGAAAAGTGAACATCTTAAAGACGCAAGATAACTGTGAGAGGGAGTCCTTCAGAGCCAAGTATCTGGAAGGATATTCAGCAGACAGCATGCCTCCGCTTAAGGAAACCTTTTATTAACAGACTAGGGTGACATACACGAGAAACGAGAATACCTTAAAGACAGACGAGATCCTTGTGGAGAAGAGTCCTTGAGAACAAGAGAAAGTAGGGATGCACTCTGCAGAACGCACGCCTACGACAAGGAAAACCTTCCCATAACAAAGGAGAGTGAAAACATAACGTCTTTGGCCGATCTCATTAAGTTCTCAAATGGGAAATCATAAAGTAGAAAGCAGCATCAGTTACTCATTATGCCTTCCGAATCGAGTGGCGAGAGAGAGAGAGAGCAAAATTATACTCCATACACATTTTTATCATTACTTATAAAAGATATCCAAAAACTGAATCAGTTTGTTCCTAATACAACTACCAACGGCTCCTATTTTTTGCGTCGTATGACCAATCATGAATGTGTTCAACATGGCTTAAAAGCTGTTCAAGTGGCAATGTGTACAGAACAATGCAGTGCAGTGCAGCGCAGTGCACACAATTACTACCTTAAGTATTATAGATAAATATTCAAGATACATCATGAAAAATTAAGTAACATAATTCAAAGACATGCGAAGATATTTGTTCACATATTTAAAGTGCTTATAATATCTGCCTTGAACCCTCATCCTGATGAAGAAATAAACTGTCACATTCCGCGGACTTTAAATTTAGCTAAACCATTATTTACAAGAACCGGATCTAATGGGGTCTTGCTATTCTCCCGTGTAAAGCAGAATCTTTATATAACATAATGCTATTCACGTTTCCTTCTCTCTCTTTCCTCGGCCAAGCCGTTCGGCACCAAAATTTCCTGCCCTTCTTAATCCCTGTGCGTGGCTCCAACCCAGAATATTTGAGGAGCTCAAACTTAAATCGTCTTAACGCATTATCTCCAGGGAATATTGAAGCAGTTCGGTTTTAAGGGATTAAAATGTTGACTAAGAGTTGGCGGGTTCGGGCAGTTAATAAAAGAGCTGCCACTCGTTTGATTTTTATTCGAGGAAAGAGCGTATAAGTTTCCATCTTTTGAAGGTGTTAAAAACCTGCATTCAATGTGACAAAGCTCCACAAGGGTAAGTCCTAATGGATCAGAGAACAGCGCTGTGTAATGACCACGGAGGCGCGCAGGCTTTTCTTGAAGTTCACAGAAGTTGAAATGAATTCTTCAGTGATGTGTATTCGCTACTTTTAGCATGGAACATACCTTCAAATCTTGAAACTTACTCACAATCTCCTTCAACTACAATCAGTTTGACTTCTTATGCGGAGGTTTCTTTTACATAATCGCTTGGTTCATTTTCACAGCGGTAATTGTGATTTGGTGTTCATTGCTATTATAAGCATTTTCACTGCGACATTGTAATTAAAACTCATAATCGGCCTATGACAGTTCCAAACGGGTAAACAATGAAGTTTCTGAGTAATGACTGATCTAATATTACAAACAGATACGGAAAATGTATACAATTTCAACTATTTCCAGTAAAAAAAAAAATCGGCGCGCTTCTTTCTCGAGTGCCGATATAGTGCTCTGCGCTCCAGCTTGTAAAATACGTGGATGAGTTAAGTGATGGATTGAAATTTATAGCCAAAAATTTTTTCATTCAAAATAAATATACAAACGTTTCTGCATGGAACTCATTAGAAGTTCTTAACCGCTAGTCTGTTCTGACAAAGGCAGAAGAAATAATAAAGTGATAATGGTATTTTTAAAAGGCAGAATAAAAAGAGGNGGGGGGGGGGAGATTTTCTCTTTAATAAAGTCATGCTTTACCCTAATAATAAGTTCCAGAGAAACAAACAAACTGCCTCTACAACAGCTGTGAGGATATCCACTCTCAGCAACATTTCCATTTAAAGTCCTGATCATAAACTACAGTATGTACTACAATAGCCCGATGTACGGAAAGGCGTGTCAATTTGATGATAAATGAAACCAGCACGATGATTTAAACTCATAGTCGTCTATTTTGGGTCACATGTCAGGGTTAAAAGACAAAACTTCATAAATTATGCAAGACTCGAACAAAACAGTGGGTTCGATTTCCGCCACAGAGACTTTCTTCACATTCCGACTTCACTCTACTGACATTAGAACAAACCCGAGGTCTTCGGTCCCATCGGAGTTGAAAGCTATCTGCGTGCCACGTCTCACAGTGGAAATCTCAGTAAAGAGCACTCTTAACACGGAGACAAAAAACTTTCTTGTCATAATAAGACGACACGGCTTCGAATATCACGCTGCTGACGATAAAAGCCTTGGTTCAAGATTTCCGGAACAAACAAAATGGTTACCAAACCTGAACAAAGTAACTGTATGTGAACACGATGAAAAATCAATTTAGGGTCGGTGTTGTATGACAGGTCTGTAACCCTCAGCGACTTTACAGGAGAAGCAAAACTTTGATTTTTGTTTCTTTATTTGATGGTTTTGTTATCTGCAAACCAGAAATGAGAGTATGGATTATTTCAGGCTATCATTTCGGGATGTCTCCCAGTTCTATGTATTTACTTGTATTCTATGTGGTGCAAAATGACGGGTTCCCTCGCGTACACTTGGCAACAGTGTGCAAGCCCTGCCCTGAAGGCTTTAAAATGATCTCGTAATATCAGGACGACATCTGTCTGAAGTAATGCATCTCAGGTCACATTACATACAATCAGGTTTTGGTAAAACCTTAGTCCAGAGAAGCGTTCTGACAGAAGGTGGAATGGAAAAGAAGAACTAAAGCAAAACGTTTATATTGCATCACAGAAGCTGATAATAATGATACTGATTCGTATTCATTATATGGAGGTTAAATGACAGTTAACATATGAAAAATGTATGTGTACACTACAGTTATGTTAACGGGTGGACCATCACTCTACTAACAAAAATTAACGACGACAATAATTACAGAAGCAGTAGCAACGACAAACAAAAAAAAACTGCTACTGTCTTTAACAAAAAGCATTCTCATATCCCAATACACTGCTAAGTGCTATTGTCCAAAGTAAAAAAAAAAAAATGTTCGTGTCCCAAACTCACCATGAATATCGATAAAAAAAAAAATGCCGGAGATATCTTTAAATAGCATTATCTGATGTTGACGTTATATCCTTATTATATTTGAAAATGCACCGCGCTCATCAGCCCATTTAAACTCACCTCACACCACTTCTATCATGAGTATTACCTCTGATCTTTGAAAAATGCCAATTCCAATACAAAAGATGATTGTGTTTAGTATGTTCTACAAAGAAAAACATGACTTAGCTCTACACTAACTTCACTCTCAGCATCAAGGAAGCACTGTTGTCATTAAAAAAAAAAAAAGGCCAAATCTGAAATTTCTGCATAACCATTGAAATCTAAGGTCCTTGAGGTTTGTTTTTTTTTTCCCTCGTCTTCTCTGACAGCTGAAATCTGTAAGAGAAGATTAAAAATCCGTTCTCTGGCTAACGAGACTCTAAAGATGATGTCATATCCAATTCTATGTTCATGCATCACTCTTATTCTTAGAACCTTGACTCTGCAAGAATAAAATACCACCTTGAAATCGCTGTTAATACTGTCGACACTCTGTAACTTATAACCTTCTACGCTTATTCTATAACCATATATTTTTAGACGGTTTAAGACAAATCAAAATAAATCTGCAGATTTCGTGCTAAAGACGAGCATATTTTGCCTATGAAATTTAAAACCAATCCATGAGTCATATCCTTTTTCCTTAGTCTACAAAAACAAAAACAAAACTGTTGAAATCTCATTTTAAAAGAAAATCACAAGTACGATCCAACATGTCCTCCCAGTGGGCAAACAAGTAAAAGTATCAGCGCTTAGTTACACTGCTTAAGGGAATTTTTTAATATCACTGTCTGTTTAATAAAGACGAGCTCTGTACTGTGTCACATACTTCTTTTCGAAAGTGGAGATTAGATGTACATGATCAAAGATCTACAATGGCAAAAAGAGAAAAGAATCTATCAAAGTTCAGTCCCACAGTTCAAAAAAGAAAAAGGTTAATTTCCTTATATAAAAGTGAGCTCTGCTCTGTGTTATATCCTCCTTGTTGATCACCATTCAAATGTTGAAAATAGATCAACACAATCAAAGACTGAAATGAGCAAAGGCAATAAGATAAAGGAAGTTCAGTCACTTTTGTTTACTGAAAACTAGTTCTTCCTGGTAGACCAACATTTGAAAATGGAGAATAGGATCGACATAATCAAAGTTTCAAACAGAGATGAGAGCGATCCTGGCACTTTTTCGGAAATGATGACAACTTCTCTGGCTCTTAACAAGCCGTCACAACCGTGGGAAGAACAACAAAATCAAAGATTCAAGAGCAAAACATATTTCGGGAAAAAAAAAGCTCGTTTTCCATTGACGAAAAAAACGAGTTCTGACTATGTCACATACTTTTCTGACTGATCACTGTCAGAATAGGTCAAGGTAATCAAAGATCGGAACAGACATGAGAACGCTCCTGCCACCTTAACGAAAGTGATGACAGCTGTCCAACTTCTTTAGAACTTAACCAACCGTTACAATACAGGGGAAATCAACATAATCAGACATTTAAATAAGCAAAGTAGAGATGAATTTGCCGAAGTTCTGTCACACAGATCGGAAGAGAAAAGGCTTGCTTTTCTGATTTAAAACCGAGCTCTGCTCAGTGTCACATATTTCCTCGTGGACAGAAAAATTGATCAACATACTCTAAGATTCAAATTAGCAAAGACAAAAAGAAAAAAAAAAAAGAAGAATTTACCAAAGTTCAGTCACATCATTCAGAAAATAAAGGTCCTCTTCCTTTACTAAAAGTGAGGTCTGCTCGGTGTCACCTACTTCCTGGTAAAGCACGATTCGAATATGGAGAATAGATCAACGTAATCAAAGATCCAAACAGAGATGGGAATGATCCAGCCACTTTCTCGGAAGTGATAACAAGTGTCTAACTTCACTGGCTGTTAACAAGCCGTTAGAGTATTGGGGAGGGCTCCGGCGCTGGGATTTCGGGACGAGGAGAAGTTCTTTAAATCCCTGGAGTGTCAGCATTGATTTCTATGTGGGGACAAGGGGAGAAATGAGGGCAAGAGGAGGGAGTGAGGGTGGAATGAGAGAGAAAAATGATCAGAGTAGAGGGAGACAGTAATGTTTACTTAAAGATGGAGAGAGTGGGAAGACTGACAGTGAGAGAAGAGGCTTGCCGGGTGTGTTGGTTGGAGGGGGAGGGGGAATAAAGAGTGGTGAGAGGAGGGAGTATGGTGAGAAACCTGCGCAAGCAGAGGCGAAGGTGAGAGAGTGGAGACATATGAGGAGGAAAAGAGATGGCACTCACTGAGACAATTGACTGAAAGATAAAAGGTGGACCAAAAATGGGATGAGATGAGTGATATACGGTAGGAGTGAGGTGAGAAAGCCTGCACGGACATGGGAGAGATGGAGGATGGGAACAACTGTCTGAGGTATGGTCGCAGTACTCATGCAGACAACCCAAAGACATGATGGAAAATGGACAGGGTAAGTGAAGGTGAGAGACACAAAGAGAAGGGGGAGGAGTGCTTGTGAGGACAGATGTAGTCCAAAAACGGAAAGTGGAGGGTGAGCGGAGACAAACAGACGCACACTCAAGGTAGGATGAGAGGGGAAGTGCTCGAGAAGACAAATGAAGAGAGAAATGGATAAAGGAAAGAAAATAATGTGGCGGGAATCAGGTAACACGGGTGTAGTGCAAGTGCAAGATGGAAACGGATGGTAACATAGGTGTCGTACAAGATGGAAACGGAGGGTAACATAGGTGTAGTAAAAGATGGAAACGGAGGGTAACATAAGAGTAGTAAAAGATGGAAATGGCAGGTAACACAGTACATGATGGAAAGAGAGAGGTAACAAAGGATCAGTTTTCTCTCTGCTTTTGTCTTCTTAAGCGCTTCCCCTTTCNGAGGGTAACATAGGTGTAGTAAAAGATGGAAACGGAGGGTAACATAGGTGCAGTACAAGATGGAAACGGAGGGTAACATAGGTGTAGTAAAAGATGGAAACGGAGGGTAACATAGTACATGATGGAAAGAGAGAGGTAACAAAGGATCAGTTTTCTCTCTGCTTTTGTCTTCTTAAGCGCTTCCCCCTTTCTCCTGTTGTTTGAGCATCTGTGTCCGCTCACTCCCCACTTTTGTGAAAATGGAGACAGATGGATAAAGATGCAAGGAGAGACATGAAGGACATGACAGAACAAGTGGTATTTACTGGAAGAGCAAAAGAAGTCAGGATTCTGGGAAAGACCAGAGATACTGATGGCAGGAAGCATTATGCACAGAGACAATGTGACACCTAACATAACAGCAGGATAATGTTGAGCCTGTCGTTTTCGCAGAGCACGCATCGGAAGAGAACTAACTGAAAACATCATTCAATGCTCCAATTTGTCAGAGGGGATAAGTGAATAAGTTACATCATCAATCAGGCTAGCGCCATAAGGGTGCTCTTAACGATGGCAAAAAGAGGAACGAGGAAGTTAATGTTCTTTGCGAGGGTGGAGGGGGTGGTCAGCGGCGGAACTGGGCATGGGCACGATGGGCCCGACCCAGGGCCCGGCTTTTGTAGGAGTTTTAGTGCCGGAAGACGAGACATGAAATTTATGTAGAGAAAAAGCGGTGAGGAAAGAGAGAGGGGGAGATAGAGCGATAGAGAGAGTGAAAAGGAGTCGATCGAATGCTCATATTTATTGTTAAAACTGATGCAAGGGCACAGTATGGCTCAAGAATGATCGCTTTAAGGTGCTGCCAGACCCTGGACAAAGTCTTTTAGCGATGACCCATAATTACGGATATGAATAGAACAAGTCATTTTTTCTAAATTGACAGCCATTCTTTCCATCTCTCTCTCTCTCGTGTCCGCATAGAGAAAGGACCCCATTCTGCCTTATCGCTTGCATCATAGGATGTACTGAAAAATGAAAGGGCGTTCACATTTTCTTGTATACAGGGTCCCCCGGATGCTGAATCCGCCCCTGTTGATGGTAGTGGTGTTGGTGGTGGTGGTGGTGCCGCGGGAGGGGGGTATAGGGGAGAAGGAATGAAGAGGATCAACGCGAGCAACCGAAAACAAAGAATTCCGTCCGAGGAAACGGGCAGTAAGAACAGCAGTACGCACGGGAACAAGGTAACGATCGTCCATCAGCCTCTAAAGTAATCGCCCCTTAACTAACGACGGGGACGCACTAATGCGCATGGCGAGAGAATCAAATCTCCAAAGAAAAAACGGTTCTGGAGAAGGGGGTGGTGATTAGAACAAGCCAGCCCCTTCTTACAGCCATTTTCACGGAATGGTTACTGGTTTCCCGTTAAGACGTAAAAACTGATATCTCAGTGGCGCGATTCTGTACTAAGAGCCAAGCTGAACAGATACAGCAATGAAGTAATAGTTGTGAACGAGGCAATGGCAAGATAAGCCAGAACTTCGTTTTGTAATATTAGGAATAGTTCCCTCTTAACGATTATAACATAAAGACAGAAATAATAAAACTGCAATCCTGAAAAGTATCTCTTATCTGTGTGGACAAATAACAGAGGAGCAACAATTCAAAGTTAAAGGGACAATGGTAGGTATCTGCTTCACAGTCTAAAAAATCCACATTTTTTCACACCTTTAAACCACGTACATTTTCCTTCCACCTGTCTATTCCTGGGAAAACACCGCCAACGAATTTCACCCTGCGTACGCCACCATTACCCGTGCTATATGACGTCATAAAGCGAGGAAAGCCAGTAGACGACTGGTGCAGACGCATACGCAAACTGTCCGAACTACTCGCCTGCTAGCCTAACTCTTTTTTGACGTACGAGTAATGGCGGCGTGCGCAGGGTAAAAATCCCGACATTCCTGCTGTGTTTTCTCAGGAATGTCAGGCGAGAATCAAGATGTACGGGGTTTAAACTTTATGATAGAAAAATGTGGACTTACTGGACTGTGAAGCAAATTACCACCCCTGTCCCTTTCTACAGACTCTGTAGTATACATGAGGTATCGAAAAGACGACAAAATTCGTCATCACTTTATAATCGAGATCACTCCAATTCTTGCGCCGAATCTCATGGATAAATATGGAAGAGGGATCGCTCAACAGCAGATGTTTTTAACTTCCCGTCCCCGCCACGATTTAAAAAAAAAACTGGAGTAATAGATTCCCCACTAGAAACTGAGCAAAACGATAACGAAAAACATAAACGAAGAATTCAGGAAGAGATAAAAAAAAAAATACACGTCTGAATGCCAGACATCTTCCCCCAGCTGCATGCGCCGAAAACATACACAAAAGTTCAAATAAGGACGGCTCCACCGGCAGTGTTTGCTCGCCAAAGCCTAACGAAATGAATTTCTCAACATCAAGATTATCCTTAAAGACCGCACAAGCAGGAGGAGGGCCACTCATGACGTCACTAACGGGATCCTGGGCTGTAGATAGGGCCTGATCGATGGGTTAGAGGTCAGGCGGCTCATCTACAAAACTTGTCACGGATTTAACCTCCGGGTGCACGTGCAAGTTAATAAATGTGCATAGAGAAGAAGCGTCAAGGGAGGTATAGAGGTCAGTGGTCAAGATAAGATAAAAATAATTAATGAGTGGGGATCACCATCCTAGACCATAGATGTATCTGATATACTGTAATATCTATTCTGAATGTACTATGTACTGTAAGATATACTGTCTACCTATCGGTGCTGGCACAAAGGTTCTCATGAAGAATGGACAATTCATATAAATCAAACAAGTTATTTCTCTTCCGTCTTTCCCAATTCTTTTTTCTCCTACTAATTCTTCTTTCTTCTCCATCTTCTTTCTCTCTTAAAATATTATGTGGATAGGCAGCTAAAAGTATGTTTGATCCACTGACTCCTCACTATTTCTTTGATTTGTCTCTGCTGGTGTTCATAAATGTAGACACCGCTTCAACAAACAGTGGCTTAAGTTCTTCAGCACGTTATATTCTTCTTCTTCTTCTTCAAGTACCATGCCGACTGGTGTAAGCGATCTTGGACCTCCATCTTTTCGTCTGCTGTCCACTTAAATATTTCACTCAAGATTCAAGATTCATCGTTGTTTTTTTTAGGCAAAAGCCAACCACATAACAATAAATTCAACAATTCAGAACGTATTCAACAATTCAACAATGTTATTCAACAATTCACCATTGCTGTGTGCTCCTATCCAAATTGCCACGCCATCTAGTGTTCTCCCTTTGCCCATCTCTGTTTCGTTTACCATTTAGTTTTTTTCTTTACAGTTTTTACCAAATGTTCTTGTATTGTCTTCTCATTACAAGTCTCATGAATTTTGATTGTTTTTTTATTGCCTGCAAGTGAGGAATATTACTGCCATGCTTTACCACATCATCATGGCTTCGAAACGAAGCAAAGCGAGGGAATAAAACAGCCAAAGCAATTTGCAGTGAGTTTTTTTCTATCCCCACTCCCAAAACCCCACCTCCCTCATCTCCCTTTCCATTACTCTTGATATCTGTGGTGTTACATGGGCTGTTGCATCGCATCTCTGCCTCTCCTGTACCCCTACACACAGTTCGATTCTCCCGATCATCATTGCCACATGAATAAGTTGTCTTTTTTTTTTTGTTTGTGCTGCCTCGGATCTAAGCTGCTCAACCTTCAGATATGCATATAAGCTGAAAAAGATCATCTCCATCACCACCATTATCCCTATCCCTTGTCTTGTCCACGACATGCAACTCAGAGGCGATAAATACGGCAAGATATGTATTCAAACAAGACATGTTCATGAAATATGACAGAGTTTTCTTTCAAAACAACGACGGCATTAGAATATCATAAAGCACAAAACACTGCCATATGACAGACTTGAGATAAGAATATAATTAATATTAAAAATTAATACCGCGTCAAAGAATATACAAAGTACATAGCTGGTAACATGGCGCACAGGACAAAAGATCTCGTTTGTCATCATGTTTTATATGAAATTACTTTTATCTGTTCAAATTTTCAAATTATTATGAAACATGACACACACACTCTCTCTCTCTCTCTCTCTCTCTCTCTCTCTCTCTCTCTCTCNCTCCATCTCAGTCCATGACAGCCAGAAGATGGGTTATTAGATTAAAGGGACAACCTAAAGCTATTTGTCCACTCGGCTGGGTTTATCTAGCACTCACCAATCGGGTCCACTACAAATGTTTGTACTCTCTATGCAACTCTGAGCAAATGGCTCGTTTGGAGAAGTCGCTGACCCTTCTGAAGTGCTGGCCGTCATCACTTGGTGTGTCTTAATTTAGGTGGACGCAATCAATCCTGGGCCACTTCAGGAACATTGGTACATCTTCTTCCCTTTCTATTTCAGCTCCCTCTTTCTCCCTCTAGCCCCCACCACATCTTCTTCCCTTTCCATTTCAACTCCCTCTTTCTCCCTCTAGCCCCCACCAGCGCCCCTGCTCATAACTCAGCTGCCAGGCTCTTTCTATGTAGCCTTTACCCTGGCTTTTCTTCTCTGTTTCCTTTCCTTTGATACTGTTTCTCTGTACTGAGACTCTGCCAAAACCTGAGTGAAAAATTGTTACGTAATGTCACGGAGCTTTCTTCTGCAATGATAATTACACAAGACAGAGACAAACATCGCAAATCTGTTAACAAGATGCCGCAATTATGGTAATTAGACACTGGA
Source organism: Ellobium chinense (assembly GCA_033807755.1). Classification (NCBI taxonomy): domain Eukaryota; kingdom Metazoa; phylum Mollusca; class Gastropoda; order Ellobiida; family Ellobiidae; genus Ellobium; species Ellobium chinense. The sequence goes on along the minus strand of JAWQUT010000596.1, from coordinate 95,117 downwards.
AATTTATTCCATACCACAATTCTGTTACTAGAGACTGCAACTCTGTTCATGGACTGTGTCCGGTATGCTGGAAACTAATAACGAAAGGGCAAAAAATAATTAGTTCTTTAAACTTAAAATGAGTTACTGTTGAGCCAAGTGTATTGGCGCACACGTCTTCGCCTGTATACGACTCAACCCGCCCTTTGCCTTTTTGCGTATGCTTTTGTTTCAGACAGACAGACAGACAGACAGACAGACAGAGGAGGGCGGGCAGGAGGACGGACGGACGGATAGACAGATAGGCAGACAGACAGGCACAGGTAGGCAGGCAGGCAGGCAGGCAGATAGGCAGACATTCCAAACGTCCTTATAGTGCGCCCTTTTGTCCTTACTCGCCTCATCAAGTGAGACTAGTTCCCTGTTTGCTTTATTACCACAAGAAAGTGCTCAGACGGAATAAGCGTTGATGGGTAGGGACGTAAGGAAGCTCCTATCCCCAATCCCTCGGCCTAATACAGATCACAGACTAACGACCTTGTTAATAAGTGGCAGAGAGCGACAATCTTCAACGCCAAGTCTCTCTTCGCTCTTGGCAGTCCCATTTCTACGTGTCTTTTCTTACTCAAGACTGGCCGACACCCTCTCCTTCTGCTCAAGTCTCCAGGGAGATTTGCGTCTGGATAAATCACCCTGTGGTGATCATTTAAGTTTCGAAGACACTTCACAGTCAAGGCTGCATATTCTCTCTCTCTCTCTCTCTCTCTCTCTCTCTCTCTCTTTCTCTCTTTTTCTCTCTCTTTCTCTCTCTCTCTCTCTCTCTCTCTCTAGTGTCTATTTCCCATGCCCCCACCTCTACCAGCCCCAGCCCAGCCACAAACCCCAGTCCAGCTACAACCCCCTCTTCTTTCTTTCTTTCTGTCTCTTGCTCTCTGTCTCGTTTTCTCTGCCTCCCCAACCATCCCTCTCCTCTCCCCCCCCCCAACCNCCCCCCCCAACCCCCGCTCCTCGAAAACAACCATCCACCGTTACCACGGTTATAACTTCACATCCTATGTCTAGTAGTCTCGACAACCAAATATTCCTCGACCACCTTTCTCAGACACAGTGCACCGAAAGATAATAATGACCCGGTACACCCAATGCATACCAAACTACCCTCATCACG
>JAWQUT010000596.1:76251-88955 GCA_033807755.1 Ellobium chinense | reverse complement strand
AAAGAGACTCACAACCCGAACCGAAACTAAACCTGCTAACACAGCCCTAACTCTGAAAAGTTACCCTAAACCCTACCCCTCACCGTAAGTCTTATCCTGACGCTTATCGAGACAGGAGCATCAATCGAGACGAAATTCCAACCCCACTATCAATTTAGACAAGGGCATCAGGTGGACTCATTCATGTCCATACACCTATGCTAAACGCAGACAAAACGGACGGTAGCTACAAGGGTATAAAGGTAGGTTATAACAGGACCTCACGAACTCGAATCCAGCGCACCAGTCCGGGAAGTGGCAAGGATAAGATCTGGCCGATACGATGTGTGACTTCTGTCAAAGTAACATAATATGTGACGAATTTCACGTCTTCTTTTCATGTAAAAAGTACAATTTAATTTACAAAGGAAAGGGTAGACTTAGAAGTATGTGAAGACAAATCCCAATATTCAGAAGATGTATAATCTGATTAATTCAGAATGTCCCCCCAAACATTGCAAAATTATTATTATGAACTTTGTCTCTTCATGAGACACTCTTTGTTCAGTTTAAAAAATAAAATGTTGATATAAAACATTAAAGCTAAAGTAAACGGCCCAAATCACTATTTTCAGTTTTAACTTTTCTCCAGTCGTCTTTCACCTATATGAAACCTGTAAAAATGTTGATATGTCTAGCCATCTGTAAGACTGTCTGTCCATTTTCCTCATTGTCTGTCCAGTTTTCTGATTATCTGTCCATTTGTGTGGTTGCCTGTCCATCTGTCTCATGTTGAACTGCCCGGTGTAGATAGGAACCGCTCCTACATATGGTTGAGCATGCAATAGACACGAAGAAATAAAACTCAAAGGTCATAAAGTAAGGAAAGAGACGCAGACACAATTGTGAAATACCGGTTCACAATGAGGAATAAAATTCACCAGCTCAAACCCGCATGCCTGGCTCTTATCTCCTCATCTCGTTTCGGCCATTTCTACTGTTCCAAAAGAAAAAAAAAGACTTAAGAAGATTTCAAAAGAAGAGAGGCATGGGCACAAGGGAGATAATTCGGTGCGATATTCTTCCAAGCAGTGTCTTTCTTGTTAAATTTTCATTCCATAGCAAATGAGCCTAAGGCTAATGGTCCGGTGTCGGACAGAAACAAACTTTTAAAAAGAGAATGAGAGCGCAAATCTATGAAACTCAAGCACGCAACATTCCAAGATTCTGGGACAAACTGGTGGCCGAAGGAAGATGGGCCAGGGGAAGGGGTTATTCGATAGACTGACACCGTGACAGGACGGGAAAACGTGAGCAAGGGAGATAACGCTATGCGCCTGTTTGCGGAAGCGATATCTTCGCATCACATGAATGAATACTGAGTCAACGACCGAGCTTGAAATCAATAAATGGATGAATGAATCAGTGAGTCTAGAAATAAAGCTAGAAGTTAAATGAAATCAATTAATGATCAAGCAATCAATAATTATAAGATTTCAAAACAAAGTAAACCAACATTTAAAAATACATGTACTCTAAAAGAGGTGGCAGGCCATGATTTACGTGAATGATTAGAGTTCACTGTGCTCAGCACCAGGCAAACAACCATATTTCTAAGTGTTCACTGATCCAGACTCCTGGCAAGCTACTGTATTTCTAAGTGGTCACTGATCCTGACTCCAGGCAAGCTACTGTATTTCTAAGTGGTCACTGATCCTGACTCCAGGCATGCTACTGTCAATATTTTTGGCTTTCACTGATCCTCAGTTCCTGACTCCAGACAACACAGATCTATTTAGTGTTAATTCAGTCTGACTCTCATAAAACTGTAGATGTAGTTTCCACTGCATACAACTCATAGCAACCAAATTAAGGGTTAATATACTGGAATAATGGCGAACCATCTTATCTAGTGTTTACGAGTTTCCAGTTTGTATATTTAGGCTTTAGGCCAAAGCTAATCACATACAAAATAATTTCACATCAGCTCAGAAGAATGAATAAAACGGAAAAAAAAAACTTGCATAACCGTCACTTACATTTAGTAACTGACATCTTTCTCTTTCTCTGTTTCACTCTCTCACTAACTTTCTCACTCTCCATCTTACACTCACTTCGATTTCGACTCCACACAAACTACAATCTTAAATTTGCTTGGCTCTCTCCGATCCACTGACAGTGACCTATAACACGGTGGTTTCCAATATGGACGAATCACTCTGCATGACCTTTCCCTAATGGGAGTCGTTTAAGTGAAATAATCCTAAATGTCAATTTGAATGACGGCACCCCCTGGGATGACTTTAGAGTTGGCGCATAGTCCATGACGCAGAACTGAAGACTATTATTCAGTTTATATGGTCTAATTCGAATATTATCAATGGAGATTCTAAGAGGGAAGGAACTAAGCTATGAAGAATCCCAACACATGCTGATTTTCTTGGAAGACTGCGAACAGAATCATTGAAAATCAAACAGAAACACGGTAACGTGTGCTTGAGAACTTCCTTCTTCTGGGCCAGTGAACATGACCTTCGACAAAGCTTATCTATTTGTAACAATACCAACAACAACAACAACAACAACGACAAAAAAAGTTTCTAAAACCTACGAGAATGTCCTGGCGCCATCATATCAACACCTCCGTTTCTATCCCAAGCGATGTGTTCATCTGAAGCTCTCCTAAAAGGACTAAAGGGGTCTTTACCAAGAACAATTCTAAGGCAACATCGCTACTTCCATGTTCTTTCAAATGAGATCAGAAATTCAGGAAAAGAGGACTGGGTAACGCAGCTGGTGGACAGAGATGCTACATGCGACTCCGTCTAATAACATTTAGCTTCATCGAATTTTTCGCTTAACCGCAATAGGATTAGACCGGCATTTTCCCAAAATCTCTGAATCGTCTCTTTCAATATTTTTTTTTTCTATTTATGTTTGTCGTGGACAAACATTGCTGCTTATACACACTTTTCTGGAGCTCATACTAAGTTGCGGAACGATGCAGAGCGTGTATCCTGTCGTCTGGTGGTATTTTCGTTGAAAAGGAGATGTAATGAAAAGACTGCAGAGAGGGAAGAGGAAAAGATGCAACTCGCGAAAGGGTGGGGGAGGACTTTTTCACATCTTCTTCATAAGTCTGAACTGGGAAGATGTCCAAAAATATCACCCGGTGTAGATCTGACTGGCTTTCATAGCCGCAGTGTGAGCACTGTTTTGTCGAGGCAAACACCCGTAAGGCACAAAGTCTCCTCACCAAGGCTGGTTGGCATATCGATACGGCAATATGTGTATGGACGAAGGGGGCAAGAAAACAATGACGGGAGAAAGGAGTCCAAAGAAAATGAGAAGAAGGTTGTCAACAGATGGGAGTATGCTTGCGGAAATTTTTATCCAGCCCAAATACAAAACTGGCTCGGGCTGGCGATGGATTTTCGATAAGCATGCGCGCTATCCCACTGGCCCATATCTACGATCTTAAATAAAATAATTACATTCACATAATATTCAAGGCCATTTATTCCTCTCCACAACATATTGTTCCTTTCAAATTCATTTTTATAAAGTGTCCATTAAAGAATATTCTGGGGAGTGAGCACTGCCAAGTTCCGAATAGTGTTAAACATGATGAAAGATTGAGGGCTCCTGTAACAAAGTTTTGCTCTTTGCTAGGCTACCTCCTCTGTCTGAGTGTTCTTTTCCAGGAAAGAGCAAGTTTGGGCATCAAGGCTCACGGTAAATAACTGTGACGTTAGCATAGTGGAATGCCTTCCAACTCTTTTAAGTCTGAAGTACAGAATGTCAATAGAATGACTTGATAAATATTGGGTGGAAAAAAAGAGAAACGAAACAGTGAATAAGAATTCGGAGCTTCTTGGAAAAAGCGGCCCTTTAACATATCCAACATTAACTGTTAAATACACAATATGAATGGTAAGGTAATTATGGTAACATAATTATAGTGTTATGTCGCGGGCTGTTCTGTTGTCCACGGTGTATCTTTGTCCGCCCATGATGCACTACAGTGGCACTTAGAAGTGGTCTGGGCTTTCTCTGATCAATTTACTAAACGTAATAAGCACTGCTGGTTTAGTTTTCATGTAAGGCTCTGGCCATCAAAGTTCTTCTTGAGACAAAATAATGAAATTATGATGAAAGTCAAAGGACAAGACCGCCGATTTAACAGGTCATTCCACAGATATTATGATAATTTATCCGGGAATTTCAGAGCAGCCACCAATTTAGCATCTGTGGCGAATGGCAGAGACGAGTAGACGAGACAGAAACAGGGCAGTAGATGAACAAGGCAGAATCAGAAGGAGATTTAAAAAAAGGTAGAAGAACAAAACTGACGTAACAATATTTCTCGCCAACAGACACTGTCTGACTGATAGACTCAAGGACATTACTACAAACTCAAACAAAGAGACACTCGTGAAAACAAGAAAGCAAACAAAAAGGTGCTCAGCATGGAGTGTTTACATTCACCGTGCAAAAGAGATTATCCCCGACGAGAGTAATAATTTGGAAGCAAAATACGACGAAACTGTAATTATTATACTGCTCTGGAAAAGGCAGACAAGCGGGAAAATATATGGATTGAAATGGGGCTCCCGCCATTTTACCAGAAGAGTAAATACATGTAGAATGAAAACATAGAGCTGAGAAGGCAAATATAAGAAGAAATCTGATCTCTCTCTCTCTAATCGAAACTGAAAAAGAAACTTTTTACATGGTCTTTCGTGCTAGGGCGATCTTTCATTCTGGAAAGTCGGACCGGCTTGAGCTTTCTCAGTTCAGACGACATAGACCGATCATGGTTCGATCTTTTTTAAACTTGAATTTATTCTTTCTCGATCTTTCTCGACCGCGGTAACATACAGTGGCCCTAAGAAACAAATGAAAAGTGTCAATACCACAGCAAATATTCTGGACTTAATCCTTCCAGCACATCGTGTCTATAATCTAATATTAACGGCTTCACTATTGCTTTCTTTTTACAAACTGTTAGTTAAACCATACAAGTGATTAACAAAAACTAAAAGTAAGCACTGATCCTGAGTTCGACTCTCAAAACTCGACTGGAGTAATCGAGCCTGCAAAAAAGATCGGCTCTCCTCGATCTTTTAGGCCAAGTCCTTAACGGCCCTATTCTGTTGCTGACTGTGGCTTGTTTCAAAATACCACGAAAATATGACAGCTTTCGTCATAACAAAGAGAGCACATAATACCCAAATACACATGCATCATGGCGTGGATTATTTTATCCAGTTGTGATGTTAATGCGGCATCTTCAATAGCATTTATGAAAAACAAAAGCCATCAAAAGGCAACAAACCAACCCCTTCTGGATGGTTTTTTTTTCTCACGAACTTGTTTTGAGCAGTATCCTCTTCACTTTGATACAGTTCTGATGAAGGACCAGCCGGGCGCCCAGTGAGAGAGCTGGGATGAGAGAGTGCAGGTTTTCTGATTACGTTGATTAGATGAAATAAAACAGTTGGCGAAATTGAAGGGCAAATTAGGAGTCCAGGGCGCACTGTGAATGGTGAGTAACGGCTACATAATGGGGCAGTTTCCTTGCCCTGAGCGCCTGGTGTTTGTGTTTTTAGGTGCGTCAGAGGGAATGAACGTTCTTCTTTTTTTCTCTCTCTCTCTTTCTCTCTCTCTCTCTCTCTCTCGCTCTCTCTCTCTCTCTTTCTCTCTCTCTCTTCTGTATGATGCTGTTTAAGGTATAGTTTCCCCTCCCGCCCCTCTCTTTCTCTCTCTCTCTCTCTCNCTCTCTCTCTCTCTCTCTCTCTCTCTCTCTCTCTCTCTCTCTCTCTCTCTCTCTCTCTCTTTCTTGTTATTATTTATAAGGTTATGACAATAAGGTTAAGATGGAATAGTGAAACATCAGCGGCTCAAACTCAAGATCTTCGCTTCTTCCCCTCTCCTTTCCACAAACACACTCTTTTCCTGCGGTACCCTTTGGGATATGGTCAGCGATAATTTTCTCCCCTTCTCCCCCCTACCACTCTCTAATGTTCATTATAAAAAAAAAAAAACCCCGATTTGCTTTACGCTGATGTAGGGGATTGCAAAAACTTGGTTAAGCGATAACGGTGTTTGTGTTCGTAAATTACTCTTCCTCCAAGGAGCTCTGGAGAAGGGGAATGTGATGGTCTAGGAAGTGGACACAGCGGAAGTGAAAGTCATTTTCGTCTTGCAATGCCAGATAAGGCAGGGCTCTGGTGCATACATATGAGTGTTGCCGCAGGAAAAAAAAAACGACAAGGACAGGACTCAGTTACATCCCAACTTTCAATAAGCAAAAGACTGGGTCATATACTTACATAGCATTTTCTACCCATCACGCAATCGCGCTATTCGCCTCTTAAATTTCAAAATCTCTTTCCCCCTCCCCTCTTACAATATAATGAGCGTATGCCGATCTTCCCTTCTTTCCTGTACCCTAAATTCTGCACTAACTCAGAAATAAAGTTAAAATTCTTTTTAAAATGTACAAATCCGCGCTTTTCCTCCACCTCCCCCTCAAACTTATGACTAAGGGGGAAATGTCTCGTTCAACTCGTTTGATCTGGAGAAAACACTGCTCACATGTCATTCGCATTATTTCGCGTTCGTTTACTAGGGTTACGTAGCTGTGAGCTTTTATTTTGTTTTGTTCTGTTTTCTATTCCTTTTTGTTTTGTTTTGTTTAGGGGTTAATTTGTTTATTTGTTTAACTGTTTAACTGTTGCTGGAAACAATATTACTGTTCTCTGGAAAAACCCATATATGTGCTTTGTTCTCTGCTCCAAAACCCAGCGAAGGGTTGCTCCAGAACCCAGCGAAGAGTTGCTCCAAAACCCAGCGAAGAGTCTCCTAGCTGACTGTTCGCGTTGTCTGGTTGTGTATTCTTCTTGATCTTCCTACCGGCTTGTTGCACTTTCTCCCCTCGTCATTACGTCTCTCCATCCTATGGGTAAATGGAGACTGTTGAATGGACGAGCTCCAAAGTCCACGGCCACAAAATGTCACTGATGAAACTGATGATTCGCAGTGCATAAACCATGACATTTTGTTTATCCATCATGTCTCTCCCTTGTTCTCTCTCTTTCTCTCTTTCTCTTTCTCTCTCTCTCTCTCTCTCTCTCTCTCTCTCTCTCTCTCTCTCTCTCTCTCTCTCTGTGTGTGCTAATTAGAGTTCATCACCAACTTCTGTCATATTCGCATGACATTACCCTGTATACATGTATATTCTCTCCTTTTTACAGACACATTCATTCACTCACGGACTCCCATTTTCGCTCCCCTCTCTCCCCCTCTCTTGCTCTCTTTCGCATCTTCAAACTTACTCACTCACTCACTCACTCACTCACTCACTCACTCACTCACTCACTCACTCACTCACACATACACACACTCACACTCACTCACTCATTCACTCACTCACTCACTCACTCACTCACTCACTCACTCACTCACTCACTCACTCACTCACTCACTCACTCACTCACTCACTCACTCACTCACTCACTCACTCACACACTCACTCACTCAGGTATGAAGATGCCAATAGCACCTGGCATAAAAATATGCAATTTTAAATAGTTCCTATAAAATCAAAATATTGGCCATGGGGAGGGGGGGAAGGGGTTAGATTTTAATTTCAAAGGCTTAGATAGGTGCAAATATATGTGTAGACTCAGAATAGGTGAGGTTTAGTCACTCAAGTATAAAATTTGTGATTGTTGCTAGGTGGGTAAGGTTACCCTGTTTACTGAGTAAAAAGGCCTAAAATATTAGGGTGTCTGCTTCACTGCCTAAGTTCTCAAAATCTAACTGGTTCAGGTGCATTTTTCTTTGTGTCAAAATTTGGAGGAAGAGCTAAACTACATATTTGGAAAGTATTTTGAAACGGCACCCCAGGATAAGTTAATGAGAGGTGTAAAACCTAATATAGCCAACAGTGAAAAATACAATGGCATCTTCATACCCTCACTCACACTCTGCCACCCATCGACACTCTCACTCCTTTACCCATCAACCCACAATACAAGATTTCCAACATTCCGTGCACGAAGATTGTGTGGACAAGCCGGACCTTCGTGAAAGTATGAAAAAGCCCGGAAAGACCGATAATATTGACTTCGCTTTTGTGCTAAGAACCGTTAAAGTAATACCGACATCTCATCTCGGGCCTCCTGACGGCCTGAACTTCGGGCTCCATGGGGAAACAACGACCAAAATCTTTTTTTAAAAAAACGATACCCATACTGATTCCGACACACTGTATGCTCTTTGACTTGTTATAGTGAGAATATTCTTGACTGCAAACTAACTATTTAAGCAAATGGTTATCATGATTAGATAAAAAAAATGTGCACTGTACATTGTACACCAAACGGGATGCCATCAACTTCCTTAATGAGAGCTAACGCATGTATCTCCCGATCTATTATTAAAGCCAAGGTACAAAACGAAACTTCATCATACCTAAGAGTGCTGTTTGCGTTCAATATACGTTTCAGACTTTATTAGTGCAGTCTCTTACTTCTACACTCCAAAAAGATTCCTTTTGTTTACCACTATCCCGAAAAAAAGTCTCGGTCACACAGTGCTGTATTTGGAATGACTAATCAGTCTGTATTGGAAGACTTTAAATCATGCTTGGTCGTTGAAGGAGTGCTTGCGTCTACACTGGACAGCCACGGACAACAACAGGTGGAGAAATTGAATTAGCATAGTCTGAGTCAACTGACTGAAAAAAAAAAAAACACAAGAGTGCTGGAGGCCATTTTCACAGACAGTCCAGGCGTTAGTCCAATGTTATGTTAAGAGTGCTTGTCGAACAAAGTCAAGACTGGAGAGTGGAGAATTGACCATCAACTTGCTGGACTGGTTAACAGGTGATCGGTGGCATCTTGCTTGTTATTTTCAATACTCTTAATAAATAGCAAAAATCAGCGAGGTTCATTGATGTTTATTGTGTTGAGCCAACCTTTATGTTCTCATAAGATTCTCTATATTATCATGTCAAAATAATGGCATTCACTCTGGGCTGAATTTCGCTCAAGGGGTAGATTCAATGTCTTCATGGCATGCCACATGTGCACTGCGCACTTTGCGATATGTTTACAGAAAACGTGTGCCAACCCCTTTCATTCAAACGTACACTGTTTACATGTACCTTGGCCTACAAGGTTTAGAGTGCCAAAACCACGTCAGCTATAGAGTGATGTAAAATAATTCAGTTTAGACCTCACATCTCATCGCCAAACAGAACATCGTTCTAAAGTAAAAGTACATGTGTGTCTCCATTCCTAAGCGTTTGCTATAAAACACTCCTAAGCGCTTGCTATGAAACTCGGGAGGCGCTCTGAACAGTTTCCATTTCGCAATATCCAATAACAGACTCATCTAACTGAATGATTATATCTAGACTTTCCGAGTGAGTAGGGATGGCGTAGGCTTCGTATAAAATGTTGGCATTTTGGTGGTTGTTTTTTTTTTCTTGCAATGGAATGTGACATCCCTATGTTCTGAATTAAATTACTTTCACCAAAATCTCTTTTTTGTATACAGCATAACCAAAGCGTTGAATTTTAAACAAAAAGATCTGAAATGCCGCAGTATTACTTTCGTGAGTGAAAAACGGCACACGAAGTACGTTTCGAGGCAAAAACTGAATGCCCTCTTGCTGCTGATATGTGTTCATTAACTTTCTGTCCAGTTTGGCACACTGTTTGGTTGTGTAGCAACAGATGACGCTGTGAAACCAATCTTTGTATCTGGTGAGAATGGAAGCCTTTGTGAATTCTATATATCGTCCGGCTAATTTTTTTAAAGAAGACTAGAGACAGGCGTTGACTTAAGACGAATATTTTCAAATATAACAATTATCGCAGCCTTTCCATAGTAACGTTCATAAGCATAGACGTGGCTTCCTCACTATCAAATTTCCAAGCTGATTAGGTCGTTAATTTTTGAGAGATTAGTGACAAAAGAACCAGAAAAATAGAGAGTCGTAATTTGGGGATTTCACCTTCCCTTGAAACGCGCTTTTGAAGTTAAGCTGATGCTGATGGGACTGTTCCTGTTTGTGGTTTTTGCAAGAGAAATGTTAATCAGTGGTTGGTAGATTACGTTCGGGAAGACTGATTTATGATAAATACAATATATAACAGTAATTAAAAGTAATTGATGGGAACTGGTCTAAGGAGAAAAAAACAGAGCGAAAAGCCAAAAAATCTACAAAATTTTTCAACATATCCTCATCCTTCCTCCAACCAATTGGTCAACTCGTCGACATCGGTTTTACGCTATGCGTAAACTCAATTACGCGGTGCGTAATACTAATTCCGCACACCCTCAAGTCCCTGAACAGCCCAAGACGATAAATATCGAATCAGTCACCACCCAGGGTAGGGAACGCAGCTTCTGAAATCAAATAATTTTTCCCCTCTTTATTTCCATAGCTGCTCGGGATTCCCAAGGCCTGGAAGCAAGGGTTCTCTATATTCTATTCAGTCTCCACAAATGGCAAAATAAATAAAATGTATTGCCATAGACTCCCCTAAGGAAATAAAACGACCGTCTTTCACTGGAGGGGCTAGAATTTGGAGTCGGAGAAGAGGTTCCAACAAAAATGATGATGATGAAAAAAATATTAGAGCTCTTGGGTACGGTATGGGATTGAGAGAGGATGGGTGAGTATTTTCATCTGCAAAATGAGGGAGAGAGAGGTGGACACGCAGAGCTAAAGGCCTGATTGTTGATTCAGTGCCGCAAACTGAAAGATAATATAATCATTTGTGAGGGGGAGGATAGGAAAGATAAGGTCTTTCTGCACCTCTCCTCGTTGCAATGCCCACCGCTTGAGATACGCCCCTTTCTCCCACTTCTCTATCTCTTCCAGATTACGAATATTGGTCATTCCGGTTTGATGAATCGAGTTTTGCGGTCCGATGGGCCAGTGGTGAAATACTCGGCACGGGGAATGAAGGGAGGATGCGGAAAAAAAACATGTAAGATAGAATGAGAGGCATCCTCCCTAAGAATATGAAAAGCGAGATGAGACCAACAGAAAGGAGATCTGAGCCTGGAAGGTGTGTGAAGCCCAATCCAGCTGACCATGCTTGGTCGCAATTCTCTTATCGAAACTTCCGCTTAACTGCAATATTATTCGGATCAGAGAATGCGTTTGTCATATGCTGTATATTTCCGGCTTGTTTTAATCGAAACATTGACCATCCTCCCGAGAACTGCGATTAATCAGTGGTGGAGAGATCGAGCGAGACGGGTGCCGTTAACAAGCCTAAGAAAAACAAAAGAGTTTAAAAGATTTTCTTAACCAACACCCACTACATTACAGTCCCTTAGGCCATGAGGTTTGAACAAAAACTAGGATCCCCTAGACCTTGTCAGTATTAAACTTTCATACATGACTTTGAGTCCCGGCGCTTGAGTCGTTGAAGTCATTACTATTCGTGCCCTAATTCTTAAGTCTGGAGTCGATTTTGATTAGGATAGCTGTCTGGTCATTTAAACCAAGGCACCCTATTCCTAAGAAGCTCTCTTTTTTAAATGGAATATTGACTGACTGAGTAACTAACTGACTGACTGACTGACTGACTGACTGACTGACGAGCGGGCGGACGGACGGACAGACGGACGGACGGACGGACGGACGGATGGATGGCTGGATAGGTGGATGGATGGATGGATGGATGGATGGATGGATGGATGGATGGATGGATGGATGGATGAAGGAGTTAGACAGTTATGCCCTACCTAAGAGCCTTGTCATGTTTACACCCTCTCTAAAGGGAGGTTTATCTTAACTCTCCCATACAGTCAGCCTTTCATTGGTCTGTGGTTTTAATGAACGAACTGAAGTCTAAGATCACTGTGACAGATTATTGCCCAACATATTTTGCTCCTTATCTCCCCAACCCCATAACAGTCCTTCTTCTGATTTCAGAATATGTGAGATCTTTTTGTCAATCTTTCTCTAACCTACAATCTCCAGAACTGCCTGCAGTGGAAACACAAGTCATGCTCCTCTCAATTTTGAAATGAATAGAATAGAATAGAATAGAATAGAATAGAATAGAATAGAATAGAATAGAATAGAAACTGGTTAACATGTTATCTTCGCATTACGTCTCCCTTCCATCCGCCTAAACATGGCTTATCCATGCGTGTGAATTGCTTAAGCTTATTTTCATCGCTTTGTGAAGACTGCCTTTTCCAGCGATTAATCTTGTTTGTTTTTCAAAGAAAAGAATAGGAAACACTAGTAAAAAGCGGCGACTGGACTTGGCTAATACATCGTTCACAAGAAACAAATCGCTTGACGCATCGTTCGCAGAGCGCTTCGAACTTCCGCAATTTCGTGTCCTTTTGACACTGTCATTTCGTAAGTTTCGTAAGCGGGATCGGTTTTTTGTGACAATTCTAGAAAATCTGTAGGGTAACGCCCGGTAAATCTATCCCTCGCCCCGCCCTTTTGGATCTGACATGCTCATGTTCTGTGAAAACGTTCGATGATTGTTGGGTAAAGTTAGGCGTGAGATCATTAGCGCGAACCTCCGGCCCCCTCTAACAATAACAATGATGGTGTTGTGGTACTCACGGCGCCTGATGCCTGGACATGGCATTTTGGGGTCAAAGTCCGCATAATTTGTGTCACAGGCACGAGCTGCCACAAAAACGCATCCTCTCCTTTTTTTTTTTTT
>JAWQUT010000596.1:49759-75460 GCA_033807755.1 Ellobium chinense | reverse complement strand
CTAAAAAAAAACGACCCACAATCTCCTCATCGTCCACCCAATACCAAGTGACGTACGTATCAGTGTTTAGCGTCCCTCCCCAGCCTCCAGACCCCAGGCCTCCTGTAGAATGTCCGACCTGGAAGAGCTGTCTCGTGTCCGGAGCGCCGCAAGCCGTAAGATGCCAGACAGACCAACAAACCTAATCAGCCACGGACACAGCACCGGGCATAGGAGGAGGACAAGTACAGAGGAATCTCCAGAAGCGTAGATAAACGGTGGGAGCTGTGCCCCCTAAAAATTCATACTGCGCCCCTCCCTTCTTCCCCCTCCCCACCCCTCTGAAGTCCATAATATAGAGGAATTTGGATAATAAATACCAGAGTAGTGGTTTTGTTTTGTTTTTTTTTTATCTAGACCGCTCGATCACCCCCTTAAATGTCAAAATTCCTCTAAAAAATTCACTGACCGTGTGCTGACCCCCCACTCCACCTCTCCCCCCAACCTTATTTTCTATTCAGAAACTGAAAAAGAAAAATCTAAAATCCCCCTCAAAAGTTACTAATCCTTCGGTCAAATTTATGATGAAGCTTGAAGAAAACATTGCCTAAGTAATACATTCACTGTAACCATTCCACTGCACCTAAAGGGATCTATATATACATTACTATTTTATCATTTTGAGCTCGAGTGGAACCCAGATATTAGGTACTCATTTAATAAGTATACCTAGTTATTAATATGAATTTCACATGCACGGATCATTATTACTCTATCATTTCATTATTCAGATGGACCTCGATTTTAAACAAACATGTTTTGCAATAGGTGTACTTTTTTTTTCATGCACCAAGGTATGTTTTATATCGAAGTTATACTTTGTCCATGAACAAAGGCATGTTTTTTTTTTCTTTAATCAAAGTTTGACTGTAAGACCATTCGGCGTGTTTTGTGTTGGTGTAACATTACTGCATGCTCCCCTTCCCAAACATGTAGACTATTACCAAGGCGCCTCTCTCATTATGTCCCCTCTCTCCCTTCTTCCCCATAGCATATTCCTATCCGCTCTGCCGCCGACAGCCCCGGGACTATGTCATAGAGTGCACATCAGGTTTTCCGAAATATTATATATAGCCCAGTTTTGGCAGTGCCTCTCAAATACAGAAGAAAAGTAAACCTTGAACTTTTGACATGGATACATGAATACCGTTCATATCAATCAATTTTTGCTCTCTCTTCCTAAGCCTGGAGCCGAAAATACGGTTGTACATTATTATTGGCAGCTGACACCCATTTATCGTAATCCGCTTACTCGCACTTTTCGATTAATCTCAGTAGGTTTGAGAAAACAGGGTGCATAAAAGACGCAAACAGACTCTTGCCTTTTAATCACACCATCCCTTTAATCGTGCCCTTTTCTCCATTCTCTCGGGAAGCTGCCACCAAGCAGAGCTTTTTCGCTCGACTTCATATGGGACTACAGTACTGTTACACTTCATAGCTCGATATTGTCAATCAAACTAGAGTGCTCGATTTCATCGTAATTTAATCCTGCCACCACCCCCTTTTCTGACTGTATCCCCTAACAAACGATTACTCATTTACGGCAAAATCGAGTTCGTCAAATCAAGCTTTGGGTGAAGGTATGAATATCATGGACGACAAAAAAGTGACGAATCGATTTTAACATAAAAATGATGATACTGATATCCTTAATATTATGGATCGCGCAACAACGATATTCGATTCCATAAAGGAATAGTCTATCCGAGTTCGCTCAAGGTCGGCCAGGTCCGAATTTTACACGCACAGGTGCTCACCCACGCAAGCTTCAATGCACATCCAAATACAAGGACAGCTAGGCACAGGCACTAGGCACTCATTCATGATTCAGAGCATAGTGTTGCCATGCTTTAAGGTTATAATTGTAAACTTACTGTGTGCGATTGACGGCGTTTTGATGAAGCTTCTACTTAACAGCGACTTCTTTCCACACTTTCTAAATAAATGACACTTGATGATCAGAATTTCTTACAATCGCTACTTTGACCATAAAGAGTTGTAGTTCCTCTGTGTCGAATGAACAAGTAGTACGCATAGGCCTACATAATAATATACAGAATGGCAGTGGAAAGTATATCTATGAATTATAGCCGCCCATTAATGCATTTATTTCCGTGATGTTGACTTACAAATAAAAAGCACACGGTCAATAATTATTCCATGCCTGCCCACATAGCCATCGCATTGTCACCTTCATCATTATCATCGCCTTCCCTATGATTCCCACTATCAATGTGGGCTTATCTGGTTATCCAGATATTTTCTGCTGGCGCTCAGTATAGTTTACTCCATCACATACATATTATAAGCAAAAAGATAAACATAGGGGTGAGTAATGAACTGATGGTTCCTCACTGCTCCCTTGATAATACACCATTTCCCTTCAAATCCAAGATCTTCCGTTTCATTATCATTTTCTAAAAACAGGCGTACGGTCGCCCGAATGCACGAGCATCCAAAAACAAAAAAAAAGAGTAACCTGGGCTCATATTTCAATCTAGCACGCACTTCACACGTACGTATACACATATACACAAACCACACATAACATTATCACCTGGGTAACAGATGGTCTGCCCTCCGTATGACTAATATCAGTTTTAAATGAATGAATTCATTAAAGGACGTGACTTTTTTTTTCTTTCGTGTCGAGCTGGCTCACTACTACAGCTGTAATATTCACACGCACACACACAAGGGTTCATTGAAAAAGAAATTCTCAGTTTGCTTCAGTATGAAAGACGATGATAAATAACAGAGAAAAGGAGAGGTCAGTTATATACTGTATTTGTGTGGCGAGGGAAAGAGCAAGAGAAGAGAAGAAGGGTGAACGGGGAGAAAATGAGAGAAAAATAAGACTAACATATAAACAGACAGACAGACAGGTAGAGAGGCGGACAAACAGACAGGCAGACAGACAGGCAGGCAGACAGATGAATGAATGGATACACTTGAAGACAAGGATTGCTGGATGGAATGATATTATGTAGGTTGACCAGGAAACACATGGACAGTAAAGCAAGCTTAGGCATAAAAAAAAAAAAAGGTAGGGGGTACTTTATGTAACTGCAAAGACAACAAACAGATACAGCAAATATAATTATTTACAAAAAAAAAAAAAAAGATCTGCAAAGAAAGCCAGCAACCTGAATCATGTATATTCCCCTGATTCATTTGGCATTTAAGACTGCATACAGTGGCTCAAGAAACATGGTCTACAAGTTTTGTATGTCATGATCTTGAGATCTGGCAGCAGCCGGTTAATTAAAACACACTAGCAGTGTCCAGGTAGTCAAGGAGACATGAACTAGGATTTTTTACTACTTTATGACAGGTCAACAGCTCTCTATTCTGAGGAATAAAACTTAAAATGAGGAAGCTTTGAAATATGAACAAGTGCAGTCTCAAATTTGTGCTGAAATGTCTCTGAGTATTAACTCTATCTGACAAATCTCAGGACTTTCTCTATGGTCAAATCCATCCCATGTCCACAGGGGATGTCTGACAATGCTTACTAAGCCATAGGGCAGCTTGAATAAACTCCATTTACCATAGACAAGAACGTGCTAGTATATGGTGGGATGGGCAGGTGTGAGGACAGATCAGCGGTTCAAGAATGCAGTTTTGGAGCTTTAAGGTAGACTTGTTAGAAAGTCTACAAATTCAGCAGTGAGAAAAAAAATATCAACACCTAGCAGACAGGGGGTGAATAAACCTCTTCAATTCAGCTCATTAGCTTATCTGGGAAATGGATTATACAAACCGTGGTTATCTTGAGGAAAAGCAGAGCCGGTGGGATAGGAGACAGGCAACAGAGTGAAAGAATACAACGGGAAGCTTTTCCACCGTCTGTTGGAAATATCTATACCTGGAGTATTTGAAAAAGGAATGAATCTAGAACTGGTAGGTTCTAAATAAAATGTCCTTAATCCTGCTCATAAGCTCAGCCGAGCTCTTGTTATCTTTGTCGAATGGCTTGGTGGGTGGAAGAGGGATAGCAGGGGCAGAGAATCAATGGTTGAGGTGGCATTTGAAAGAATGAACACTTTCCAGACTGGAATTCTGCAACCCAGTGATACGAGGAAATAAAAGCAGGAATATATGACAGAGGCTTTGCCTCATAGAGGACATTATATTTCATGAAGCAGATCAAAATACTGAAGTACTGGACCAAGAATTAGAATATTATATGACACAGACATTGTAGATTGCAACATTTATAAACTGAAATCTAAGTGGAAAAATAAAATATTTCACATAAGTACATGCAGAAGGGACAAGGTCATCAGCAGACTGCCAAAGCAACACTAAGATTAATGCAAAAGGAGAGCAAAAGTTCAGGAAGAATACATTTATCATCTAACTTCACCAAATTTGTGAACCATCAAAGTAATTAAAACTGAGTAGCACATAACATCTAACCAGACAGATGGATAGACTACCCTGGTCTGTGCCATGAAATGTCCAATCCCTGCCAGGAAAACGTTCTATTGTCTGAGTGAGGAAAGAGAGAGAATGTATGATGACTAAATCCAATTTTGCACTGAAATCCTTAAGTAATGGCAAGGATGACCAACTGTTAAATGTTGTGGCCATAGTACTTTGATCAATGTTGTGCCCAAAGTTGTGTGATGATTATGGAGCGCTGTTGTTAGTGATGAAATGGGGTCTCATCCCCATGTGAAAGATCACCACTAGCAAGAAAAACGCTGCCTCAGAAAAGACATTTGGCTCACCAAGCCAGACTCATGGACATTCTGCACTACTGACATAAAGGGAAGATTTTGGTAATCATCATTTGCCCAACAGGAATAAAACATTTTTCAAGATTTGGTCTTCCCTGCAGGACAAAACGTAGAACTTACCTTACACCTCTTCACTGCTCCTGCTGTACAGACAATGTGGGACTTGTTGAGTATTATCCAGATGATCCTATGTGTGGGCCACAGAAAGTAAGCAAGATGCTGATGGCTGGAAGTCATACAGTCGGTCAAGGCTTGGGATTCTTGTTATAAACCAATCTGCTCACTAACAACACTGCAAAGAAAAATGGTCACAAAGGATATTTAAATATGTGCCACTAAGTGCACAAAGATTCAATTGAGTTTGACTCCATATGTTCATAATTTCTACACAGCAGTAAATATTTTCCGAATTAACTTATAGTGATGTTGTCCCTTATCTAACAAAGTGGAAGGAATTTACTGCATCAACCTTTCAGATCTTTATAAGCAATTTCATAGTCTGTAACTAAAGTAAAGCCTTCTTAAGTTTTAATCTCTGATCTGTTGTGACTGGTATGATTCTCAGATGTTTAGTACCCACCCTTATCATCCAAACCAAAAGACCAATTTGCATTTGATTCATTTCATCCCAGACATCATAGGACAATGGTCTTAAATTTCAAATTAAAATTCTGTTGTTGTTTTTTCGTAATCAAACTTATTCTTTGGCACATCACTCACCTTTTATGAACCTTAATGATTAATAATGATTTTCAGAGGTGCAACTTAATGGGTTCTTTTAGACCACAGTCTGATTTAAATAACAAAAACAATGTGGAAATCTTTGCTTAGATTAAAGGGAATTAACCAGGCTGGATACAGGAAACATACAATCAAACATGAATACCTCAAACACGTGTAAGCAGAAATCATGGTTTCCTCAAACAAACGTCAGACCCAAATTTATTTTTTATTCTAGTGCTTCACCTATTCCTTAAAATTTGGCACACTTCAACAAGAGGAGATGGCCCTGAAGAATTCAAATAATCTGTGGTCTCATGGAAAATTTAATCCTTTAGATCACTTTGACAGCTAAATTTTGTTTTTCTCCTCTGCCTATTGCTGTCACATCCCTATCATTCTTTCCATTCCTCTAATCTTTATAAGACCCTTTCCTCTACTTCTCTGCCTCAGATACCACAGATCTGTAGGTTTCTTCAATCTGAAAAGTCAACTGTTCTCTACAACTCAGCCTCATAGCTGATGGTTTTTGCCAGTCAGACCTTTCCCCTGAAGCAGTTGTACAAAAATATGGACACTCTTGTAGGCTGTTATAAGAAGTTCCCTCATTTTCAGTCACTAGGTGGGCTTGGTTAGGGGGTTGCATTTTTGCACACAGCCTTGCACCACATTCAAATTGACCACGGATGTCTTGCATATTTCATAGGCAACATCCCTGGACTCTCCCACCTGGTTTTTGCTCTAGCGGTGCAGGTAGGGTTAAGGAAGAAAAAACAAGTATGGGACAGTGCCTAGACATTGTCATTGTCTTTCAACCCTCTTATGTCTGCTTTGGCTTTTCCAATCCAATCCCTAATCTTCAATAAGGCATTACGTGAAAGAGTCCTGGGCCGTTGCCCTTGAAGAAAGTCAAACAGGAGATGTGTATCGTGCCAGTGTCAGGCAACCTAAGGATATTGTATAGCTTTAGGCATAATTTACGGGCAATATCTGGACCTCTCCCAAAGATATATGGTTAGGAGTAGTAGTTCAAACCAGAAGTTCAGCAAATCCCTTAAGCTAATTGGAGAAGCTAACATATTTTTATGGACACTGATTGGCAGAAGATAGCATGCCATGTGCCAATGCAACTTGGCTCTACTGCAATTCCAAATTCACACACACAAACTACAGACTCCTCCACCAGGGTCTACTTGAGAGCAAATTGCTTCAATTTACTAAGGCACTACACATGTATTTGTTTAAACTCCACAATCCTTACTCTCTTGGGCTTCAGGTTCAAAACTACTTCAAAAATTCAGACAATTTATATTTGTTTATCACTTTCAGGTGCCTGTAGGTGTGCAGAGGAAGCATGCTAGAGACAACATCTCTGTCAGGAAAGTAATGTCATTTGTAGCCTGAGTGACAGTGGAAACTTTTGTCTTACAGAGATGCTCAGAATAAAAAAAAGTCAAGGTAGACCTATACACTGTATAGAGAAAAGTGCAGTTAAGGATTAGATCTAGATCTAACACAATAGTCCAAACTCAATAGAGCGTCCTGGATAGTTCCAGACAGTTGACACTCTCAGACAAAGACTTTACACATTTTTTCTTATATATAGTATAATATTCGCTCATCATCCCTTAATATCTATCCTTAGAGAGAAAGTGTCCGACATGAAAGTTTGCTCCAAATATGCTTGCGATTCAACTTCTGCAGATATCTTTTGAAAGCATGTAGCTAAAACAGTCTAGATTAACCAGATCAGACAAAATCAAACCAAACAGGCGCTATTTCTGCTTAGGATACAGAACTGCCGAGAATGCTCTAGATCCAGATCTAGGTAATATCCTCTAGTGCTAATAACCGGCTCGTGCCAGTAATTGACGTCATCTGCTTGCAACTAGTTTCTCCCAAAATGTATAGTCTAGTGATTTCCCTTGGATTACGACAGCAGCCGGTGTTTCATTTGTTTCTCCAACAGAATAATTCAGAATGGAGGACAAAAAAAAATGATTCTGAGGTTTGTATGATCAATTTGCCAAGACCACAATGCACATTCTTGCTCACTGAAAGTGGTGATGCAACAACAGTGACATTTTATTGTTTTGTGAAATGAAAAATGCAATAATTTATAAACATATTGTGTAAATTGAAAAAAGAGAGCATAATCTGACTTTCAGTAAAGTTACATGACATCTGCCTTGTTATGTTTCTCATGGAAATTACTTTCTTTCAGGGGGAAAAATTAAGGATGCTGCCCTTTTCTAACATCGCTAAAGCAGCGGGCCACATTTCCATGTTGCCACTCTGGTCATGTGCTTTTTCCCAAAAGTGCGACCCTATTTTGTCCCATTTCCTTACACACTGTATGGAAGCAAAAAAAAACCTATAGGTTTACAATTAAAAAGAATAAGGCCATGCACTTTAGGCACTGATCCGACATTTCATAATTTTTTTAGATTTCCCCTTAAGTGGGGAAAAATGGCTTTTCGTGAATCCACTTTACCCTGCCTTACAGGGAAAATCTATGCCAGTAGCAACGCTGCTGCATATTGGTCCGAATGTAGGATGGCAGTAATCTGCACAGTGCCAAAGGTAGCGGAATATCGACAGAGACATCAATGGACAGCAATGTCAAGGCGGTCAATTGACTAATGCCATTCAAAACAAACTTCATCTGATGTGAAAATGGTCTTTGCTTCAAATCTGAATGTCTGATAAGATTCTATATGCAAATATAGTAGGGAAATCGCGGTAGATAATAAGACGGCAGTTACCAGCACTTTGTGGATGTAGTCTAGATTAATAGTATATCTGCCAAACTGTCAGACAGTCAACACTCCTATACTCCTAGACTAGATCTAGAGACATGAACTTAAATTTTTTTTCCAAGGTTTAATTTGCTCATTGTCATAGCTTGTTGTGTTTCCATAAATGGGAAGTGTGTTTGGTTTGCTGCCGATACTATTCAAAGGCAGGCTCATAAAAGAGACTAACCAGGTCAGCTAACACCAAAACAAACTACAAAGAAAGCAATAATAAGTGAGCAGATGCCTTTGGGTGTCCGGCAGTTTCTTGTGTGCAGAATCTAGGCCTAAATCTAGTCTAGTTGGCCATTCTCAAACAATTCAATTCTAGACAAACCTTTACTTTACTCTTTGTCGTGTCTGTCTGGTGTCTTTTCATCCAGTCTTGGTCTAGTAGACTAGAAGTCTGTCGTCAGGTCAACACAAATGCACACTGTACTGAATCGAAAAACCTTCAAATCTTTCTTTCTGAATTTCTGCACGGAAGTTTTGAAATAACGTTACAGCATGATTACCCTCCAAACACCTGTCTGCAGCAGGTGTCTTCTGCTTACCAACACAATGTCGTCTGCTCCAATGTCAACAAAACTAACTTGAAAGTTTACGGAAGTTATCGAGTTTTCTTTTGCCGTTTATCGATTAGCATTTGCCCCTGCTGGGATCCCAGAGGTGCCTAAAATTTGTCACCGAAATAATAACAGCGACACAAATAAGATGAAAACTTGGTAATTTATTTGCTAACATTACCGTTTTTTAAATGTGCTGTGTAAATAACAGTGTCCAAATCGTATGCTGCTTAGATAGAGTACTTTCTAATTATATTCAAGGCTTTCAAGTGGTAGATCTGTATATATCTGCTTACTACTTTTTAATTTTGGTGGTTCAAAGGTCAATACATGACTCTACTTTCGTTTTCAGGGATATCGAGTCAAGTGTGCCGAATTGTCCAAAGTTCGTGACAAGATAGATCACCTACCCTTATTAAGAGCAACGTTGTGTTTGCACTAGGCATAAAGTGATCCTGACGAGAGGAGAATTTCAAGATGTCAAGGAAGACTGTCGAACTTTTCTATGATGTTGTGTCCCCTTACACTTGGTTTGCATTCGAGGTTGGCATTGTTGATTGCCGATTACAGCACTAGACTAGTCTAGGCATTATTAGCCTTAGATCTAGAGTAACGTACCAAGTATTTCGGTGATGGCCAGTCATGAACAAACAGCATACTAGTCTATTCCTTCTTTCCCCCCACACAACCATCGCATTTTCATCATCATCGTTGTCATTATCATCATCACCCTCACCGTCTCCTCCACTATCATTAAGGGTCAGCTGGCTGTCCAGAAAGATTTTCATAAAAAGCACTCCATGGTCCACACCTTTATTTTCTTGTATCACGAATACCATTTCTCTTATGTGTATTAAAGGTCTGGAGAACATATGGAAATCTTTATACTTGTCAGGATATTTTATGAAATAGTGTTAAACATTGTTTACTTTTGAGACCTTGTCCTCTACTCTAGTGCAATATTGACACATTGGTAGGAAAGGAACCCCTTAACAATTTGCTGAACAATTGAACCATGAACTCTTTTGCATTTAATGGTCCAGTTTTGATGTTAAACGTAAGATATAGAGCTGTTTATTTGTACCCGCGTACACTGAAAGTCAGTTAAACTGAAATCAATGGGATCAGCAAAATGATTTTGGATTTTATTTTAATCATATTTCAGATTAAAAGGAGTGCCAAATTCAGTGATAACAGCATGTGAAAAGAAAAAAACAAGAGCGCCTCTAACATAACCTACGTGATCATACCTCTGCTGGGCACAGATACAGTGCACAAGCTCTATGTTAGTAGCTTTACCAGTGCTGAGAAAGCAAAACAAAATTAGTTGTATAAAATTAAAATACTGAATAAATGATGCCATGGAGTCAAAAAAGGAAAATTTTTAAATGGACCTTTCGTTCACAGATAATTTGGAATGGGAAGCACATTTAACTGTCACTTGGAGAAGGAAATATTGATGGATTAGTAGCTGGCCACTGGTTATTGAAAATAGGAAAATCTGTATTTCATGAAAAATTATAAAGGAACTATATAGTTTATACTCATTTGGTTGCAGTTTTTGCCACAGTGGAGTGTCTGATCACATGAACGAATGACACTCCTTCATCCTTGTATTTTTTCTCATAGCCATCGCTGCCGACAACCAATTTACTTTAGGAAAAAAATCATACTAACAGCTAGCCATACTTCTGAAATTCTGATAGATGCTGATTTTTCTTGAATGGTCACTCTGATTCAAATATATAAGAGCAGGCCTTGATGGGGAATACCAGATGGCTGAGCATAGGAAAATTTTCATTAGAATGTATTCAGACTATTTCTGTTTTGTTTAAAACAGAGTGAGCATACAAAGAATACAGGATTAGGAGACCTTGCATTTTATTTTGGTTTCTTAAATTCAAATATTTAATAATAGCTGACAACCCATTCATACATTAACATTTATTTCAGGTGATGTGCAGGTACCAAAGTCGATGGAACATCAATCTTAAGCTGCGGCCATTCTTTCTTGGAGGTATTATGAGTGGATCAGGTAAGTTTGCTTGCTGCTTCCTGTGTCCCTCAGCGGCACAACTTACAAGATGTATTCATTCCTTTCTAGCACTAAGACTTTCTCAATAACATTGTAACCAAAATTGTATACAAAGTACAATCTTTATACATTGATTACAAGCAAACCCCTCAAATTGCATTACAGCAGTTAAAACTTCCTGTTTGAATCATTTCATATGAAGTATTGGTGGTTTGGTTAATCTGTGATAGGAAGAATTAGACAGGGTTGCAAAAAACTACTTTTTTAAGTAGTTGATTAACTACAAGTTACTTGATCACAAAAGTAATT
The DNA here is from genome assembly GCA_033807755.1 of Ellobium chinense. Lineage (NCBI taxonomy): Eukaryota > Metazoa > Mollusca > Gastropoda > Ellobiida > Ellobiidae > Ellobium > Ellobium chinense. The sequence goes on along the minus strand of JAWQUT010000596.1, from coordinate 64,248 downwards.
TCACTACTTTAAAACTACTTTCTATAATTTGGTATTCTCTACTTTACCACTACTTTTCAAAAAGTACTCAATACTTTTTTCACTACTTATAATATTACTATTACTCTTTCTTTAAACTGTTTTGAACCAACCTCTTTCAACAACATAGATCTACGTGTAATATTATTATTGAATACAGCATAAATAGATATAACAAAAAGGTAATAAGTTTGTGGATAATCTATCAAAAAGGGAGAGGGCATGTTTACAGTTTTTGCCTTGTATTGCTCAGTTGTCAAAATCACACCAATATCGTTATGAAGCTATATATCAAATTATTATCAAACTGCTTGTATTTTCTCACACAAGTCGATCAGACATGCTCTGAAACCATCACATTAAAAAAAATAAAAAATTTGCAACTTGCCCACGCATCAGCTTTGGCTATTCAAGTCACCTGCCATCAACAAGAGGGTACGGCAGTCTGGCAGTCGGTATAATTATGGCCAGAGCCGCCCAGAGCTATGTCTTATTCGTCAAGAATAAAAGTTTTGGGGTTTTTTTTAAGGGGGNGGGGGGGTTACATTGTACATATATAATTTTGCAATTGTTACCATACTATAATTACTAGCCCTGATAACAGGCTTTCACTAAGTGGCTACGACAGATGTCACAAGAATTCGCAAAAAATTCAATTTAGTGCCGCCTAATGTTAACCTAATTCCCATTTTTTTTTCCACTTTCACTACCGCTACAACTACTTTTTTAGCGCTGGTATTCGCTACGCTAAAAACTACCAGTCTACCAATTTTTGTCAAAAAGTACTCACTACTTTTTCACTATATACTCACTACACAACCCTGAAATTAGATATATTTGCATAAAGTCAGTAGCCTCACGTTGGATTTTGTACAAAAAGAGAACGTTAACCCTGGTATATAATCATTGCTGGAAATATTTCTGAGGTCCACACCGTGTCTGAATATGCAGTTTCTGATAGAAGCACTATAAAATTTCAACAGCTATCTTCAATCTTTGGTCTCAGGAAACAAGCCTCCTGCCATGGTGCCAGCTAAGGGAATATACCTCCACAAGGATGTCGTACGTTTAGCAAAGTACTTTAATGTTCCTCTCAATTTTCCACAGGTAAGACTAAATCTAATGTGTTCATCTGTTAAAATAAATTGGTTAGAATTGTATCTGATTTACTCACACTGCTCGCGGCTTTATTACCGGAGTTAATTTCTCACCATTGATGTTGTTATTTGTACTAATATTGCAGTTTTTGCAAATTTGGATGAGGTAGATCATATTGCTCCAGATCTAAGGTAAAACATGGTTACAGAATATGCCGGTATTGACAGACCTCAATAATACGTATACCCTGTGCTTGGAAAAGTATATTTCTCTGCAGATGTTTCTGTTATCAAGGTCCACCATCATAATAAAATAACAAAATAATAATGAATCTATACATGTGAAATTGATGGTTTTAAAATAGTAATGGATACATATTGTTAGAGTACTTAATTTTGAAGTTTCAGTGTAAATGAAAACAAACAACACAAAATGTTTATATCATGATGTCACAGTGCATGCTCTCAGACACAGTCTAAGGCAACACATTTAGAAATTAAACAGCAGAACTAAGCACCAAAAATGATGTGATCTGTGGGTATTATTCTGGTGGTTGAAGAAAAGAAGAAGTATAGAAAATGCTTATAGTGATATCTTTTCACAGTATTAATAATGTTACATTTACAGACAAGCCATCAGCGTATTCCTTTCCTTCTTTCTCAATCCTTCTATGTTTCTTCATCTTTTTCTTAACAGTCTTTTTCTCCACTCTCAGTAATTTTATCAACGTCATCATTTTCTTGCCTAGAACCCTGCTGACGTGATGTTTGTCAAAGGGACTCTGGTAGCCCAGAGATTTCTCACAGCTGTTGACATGAACCAGCCTCAGATGTTGGAGAAAGTATCCAGAGAGTTGTGGATGAGAGCATGGAACAGGGTAACACTGGCATTTTGTCCTTTTACTGTAGACAAACAGTCTGTGTCAATGGTTTGGTTTTTATGCAGTCTATTCTGTTTAACTCCAACTCCTCGATAGCATAGATAGAGTTGCGATTAAAAGGAGTGACAATTATCCAGCGACCTCATATAGAATCATAACATTTTGTCAGGTGGATAGTGTTACAATTGATCAGAGTTTGCAAATGTCCAGATCAACATAAAGTAGAGTGGATTAATTTTCACAAACCCCATGTTGTGATATTCTTCATGTATGCAAGAGCATAGAAGTCCAGAGTAATCTGGAGTGATATTATGAAACTACCAGGAGAAAGTATTTAGCGACCCTGCTTCATATTGATAGAAAACATATTATAATGTAATAATGTCCAAATGAGGGATAGAAATAATTGTTCACTAAAAGGAGTTCTTGTGAAACAACTTACGGAACCCTCTGTCATGAATAAAATTTCCAAAATACAACCTTATAAATAAGAAACCACTTCTACAATGTTTATAAACAGTTTTTAGTGGCCAATTTTTGTTTCTCAGTGTTATGGATTAATAAAGGATTAATGAACTAGAAAGAGTGAAGGAGGGCATGGCTGTTACAATACTTGAAAGTTCCATATCCAGAAATGGTTTAAACAACTTTATGCCAAAATCTGGCTTAGAGGTCAAGCACTATGGAGTGTGATGGAGAGGAATTTGGGATAGAGAGGAGGAGAGGGGAGTTGAGAGGGAAGCTGAATTGAAAAGTAGTTGCGCATATGCTGGTCAGGATCAAATAGCAATAAGCAAGGAAGGTGGCCAAGCTAGAGACGAATCCTTTTTATATCTTCAGCAATGTGTTTGTTTAAAATGTCCCGATTATGTGCATCTGGAGTAAGTGATGTCAACTCAGGAATACAATTTTGTTATAAGTGACCATAGGCTTAATATGTCACACATGACATATCTATTAATGTCTTGATACTTAATAGTAAAAATGAAAAATATGCATCAACACTTGTATACCCCATTACTGTAAAAGCTGTCAGAGAAATTGTAACAGGATCTTTAAGATATTTCCGCAGCATAGATAAGACGGAGGATAATGGGACTTGGATGTATTAGGAAGGAGCTTGTTTTACAGTACCGGTACTGTACAATGTCTTGCAATATCTCATTCATAACACCTATACATAGAAGAGTACACAGTATACAGAGAATTACAAACAGTATTTATCTAAATTTCATATAAGTCTTGTCTGTCTCTTAATAGGATGAGGACATTTCTGAGCCACAAAACATTGCAAAGGTAAGCAGAATGTATTTCAGTCTGTCTTTTTGTTTGTCAAATCATTAGTAACATTTGTCTTCATTTCTCTCTATAAGCCAAAATGTCATACATGGCTTCTATCACCATCCACATTTCATGGAAGTACATCAAAACCTGAGCTTTTGGTACCTTTCTAGGAACTGTCACTGATATGGCATTGTGATGTTAGCACTATGCGCTCTATGCTATACCATGGATATTACCTTCACCTCAGCTGCAGACAGTCGTTCATCTGTATCATTATGGAGGTGAAATGACCATTTTCACTTGAAGCGAGCATCAGTCTATTGTTTAGCACAGAGGCAAACTGCACTTATGCCCCTCTATCATACCAGCAACTAAATGAGACCACACAGGGGCAGCATGTCCGGATAACCTTTGAAGCATTCAAAACAGTGCAGCAGTTGTTACAAATCTTTATGTGATTCACTATGTGGGCGATATTAAGCATCATCGCAAAACACACAGCTCTCTTTGAACTAAGAGAAAAGCATGACAGAAGACCCCATCTGATATCAAAGTGGTCAGCCAACAACTTCCACAGAAAGATAATGACATGGTGTAATCACCTGATGCACCTGGATCCATTTATGCTGATGGATGTGCACTGTTAGTTTTCTCCTTTGTTCACAGGCAGCCAAGTTAGCAGGACTGTCAGACTCAGACATTGCCAAACTTTTGCCGCAAATTAAAGATGAAGCAGTGAAGGAGAAACTGAAACAGACAACCCAAGAAGCGCTCGACATGGGGGTATATTTGAGACTTTTAAGGCTGATTTTAAAAATGAATGAACAAGTTTTTCCAAAGGAGGATTTAGAAAGAAGGGCACCAGCAAACATGTAGCAGTAGAATTGTGTAGTTTGTAGGGGAAAAAAAACCTTTTCTTGCTCAACTTAATGGGGCTCCAAACATGTGGAATGTGACAAAACACTTACCATGTATTGCAAAAGTACATGTTCATTAAGACTGTTAGCTGAGTGAAGGCCAGGATGTACTTATATTTTTGCCAGTTTAGATGAATGGAAAGGCCATTGGTGGACTTTTCAATGATAGACTAAATCAGTTAACTAATTTCTTGTATTTGAATGCTTGACCATTATTAGCATTTTAACCCTGTTGTAGTGGTCTCCTATGTCAGACTTAGATATCAGCATCAGATTTATATAATCTTAGATCTTGTTTATCTTGATAGTTTCCGGCGGCTAGTAACTGCAGTTGTTGTTTTTTTTTTAATTTCCCAAATCTAATGCTATGTTTGAAATATTTATTCACAGGCATTTGGGTCCCCTATCATTGCCACCGAGGTGAATGGACAAAAGGAATGGGTGTTTGGAAGTGACAGATTCCCTGTCCTTGCAGACATGTTAGGTAAGCACTGTTTTGTGTGAAGTCAAGGGTGTAAATTCATAGATGTTGTAAAGAATTGTGGTTGAGGTCCACGCTGTGTAAACTGTAAACTGTTTCCCATCACCAGGCTCCAGTAAAAGTGCCCAACTTTACAGAGAAAACAATGTAAAGAGCTTTGTTAAAATTAAATTTTTTAAAGCTTCGCCATCCAGTCATTACTATCAGAAGGCAAGTCCAGCCCAGAAATGGCCATATATACTGCCTCAACTCAGATGCATCTTCTTTCTGGATTTTTTTTTTATAAATTTTCTTTATCACAATGTTCAGAGGGATTGTGAACTTATGATCTGCAAACTTTTTATGTATTTTAAAGTGTTTTGCTCTTGAAATTTGGAAGAACAACAGCCACCAGTTAATGAATTATGTGATTGAATGTAATTTAATTTAAGTACCCCATCATGCCTCATCTCTCCTTTATACTCCGAATGATAGATACCATTTTGACATAAAAAAAAAAATACAAGACTAGATATGAAAGACAGAATAGAAATAGATGCTTGAAGTAGCATCCATCAGTCACTGCCTATCCAAACTTCACTCAACCACGTTGCAAAAGTCATAGGATCCTTACCTGACATCATTTTGTGTCAAGCCTATTTTGGATTTTCTGTGCATTACAGGAGATCACAGCATTTACCTAAAAATGAATTACAAGCCTTTGTTTGGCCTTAAGATTAGCAATTCAGGGATGGATGTTGCTTGTGTGAGGCCTGCTTTATTGCAGATGCGAAAGGTGATGGTTTTATCTGAACAAAATTGGGGTAATAGGATTTTGAAATGCTTTGTGATAGGCATGATTTTCAGATTAACACTAGTTGTATTTTGTCACAAGTACAATTAAATATGTAAGAAAATGTTGAAACTTATGAAACATTTTATAGTATCATGTTTCATTTTCACTTTTTCGTAAGACAGATCTTCAAGTATCACACTTTAAAGTCTGATTGGCCATATCTTGTCAGCCATTGTTCAGATATGTTTCATTTAACCCATCCGTATCATACAGTGATCTTTTTTCTGTTTCTCCACAGGTGAGAAGTGGGAGGGCCCACAGCCAGGTGTGTCAAGCAAGCTGTGAACCTGTTAGGTTCTGACAGAAGAATGTTATTTGCACTTTTGATTTTCAATATTTTCTTATCTTGCTATGTAGTGTGTGCTACATGAAAGGTAGTCATTGGTATGCTAACTAGACAAAGGCAGAAATGGAATCCAATGTAATGGCTGTGAGCAAAAAGCAGAATAGGGGTCAACATAATTCAAGCAGTACGTATTCAAGGATTTCTTTTTCTAAAAATACAGTCGGCTATGCCTAATAACAATTCCTGCTTAATTGCAGTGTTTATCAGACAATAGGATCCTATATTTTCTTACAAAAGTTAGTGGACCGTTGGAACTCTTTATTTTTTAATGCAGCTTTTCCATTTTTCTAAGAAGTTGCGGTTACACAGAGCTGACAGTGGTTTCATAAGACCTTTCATATCACCACTGTGAGTGACCTAACAAGCAAGGAGGAGAGCAAACAGAGTATTAGTTGCAAGTTGTCTCTGACATTTTCTGTAATGCTCAGAGAAAAGTTTTCTTTCACTCTGGTGACCTTAAAAATCTCCATGCCGTAAAATATGATTCTTACTGCTTAGCTACATTGGAAGATTATTATAGTCTACTCTGCGTGATCACTTTTGGAGAAACGCCCCATCCATTTGTTCCCATTTTCCACACGAAAAAGTGCCATATTTCTAGTTACAACAGCTCCTTTTAATTGCAGCTTTTTCTGCATTCCCAAGGAGTTGTGATTATGGAGAGTTGACTATAAATATATGTCAGTTTTGACCCACATTTAGCATCTTTTAGACATCGATATGGTGCAGGAAGTTAGCTTGCTTTATTCTATCAGTTGTCATAAAGTATGATAATGCACAAACCTAGTATGTCTGATACAGCATACTTCTCAGTACACAAACATAACATCAAATGCTGGCCCTGTGCTGCTACATATAGTTTCACAATTGTTCTTTTTAAAAATATGAAGGGAAACAGCTTGGTGTTGGAAGAATAAATCACCTGTTTTTCCTTACCCTTCGTCTTGCATCCTGCCTTAGCTGGTTCCTCCAGCCTTTGAGAGAATCAGCTGACAGGTCATAATTGCCAAAGACAGCTTGTTTGTTTAAGTCCAGTATCAAATTAATGTTGCATAAGAGGAGGTAGGAAGGCAGTAACAAAAAAGAGTCTAACACTGTACTTGTGCTTGACAAGCTTTGGTATTTTGATAATGTTCACTGCCAGCAAGTACCACATTAGGACATTATATTTTTTGTGGTGCCAGGCAAAAGGATATCCTTTTTTCATATGCTCACTAAGTAGTTATTTTCCTTTATCACATGATTTCAGAGTCTGCTGTGGTTACACTATAACAGTTAATTGCTCATACAGAAAATGCACTTGATTTTGTTTCATCCACTGAGTTTGCTTCAGTTGAATGTGTAGAATACGCTTTAAATTTCATTCATTTTTTTTACCCAGAGTCAATGGGGCATACAAATTTTTCTTCATCTGTGAGTTGAAAAAGAGCTGTGTTGGCTGAAAGAGGAGTATTATTTACAGGCATTTGTGTCATAGTCTATACATCATTGGCAGTGTTGCTTTGTGAAGCATTGTCAGTGTTTAATGTGAGAATGAGTCAGAAAGTGATGATACTCGTAACATGTTTTATTCCAGATTATTTGAAGTTGTTTCACCATCTCCAAGAGCTGACAGACTTTATTTTCATTTGATCTTAAAAGTGTATCGGCATTACAATTATGTATTTGAAACACTCACAGTTTGCATAATTTTGCCACTTGTGATACTTCTTAGTGGCAACAGTATGTGTGAATCTTTGTAACTGTTTACATCAATAACAAGAGGGTTATTTTGTAGAGCATTTTGCCATTGCCACTTTGGTTTCCTTGCCATTGTATATAAAATGATATATGTTACTCAGAGGCCAAATAAATATTATATGCTAGTGCGAAGACCTTGACTGAATTTTTTTATGTAAGTTTGTGTTCTTATGCTATAGACAAGTTTCACCAAACATTTATTCTCACGCTCTTGTTAGAAGTGGTCTTTCTGTAGCAGAATCATTAATATAGTGCAGAGTGGAAGACACTGCCTTGTGTGGGGAATGCTGAAGAGAAACGTGTCTGGCTCATAGTTTTTGGTTTTTTTTTTCAGTGTTCTCATCTCCCTCTTCTTCTCTCCCTCTGCCATTATGTTTTCAGTTTATCAGCTGATTCGTAGTCTTGTTGCCCCTTAATATTTCAACTGCTCGCAGGTTCCTGCTGCTCCTTTCGCTGTCTCTGTCCCTCTTCTCTGCCCTAGTCTTACCTCTCTTCCATTACCTTCTTTTATGACACCCTCTCTTTATGTACTTGATGAGTCGGGAGGGTGGCCAAGAGATACTAGTGCTTATCTCCAGTTTTGACAGGTCCTAGGTTTAAATCTTAGTAGCTGCCAATGAATTCATCACTTGCCAGCTCCTTAAAAGACTTGCAAGTCTAATCTCTGATACAGCCATATATGTGCTGAAATGGGATTTTAAGAAACCAAATACACAAAGCTGCTGAATGCTGTTTATATTTGTTATTTGATACTATTTTGATAAAACAAACAAGCTGACAACAGGACCGTGTCCACCAATTCAAACCTCTGTTGTCTACAAACAGTGCTTCCAGGACAATACAATAAGTCAGCAGACTGACCAGGCTTGGACTGACCCTCGGTGGGAGAAGGCCGCAGTTGCCACTTCAGTCCTCAGGCTTCACAGGCTTGCACCATAGCTTCCAGATTAAGGGTTAGCATATCCCTGTAATCCCACAGTCCTAAACTGCCCCATTTTTGTTTTCGTTTTCTTATTAAGCTAGATCTGTCATGCTCATATGTATCTAGCTCTAAGCATTGTATTATTCTTTGTAAGGGGAGTCTTTCTGCCACTGTTTTATTTAGCATTTTTCTTAAAAACTATGCTAAGATTGGAGTAACGACGAGGAGAAGTGAGAACTGTGATGTGGTTTCGCCCCACTCAACACTTAATGTCTCGCTGCCACTGATCAGCCATACAACTAATTCGTATCCAGTTCATTTACTATTAGACTAATCACAATCTCTGGCAACATTGCAATTCAGCCACAGAGACACTGTCGGCAGACTAAATGATAGTGTCTGGTGAGTGCCGAAACTGTCTCACCGACACACTTAAGCTGCAAACGCAGTGCCTTCACATTCTCCTCGTTTTCTTTGTGAAACCTACTTTCACTGTGAAATTGTGACGGGAGATCTATTTAATCTCTAGTCGGCGACGGAGTGGCATCCATTTACTTTCCTCTCATTTTCACAAAGGTTCCGTGAAGATTTGAGTTTTAGCGCTGCAATAAAATTTCTCCCGTTTTTGCCTCAACAAATCAAGTGATCGACATGGTCAAGCCTAGATCTAGACCTGGTGGATGCAGTTTGCAGTGTAGTGTGTTGTCCGCTTTTCAGTGAAGGGTCCAACCAGTTCTAGAAGCAAACGAGATGTGGGTGGCTTCATCCTTAAATAATATGAGACACATTAATTTGTCTTCGTCTTTTCAACGAGAGCTGTATCGTCAAAACACACAGTGGAATGTGGATCCCGAATGGAAAGTGAAACGGATGCACTCGGATTGCATATCCAGCTCGATTTCTACTCTCGAGATTTCCCAAATTCACGCGTGGAAAACGAGGGGAATGTGAGGGCACTCCGTTTGCAGCCTTACGCGATGACCATAGACAGTTTTAGGGCGCGAAACCACAGGATCAGGCAAGTCAGTCACATCACATTGCTTCACCAAAGCAAATTTTGTTCACACTGACGACGACGCAGATGTCTTTTTGAAGTTTTTCTGCTTTCATGAATATAAACGTGTCTCGACTTTCTAATCTTCTATTCCAGGCCTCCGAAGGCAGTACATGTTTTAACAACTCCGAGCAGAGTACTAAAGACACGTTTAATCTTCTGCTGATAATGTTTTTAGTGTCTGTAGGTCAGAGGTCAATAGCTATGACTTGCGTTTTGGAGGTAAGCGACCAAAGTTCGTATTAAGATACCTGGCCCGATTAACAGCAATGCTTTGCTTGCACCCGGGTTTTATTTCATAATAGGCCTGCAAAGTGACACCTAAATACAACGAAGGTATCAAGATGTCAAAGAAAGCTGTGGAGTTTTTTTACGATGTCATATCCCCTTATTCCTGGTTTGCATTTGAGGTATGTAGCATAATACTGTGAGATTCTGTTAGTCCACCACCACCACCAGCTATTGGGGGAGGGGGGGTGTTATGAAAAGGTTTTATGTTATCCAGGGTGCTCTTCATGAGAAGCAAAATCGTTGGTACTGTCGAATGGGCATGTGCTTGGCAGTGGTTGTATTAACAGAGTTCCGCAATCGTTACAACATTAGTTCAGTGCTTACCGTTTTATTTTTCACATACTTGGCTGAAAGATACCGGAACTCGGCCCTTCGGGTGTAGACTAGTTGTTGTGAGATGGGAGTCCAACTAAACAGTTATTAAGCCTACCCATCCATTATGTGTAGCAAGGACCGAACACCCATGCTACTTAAATTTGATTGTTTGAGGTTGCAGGATGTAGGGGAAGGAATTGAGAGTAAACTGCTGAGTATGAAGCACTAAGATCGTAGTGAATCTAAAAGCCTCATTTATCAATGCTATTACTATAGTAGAACCTCGCAACTTCGAAACTCATGCACTCTTTTGGAAAAATCATATATTATACGTCTTGTTAATAATGCTTGTCTTGAGGATCCCAGTTCGTAGAAAATCACACTTGACTCACGAACTCCAACTTAAACTGAAGTGAATGCTAGCCGAATGTGTGTTCGTGACGTTCTTCTTTATTAAACTTGTATACAAGAACATTTGACTGTTTATTGCAGGGTTTGCTCCGAACCTGCCATCTGTCAACACGGCATTTAACAGATATATGTAGACAATGAAATACTGTTCTATGAAATTATTGGCATTCATTCTGTAGCAATGCAAATGTTCTATTTTTGATTGTACTGGATTTACAACCCCTGTTACTCACATTGTTTAGAGTTCATCACAAACTTCTTGTATTATTGCTACGCACCCAGTGACGCTTGAACCGCATTACTTGCAGGTGATGTGTAGATATCAGAACCGATGGAACATCAATCTTAAGCTGCGACCGTTTTTCTTTCATGGGGTTTTGAATGCATCTGGTAAGTCACAGCAAGTCTTTCAGTACTATTGATTTTGCTGATGTCGTTGTTGTTGTTGTTGTCGTCGTCGTCGTCGTTGTTGTTGTTGTTGTTGTGGTTGTTGTGGTCGGTTAAATTTTGCTGTGAAGGGTGCTAAACTGTGATGTAATTATGTTTACAACAGTGAAGTGTCTCTCTGCGGCGATAAATAAAGGCACACATTAAAATTACTGGGCTTTAGAAAGATGTAAGGACACAAAACAATGGTGCAAGCTGTAACGCAGAAGTCCATTTCCTTTTGACCTCTCACGGGTGGTAGGATTAATGGTTCTGCCTGAGTGTTGTAGGTCTGCAAACAAACAGGTGTCTTTGACGTACATTACCACCAGGAGTCTTAAACACTTCAACAATTCTGAATTTACTGTAAAAGTCTTTTTTTTTTTACTGCAAGGGTCTAATTTTCTCGAATTTCGCGAGTTGAGTTTGACTCGCAAAAGCTACTTCCCGCGATGAAAAAAAATGTTCCGTTCAAATTTTCCAAAAGGCAGTAAATAGTACGCAATTGACCTGAACCTGTACAACCACATTGTGTGGAAAGTACGACAGCTCTGCGATTGTATGGATTCATCAATCTCATCTTTAGAGTAGCCCTAGCTTTTAAGTACATAAACTTCCTCATGAAGAAGAGGAGAAAGACGAAGAAGATAAGCCAAAGGATTTTTAAATGAGCAGTCCAGTAACGACACTCAGGATAACCTTAAGATCTCCGCACCCATATATTCATTGGAGACCCATAATGCTGGGCTCGCGAAAATAAGATCCTCGCGAAAAGCTATTTATGACTAGACCCTTGTGAAAAAAAAATCTACAACTTGGAATTTCACTTCAACCTCTGGTCACAGGCAACCAGGCCCCTGTCACGGTGCCAGCAAAGGCAAGATATCTTCATAGGGATCTTGATCGACAAGCCAAGTACTTTAATGTACCGCTCACGTTTCCAGCGGTAGGTAAGCTTGAAAGACTTTCACATGAGTGTGTGTGAGTGAAGGATTACTGCTAAATGAAATGAACCCGTGTGGCATTGTTTCGCCTTGTTTATCGCTACAGTTAGTTCATCATTGTCATTATTATGTCATTAGCATGATATCACCATTATATTATTTACCAAGCTTAACAAGTTTTAAAAACTTTAACAACTTCATTTAACAGAAACCTAGACCACAGCAGTTGTTATAAGTGGATGAACAGCACTGTAGAGTCTTGATATAAAGCCTTGGTGCATGGAAAAGTTTATTTAGGATTGAGGTATACTTTAATATCGATGTCCCACCTGAATAATAAAGTAATAGAATAATAGTAATCTGTGCATGCGTTATTCATACTTAATAACAAGGTATATTTATTAAATAAATGCTTAATATCGAGATTCCAGTGTATATACACTGGCAACGTGGCGGCACATAGATCTACGTACTTTGGCCACATGAGTACTGTAGGTGATTAGTGTACAAGATTACAGCCTCATTCATACAGTCCCTTCTCATAGCATACTAATCATCTTGCAATACACAATGCAAATGTCCATCAAAGGTACAATACATCATAATTATATAAACCTCGGGACGAGTTTGGTACTAAAGTGTGCCAGTGTAATAAAATACCAAATTATACATGTGTGTGTGTGTGTGTATATGTGTGTGTGTGAGTGTGCGTGCATGCTTGCGTGCGTAAGCCACTAAGCGTGTGTTTGTGTGTGTATGCGTGCAGTGCGTGTTTGTGTGTGTGTGTATTTGTGTGTGTGTGTGTGTGTGTGTGTGTGTGTGTGTGTGTGCGCGTGCGTGCGTGCGTGCGTGCGTGCGTGCGTGCCTGTGTATGTTTTACAATGGAAGAGACCGATTGTCACGGTGTATCCTTTTACAGAAACCCGAGGAACTGTTGTTTATCAAAGGGTCGTTGACGGCCCAGAGATTTCTCACAGCTGTTGACATGGACCAGCCTCAGATGTTGGAGAAAGTATCCAGAGAGTTGTGGTTGAGAGCATGGAGCAGGGTAACTATGGCCATAGAGAGCTGTTACTTTCAAGTTTGGATTTTTTTCCGGACCATTATGGTAGACTGAGGTGGGTATGCGCCTAAAGCATTTTTCTGGTGTCCACTATTTTGCATGTTACAAACTGGAGTCACAGCTAGTTCGTGCTGTGCAACGATCACCAGGAAAATGATATAATGTGCATGTCTATTCCTGCTTTAACACACACTAACAGATTTGAACTTAAATTTAAAGGCTCTCTAATATCTGTATTTACGAACAGACAGGTTTTGCTAATGTCGTTTGTATACTAGCTAGAGTTTTTTTTTTTGTTTTTTTTTTTTGTATTATTGGATCTACCAGGAGGTAAGAGTATATCAAAGCAAAATTCCAAATTTCAAGGAACTTTATTGGCTGATAGGATCAGTAGCACTGGCTTGGACTGGCTAAATCATATTTTTATCTCTGGGTTCACAACTTTTAAGGGACAATTAACATGAAAACAGAAGTTTGATATATCGAAGAAGTTAATCTTGAAACAGAACGAAGATTTTCATTTCGTTGACAGATCTCTACCTTTTGAATTTAGTTATGAATTTCTGACAAAGTTTGTCTGCCACCTTAAGTTTAAAAATGTAATACTAGGGTAGACTTAGTACATCAGAGATAACAGAAACTGTATCACTAAAATTGTGTTCCACTGCTATAGGGACATACTTTTGTTAAATATGGCCACATAATTCTGACAGAACACAGATATACAAATTTATGATATGCCATTACAATTTACTCGAATCTGGAAATAAATAAAAATGGCCAAAGAGACCCTGTCCACAATGTATGGCAGTCCGAACCATAGGCAGTTCTTGAAGAGGCGAAGAATGAAGCTAGTTCTTCAGTCTTCAGCTTGATATTACTTCAACCAACCGATATCACAAAAAGGACGTCGTCCTTTCTAGGTCGTACAGTTTGAAATTATATGCGCACTAGCTCCTTCTTTCGACTGTCGTTCGGCACAGCAAGGAACGCAATTCCAGAAATTCACGGTTAATGGTTCATTGAGTAACTCGCGTTAGCCTGGATTGCTAACAAATAGCCATTACTGTATTTTCATAAATTTGGATGTATTTCTATCATTTATATCTCCATTTTTTCTGAACAGGATGAGGACATCTCAGAGCCTGAAAGCCTTGCACAGGTAAATGATGCTCCTTTTGCGTGTTAAAGTTTGCAAATTAATAGAAGTATCTACCTTACGTTTTCATTGAAGTATCAAAGTACAGTATTAAAATGGTGATTTAGTTTAAGAGTTCGTTCTACCAACCTACTTATGATAAACGATGGTACAGTATTCATCTATTTACAATTTATTTATCTATATTACTTCCCCGAAAAATGTAAGATGCATACAGTTCATTCATCAGCACAGTGCCTGGACACAGGCATACCAGTCTGCGCCAAGTTATAACAAAGAAAAAGGAGGACGAGGAAAGGGGGGGG
>JAWQUT010000596.1:22782-49722 GCA_033807755.1 Ellobium chinense | reverse complement strand
GGGGGGGGGGAGGAGGAGGAAGCAACATATGACAAATAAAGATTTAAATAACTCGTCACTTTTTGTATACAGTAAAATGTCAATAGCAGGTATGCCCTTGGTTCATGGGAAAAGTACAGTACAATATTTATTACTGAGGTGTACATATTGTCGAGTCTACTTGTGTGATGCAATAATCGAATATTAATGGACCCGTGCATGTGAAAGTCATACCTAATAATGAGGTATACTTATGATCTGAGTACTTGATACTGATTTTTCACTAAGCAAATTCTCTTCTTTATCCATTCGAGACATTGTCATACAACACTGACAGCTGATAATGATGGATGCACAATCAATCCGGGCGAAAATGTGCTTTAACTGAATATCTCCAAAATTTCACCAGTAATTTCCCTGTATACTCCGAGTTGCCACCACCAGTCATACAAGTTTTCAAACGAGGTACAGCTGTAATTCTCACAATGGTCGTCAGAATTATTCTCAACATACAGACGAAATGTGCCACAGCCAGGTTTGCGAAAAGCGCCATCTTTCTTCAGCCTGTTTTATTTCTTCACAGGCAGCCAAGCTGGCAGGGCTGTCAGACTCAGACATTGCCGAACTTCTGCCCAAAATTAAAGACGAGGCAGTGAAGGAAAGACTGAAAAAGACAACACAAGAAGCGTTGGACATGGGGGTAAGTTTGAGAACATTTTTTGTCCTGACTTAATTGAAAAATAAGAGGACAGTTTCTACTCATATTTTGTAGAAGGGAGTGCATTGTGCAAACATCTAGAATTTGAAAACAAGACTGATGTACACTGAGCCCTCTTACGCGCCTAAACTTGACAACATAATAAATAATTATATGCTTTTGTTTTACGAGTCACGTATAGATAGCAACATGAACCTCATATCTTATAGGATTTCACAATGGCCAGTTTTTTCAATAATCCTGAAATCTTACATTGTGTTTTGAAATATTACATCTATTGCATTCCCAGGCCTTTGGGTCTCCTCTCATCGTTACTGAGGTGAACGGGCAGAAGGAGTGGATATTTGGAAGTGACAGGTTCCCTGTGCTTGCAGATTGGCTAGGTAAACTCTGTTGTGTGGAAAGTCAAGACAGCTTATCATTGAATTTTAAATTTAGTGATGTGAAGAATTATCTTCGTTGCTTAGTGTTAGATCCTCAGTGGACCTCTGACATAACAGGATGTTCGGGACCGTCAAAATTTTACCTCTATTTTTATGCTCCGTTGCTCTAGAATTATACGGAGACTAGAGTAGTAGTCTAACCTAGGTTTTCACATAGTTCCCATGTAAACGAGCAGACTTCGCTTTTGTGATGTCACATGTTACATGCAATCACTGTCGATCATCGATAGAACTCATGTTGGCTTTTTGTTCATCAGCCTTGTAAACACTGACGGAGACAATTTCACCCATGCAACGACTGTCAAATCACTCTATTCTGGTAGTTTGCATGTAAAATGTCGTAGAAAGATGAGGTAGGTATGTCGCAACAGCCGAATTTTTCCTTCTCAGATCACGTCAGAAAATACTATTTTAGCAGTAACAAAGGGGAGGGAAACGGGGATCGAAACTATGCCTATATAACCGCATTCCCAGTAATATGGAGAACTAACATTTATCTGAGTCGGGGTTTTGAAAAGGTCATTTCAACATTAAAAGGACAGAGAGTAAATATTCTATAAATATGGGAAAAGGACACTACAGAGGGGGATGTTAGCAGCAGCATCTGCTCATGGCGTGCATACCAACAGTATAATGCTAAATGCCGCTAAAGTATTATTTATGACCAAAAATTGTTAGGCGTGGATCAGGGTATTGTGTTTCCTTTAATTCTGTTCCATTGAACAGCAACCTGTTTTTATTTTCCTCCACAGGTGAGAAGTGGGAGGGTCCACAGCCAGGTGTTTCAAGCAAGCTATAAGCTTTAGATGTCTTACCTGTAGCATGTCTCTGGCATAAGAATATATTTTTTTACCAAGTTATTATGCCATAAGAATCAGCATACATGAACTTATACGTGAGAATTGTCTTCCAACTGATAATTTACACTCCTGATTTTCCAAAGTGTTAAGCTCTGCCTTAGTAAGGTGCATGTTTATACATCATGATCTAAATCATTTACACGAGAGTTGGTGTGACAGACCAGTTATCTCATCAACAATCTCTGGCCATTGTAACATATCATAATAGGACTGAGAAGCCGAATGTGCAAAGAGAGAGGTGGCTATGAAGTCATGTTGAGCGTAATCAAGATGGCAAATGAACATGACAGATTGCAAAATAGTGTTGTTGATATGAGTTTTGTTGTATTTTAAGTTATTCCATCCTTTCTTTAAGAGCTGATTGATTTTGGTTTTGTTGAGGTTGTTGTTGTTGTTGTTGTTGTTCTTCTTCTTCTTCTTCTTCTTCTTCTTCTTCTTCTTCTTCTTCATTTTCTTCTTCTTCTTTTGTTTATTTCCATATTTTTTATTCAATAAATGTTGCCATGAATGATACATCTTGAGGATTTTATTATTCTTTTCAAGTTTTATCATAATATGGAACGCCTGGTCAGCTGGTCACATATACTCACTACGGCAAGAAATCAATTAGAACGTCTGCATTTCCTGTGCATATGTTACAGGAGCAAACATTCATATATCTGTCTGCCCGATTGGCTTGTTGGCTGGCTCATTGTCTGTCCGTCCGTCTGTCTGCCTGCCTGCCTGCCTGCCTGCCTGCCTGCCTGCCTGCCTGCCTGCCTGCCTGCCTGTCTGCCTGCCTGCCTGCCTGCCTGTCTGTCTGTCTGTGCGTACAGATTCTTGTTCATTTATCTCTGCTTAACTTGTTTTGTTGACATAAGTCATAATACCCTATTCTAATAATAGCCGGAAGATGCTCGATACAGAGGCCTGTAAGCATACACAAAAATGTGCGGTTTGGTATCAATATCCTGCAAGCATCTCTGCTGTTTTACAGGCAAAGACTGTATGGGCTAAAGGGCAGGTTTACATTCTGGCATCTGAGCTCTCTATTTCGTTTATTCTGTCGTAGCTTTAAGTTTCCGAGAAAGCCAACCACATTATTATTATTATTATTATTATACTCTACTGATCAGGTGTTAAAGTGGAGCGCGATGCAGAAGTTTTTTGTAAGAACCTGTAAAAATGTGATTTTGGTGCATACGTTTTTCTTTTTTACGTAAAACGGTAAATATTTTAGCATCAATGCCAAAAAGTTGCAGACCCTATCATATAACTCTATGGGAGACGACTTACCTTTAGTAGTGCGGTGATAATATCCGCTAATAAGACTGTTACTTTTCTATACCAAACTTATCTGAGAGTGAGGATGATCATTTCTGTTTGCACATGTGAGTGAAGGGTAGTGCTGATATTCAATCAAGCATTGAGGTCAGCTGCATCTGTCAAACTAGCGCGGTATTCATGAGTGTTTTATCAAACTGAATGACACGGTATTGAAACTAGTACTGGGGTTGGGGGGAGAGGGAGCATGCCTACTTAGTAACAGAAGTAAGGAGTGAGCTCACCTCTGTTACTAAGTGCTCCGTTTCCACCTTGTACTATACTTAGTAATAGTTTTGCCATAAAGTGCGAAGTAAATTCAGTAATCTGTTATGGAGTGCGCGCACACATACAGAGAGAGAGAGAGAGAGAGAGAGAGAGAGAGAGAAAGAGAGAGAAAGAGAGAGAGCTTGAAGTTCAGCTGTTAAGCTGGTTCCCAGAGTTTATTGTCCATTACACACAAATTATTCTGAAAGAGAAATTTTTGAATGAAGAATAAAAATGTTTTGTAAAATTCCCCCACCCTCCCCAACGCACGCACGCACACATACACGCACGCACGCACACATAAACACACACACACACACATACACGCACGCACGCACGCACGCACACACACACACACAAACTCTGACTCGGTACATCATTACAGTATTGTGCCAAGTATGAGATCGTGATCTTGTTCTTGAACTATGAAGAGCAGGAAACTAAGCAGAGCTAGAGTAATGGCTGTGGAAGTAGCGGCAAGAAGTTTGGTGAACACCTCAGTCCTACAACAATGACCTACTTAAGATGCTCGAAATCTGAGGACAGGCGCGGTCACAAATCCTGAAAGATCCAACAGAGATTGCAGAGAAGAGCTCAACTTGAGTATGGACCAACCGCAAAACAGTAAAATACCAGATCTGCAACTTTCATCATGGCTTCAGGGTGGCTGAGAGATTTTTCAGTGAGGATATGAAATATGGAGGTTGCGGGTCAAATCCCTCCTGAGGCAGTGGTAAAAAACATGAACACGTTTAACAGGTTTACTTAACTGAAACCCAGACCACAACTGTTGGACGTGGGTGAACAACAGAGTATATACATTGGCGGTTGGACAGCACACAATACAGATAATAATAAAGATCTACATAAAGAACTCCCATAAATAGAAGCCAGATAATGAATATAATACAAGTTCAGCCTCATTCGCGATTAATCCCTTTCTCCACACATCACTGGGACCGGCTCACTGCACACATCCACTGCAGTTTGCATAGGACACTTGGAAATTATGACAGGAGTGTGGCTCAGCCTCTTTAAAGTAATGCAAGTCAAAGGGCCGAAACACTCACTTAAATGGTGTTATCATAATGGTTACGGCGTTGGACTCAAGATCTGAAGGTCGTGAGTTCGATTCCCGACCACGGTCATGTTGTAAGTGCCTTGGGAAAGCATTTCATTCTCATTTTCCTCAGTCCACCCATCTGTAAAATGGGTACCTGGCTATAGGCAGTGGAAGATATTGTCAGAATGCAAGTGATCAGCGCCTATAAATGGCAGCGGCACTGTATGCTCCCCAGGGAGTCGAGAAAGTTCTAGAGTGATCAGGCCTGCTGGGGTAATGATAGTGTGAAGTCGCGTGAGCGGGCATTAGCCTGGATACGAGACTTATAAACCGCATTATTATTATTATTATTATTATCATCTTCTCTTCTATCTTCTGTTGCCTCGATCTTCGAATAATAGGGTTTCCTTTCTTTGAGCCTATATGGTGTTTTAGTATTTGTGGTGAAAATCTGTATCCCGTTGGGGTTTGTGCCTACAGAAACTTTAATGGCAGCAGCGATCTGAGATTCAGGATTCTCGGTTTACTTCTGTGTGGCATGCATGCAGATATGCGGTGTGGGCATGAGTACCATTAATATTATATTAATAGTTGTACTGTCATTGATGCAGTGATAATAAATTTCTTAATTTGGATAATAAATATATTATTATCTTATCTATCTCATACTTCACAATGTCTTTCCATGTTATAGGTTCACAATTACTCTGGTCCAGAAAGTTGCAAAAGGCGACCCTCCTGGAATGAACTTCTATTAAAATTATTTATTGACAATGGTTACTGTCGACCCTCCTGGGATCATCTTTGTATATTTGATTCACTAAGACCATCAATTTCCCAACACTATAGGGGCTGGAGGTGCCGCTGTTGCTACATCGCAACAGCATACAAATTTTTAATGTTTACGAAAGTAACTAATACGACGAAATGGAATCAGCGTATTCTAGGGGATTCCCCGAGTTCCTTCCAAATATTCCCGGGTTCAAGGAACATCACTCTAAATCCCTATTATGAAAAAAGGACGATTCCCTTTATAAATCCGATAAAAGGATTGTTTTTGATCCCAGGGCGCCGTCTTCGAGATAAATCTAATAAGTCACAAAAATATACATCTTTAGAATGATGCTGAAAATGTTCACAGAAGCAAGCCGATTCCTGTGTGTGTTACCATGTCGGGTCAATTTCTGAAGAGAAATCGAAACACAAGTACAGTTTCGATTACACGAGGTTTTCGCCATTCGGTAGGCCTATCGGCCGAATTCAGTGTGGCCATTCGTGAGAATTTTCCCGTTTTGTATGGTAAAATGGCATTACGGAAACCCATTTTTTTTTCGTACATCGATAGTCTAAATGGCTTTTCGTAAGTTGTTAAGAACAATCACGAAATGTTTGGTAAAGTAGGTAAAATGTCTGGTTTTGCCAACAGCAAAATTATAGACTTTCCCCTTGGATTTGCTTCAATATCGCGGACAGGGGAAATGTAGGGAAAAATCACTCTCGCTATAGGAGAAAAGCACATAACCGTAGTGGCAATATAGCTGTTACACATCGAGGTCAAAGAGCAGCTGTGCAAGTCCGACTGTGAAGAAGCACGATTTCAAAGATGGGAGCATCGAAGAGGACTGTTGAGTTCTTCTACGATGTTATTTCGGGCTATTCATGGTTTGCATTTGAGGTAGATATAGAGTCTAGACTACTAGACTAAGTCTAATTCTGCATCGTATGGGAGATAGGCATTGAGGCGTTGTGATTGTGAGAGGATAACGCAGCTCGTTCGACCTTCGTGGTTTTGTCGTCTGCTCGCTGGCGTTCTCAGCTTCCCCTCTTACCCCCCACCTTTTTATCTCTGTCTTCCCCCCCAACCTCACACACACAGAGATACATTATAGATCACACAATGCACAAATAAATAAAAAAAAACATGGAGTTATTTTGGTGTTTTTTTTGTTGTTGTTTAATTTTNCCCTTTTTTTGGGGGGGGGGGGGGGGGGGGGAGGGGGTAAGAGAAAGGGTGANTCTTACCCCCCACCTTTTTATCTCTGTCTTCCCCCCCAACCTCACACACACAGAGATACATTATAGATCACACAATGCACAAATAAATAAAAAACATGGAGTTATTTTGGTTTTTTTTTGTTGTTGTTTAATTTTTTAATTTTTTTTTTTTNGGGGGGGGGGGAGGAGGGGGTAAGAGAAAGGGTGAAAAGGGATAATTGTGAACTCACCATATCATGTACCATTTTTTATATTAGGCCTACTGACCTACTTTGAATCTCACTGCATTGCTTAGAATAGACTAGATATTAAACGGCCGTGTTTTGTTTGTTTGGGTTTTTTTTGGAATTGTTGCAAATCATCTTCAATGATTTACTGATTCAGTTCAGGCCAGATACAGAATCAAGAAATCCTTCAGTTGAGAGGAATGCAAGCAGTTTTCTAATTCATTCTATGAAGCAAAATGCATCAAATAAGATGGAATTTCAGAGGGACATGGGGGAAAAGTTCATTGATGAGAAAAAGTATTTTTTCCAGAATATCCAGTTTTGGGCTAAACTAACTGTCCTATAGTATGTGCATATTGGGCTCTTCCCACTGCAGAGCTGATGTCTTGTAAAGTTAACAACAAGAATCAGTGAAGTTGTGATAATATTTCTTGTTTCCAGGTTTTATGCAGATACCAGAAGCCTTGGAACCTTTCTTTAAATCTGCGACCAATCTTCCTGGGAGCTCTGTTTAAGGCAGCTGGTATGTTTGTAAACGTTTGTTGATTATATTTTAACATATTTTGTTTCAGCCATTGCTGAGTCCTGTTTCAGCCATTACACAAGTTTCAAAGATACAAACAAGAAACTTTATTTGCTCAAGTTTAACAAATGAGCATCCAAAATAGCATCAGTTTTTCATTATCATTTTACTAATGAATATGGAAATAAAAACCAATAAAAACATATCTGCTGCAGGAAGGGTCTGCATATGTAGCTGGATGAATAGTTTTCACTTAACCCAAGTACTGGACATGCCTGCAAAATAGTTAAATTTTGGTACATATAAGATTTGCACTCGCAAAAGATGCCATAACTGTGACACAGAGCTATTACACTTGCATAAGGAAAAGTTGAGCCTGGCCAGGAATACTGTATTAATGAATACATTTTGTGCATGTCTGATTAAAACAACAAATCTGGTTTAATGTTTTTACTTGTGTAATATTGTAATTGCATTTGATATAAATGAGACACAGTTGCAAGCTTACAAAACAAGAAAGGAATTTGCTGCTTTTTATTTGACTGTTGTTGTTAGTTTGGTCAGTAATTTATTCCACCCACCCACATTCTCACCAAAAAATAATTTTGCCTTGGAGGAGGCCTGGGCTCCACTGAGTGCCCATCTAGTTTTTGTTTATTTTATTTTAGTGCTGAAATAATCCAACACATTTTTCATTCACATGTCTGATGCCAGACAACAAAGGACCAGCAATAGTACCAAACAAGTTTCCTTATATGCTGGAAGATTACCGGAGACTGGCAAAGTACTTTGGTGTTCCCATGAATATTCCCAAGGTGAGGATGCTATTTTGTGTTTTGTTGATTAGGGCACTATTCTGTCATTTATGTTGGCTTATCAGTCCCTACTTGCATCGAGAACTTATTCAGCAGAGCATAAAAAAGATACACAATCTGTATCTGGTCACAAAACAAAACTGTGGTCTCTCATACTAATTCTTCCGTTCTTTTTTTTTTTTTTCAGTCTTTATTTCTCATAATGTATTAAATGTGACCAGAAGTCTAATTGTTTTGTGCAGACTACTTCCTCTTTTAAGAGTTCTTTAAATTGCTAGTTACAAAAATGTCCATGTTGAATATAAAGTTTGTTTACTTCCAATGATGTCAAGTGCTATGCGATTTTATAATTCAAAATGGACAAAATGTCTGGTCAGCAATGTTGTTTAAATGTACACATAGCAGTTTATAAGCTTAACAGGATTGAAAATTTTAGTCAACAAAATCCAAAAATTTCCTTTGTTGGTGATGAAAATATGTCATTTTAATTTTTAGCATGTAATTTTAAATCATTCCCTTGGTTATTATTCTGTTTGTTTCTATTGTCCCTCAGAATGCTGTCTACATGTCCATATTTATGTTTTTTTCACTTTACTTGTCGGTCTTGAGGAAGTGTTTGAAACATTGTTTATTTTTAATAAATTCACTGTATGGCTTTCAAAAGGTTTTGTGTAGAACCTCGGCTTTTATTTCAAGTTTACAAACTGCTGCAAGCCTCTACTCATATATTTATACAATTTCATTTTTTTTTTTTTTTGGTTGTTCAGGACCCTCTGGATATGATCCTAACCAAAGGTACTCTACAACCTCAGAGGTTTCTCACAGCTGTGGATATGCATAAGCCTGAGATGCTAGAACAAGTTACCAGAGAGATATGGATGAGGGCATATAGCACAGTAAGCATTATGATCTATGATGAGTGTTATATTTCATCACTAATGCCACTCCAAGCCACTCCAAGCTTGGTAGAATGCTAAAAAATCCATCAGCCAGCCAAGATATAACTTAACTCTTGTAGTGCTAGAGCTGGATTTAACGACTATCTGTATGTGATGCAGATGAAGTTTCAGTTGTTACTCTGTGCCCAATGAAGGGAAGTTCAGGTCAGTCTACCTTGGTTGGTATCAGCTATTTTAGGCAGCAGCAATGAGATTTGTTATAGGCCATCCTAGCAAATTGTACATACCTAGCAAATTGTACATTATCCATGAATTGAATTTTAGATTTGTGAATTCAGTTTTTCTGTATGCTGATATTTTATTTTGCTTCAAAGTATCAAAGCTTTCAAAGATATAATTTCAGACTCAGATAATGAGATTACATTTTCACCTGCTGAATTATAGGCGGAACACAAGCTTTGCTGTAGAGAGTTACTCTATTTGTTGTTAAATCTCATTTTATGACATTAAATCTAAGAAAGCAGTTTTCAGTCTTCATTTAAACTATGTACTCTGTTTTTTTGTGATCAGGTTCAAATAATGTATTGTAACCTCAAGACGTTGCCTGGGCCATGGAGCCAAAGGGCAGGGCTGCTATTTCATCTATCAAATCAGATAGTTTGGCTTTCGATAATTCAGATGATAAGATAAAACATACTAGGCTATTGTTTCATATTGTTATGTGCACACAGTATTTTCTCATTTAGCAATGATTTTTAACCGAGGTAAATTTTTTTTTTTTTTTTTTCATTTTTAAAGTTATCTTCTGTGTAGGATTCAAGCATCAAACTGCTGACTGTCTGTGCCTGTTCAGCGAAACTTAGAGACATTCATGTGCACAAGAAAATTATTTTTGAATGATTTCAATAAATGATTAACACTCTTAGCCTATACTATTGTTTCCAACTACCCATCACTAGTTCAGGTCCATTAACCCTTGTGATGTTATGGTAGAGCCAGTTCTCACCTTCACTTCTCTATGCTTGGTGCAACTGTAGAATAAATTCACACGCAAGCATCAACTATGTGATGCAGCAGTCGAATTCTGCAGCCCTGTGTCAGCTGGTTGGCGTAAAGACAACATGTAAAATAGTCATTATCTGTAACAATCGGTCACACAGCCTGTGGGAGGCTGGACCTGAGAAGACTCCTGCTGCTAGAATTAATGCTCTTTGTCTCTTGGCATTTATTTTTTAGTGGAATTACTTTCTTGCAGTGTATCTAATACTAAAACATGAGTAAGGCCAAATCATTCACTGAGTAAACTGGTGAAGAACTTTTGACAATTGAGTTGGCATAGAAAAAGATTAACAACCCAGCAGCATTACAATAATCCCTATCGTATTGAGGTATTAGCTTTTGGTAATAGACTCTATAGGATCAAGAATTTCAAAACTTGGGGTAATTAGGGCAGAAATGAGTCAACAGTTTGTAACAAAATTTACCCACCCTCACACACTAATATTTTCATTTTCTGTTCCCTGAACAACAGGATGAGGATATTTCAAGACCAGAGAGTTTAGCAGAGGTAAGTATCCTAGTTTGTTCTTTTTATTATAAGGCAGAAGGTGGGATTCGAAACATATGTTATCACTTTCTGCAATACATGGTTGGACCTAACAAACTCAGATTTAAGGAGATCAGTCCATAATTTAAGTTGGTGAGGTCAAAAGTAAATACAGTATAACTGTAGAAACTATAGGACTTGAGACCAGAGTATGACAATAGGACTTGAGACCAAAGTATGACAATCAGTATGCAAGGTCTTTTTATAATATGAGATTCGAGATTTTGAAGAGCTGATGTATTTGTGAAATTGAATATTCTCTTTTCATTGTTTATTGTTTCTCTTATTGTGTAGGATGTTAACTCTTTTCATTCACAAGATGCATGAGGAAAGAAATATTTGCATCCACATTCTTATAAAATAGTATAAAGAACATGGTTGTATAGAAGTGTAATGTCAGCACAGATCAGTGACATATGTATGGAAAGGATGGTAAATCACTGATGCTAAGTTGAATGTGCAGATGAAAAGTGTTGAGGATTTGACATTGCCACCAGTCTTCATGTCTTTATCAGAATTCCATATGCATGTGGTCTTAGAGTTCCAGTCATCATGGTCCATTCACCAAATCTCTGTAAAACAGAATTCTGCAAGACCTTCATGTCATTGCTAGTATGGCATAGCAGTGTAAGCACTTTCTACCTCTAAGCTATATCATGGATGAGATGTTCAACTTAGGTGCTGATGATAACTCATCCATATTACATAGTGGATGAAAGACCATCTGTTTCTGAGGCAAGCATCATATCCGTTGTATAGCATAGAGGTAGACAGTGTTTATGCCCTTATACCTCACCAGCAAAATTGTGTGCTTGTGTGTATTCTGTTTATCAGACTTCTGTTCATTGGAATTATGCCTAACATTATCAAATGATTGGTGGAGTTAAGTGGACATCTGTAATTTTGGTGATTTCCTGACAGGCAGCCATAAAAGCAGGAATGGCAGAGAAGGATGTAACCACTCTTGTACCTATGATAAAAGAAGATAGAATCAAAGAAAGGCTGAAAAAAACAACACGAGATGCTTTAGATCTGGGGGTAAGTAGATTTGTCTGTTCTGCTCTGTTTTTTTATGTGGGAGGAGAAGGAGACAGATGGGAATGCCACAAGCTCATTGTAATTACTGTATTTCTTGTACCAGTTGGAGAGATAAAGAATACAGAAGCAGTATCACAATCTTAATGTTTTATTCTGTTCCAGATCAGTAGTTGTAGATCTTGTTTGGGCAAGTTTGTACACTTTGTGTACCACTATTTGCAATACTGCATCTAGTTTATTATCCAATATCTGAGCTATACCACACATTTATGCCTTAAGACAGGCCTGGGAACTGAAAGGGTAATAACCTGACCAGGCTGTAATACAGAAAATGTTGAGTCAAACTTGTGTTAATGTCAACAGCTGCTGGACTGCCAATCCTGACCCCTGAAAATTCTCAGTCTGGCAAAATTTATAGAAAGTGCCAGACCAAATGTCCAGCAGACTGTTGTCTTGATTCAGTGTCTTGTTGTCACATCTCTTGGTCAGACAAAATTTGATTTAGTGTGGCATGACATAGACACTTACACTTGCTGAATGTGCAGCAGCATTTTGACCATAGTTGACACTTCAGGACCTCACCTGTCCAAAAAAGCCTGCCTGGCCACGCAAACTGTGTCAGAGTAGCTCTTATTACATTTACTGAAGGCAAAGGGCTGTTCTTGTTGACATCATTCTTATCCTTTTCCCAGGCATTTGGAGTACCGGTTATTGCTACAGAGATTGATGGCTCAAAGAAATGGGTTTTTGGCAGCGACAGATTTCATATCCTGGCAGATATGATAGGTAAGGAGACATATATTATTTCTACCTTCTCCTAAAAATGCAAACAAAACAAATCACACCCCATGGTCCCTTTCTTTATAATGGATAATACAAAATATGCTTAAATTGAAGCAGTTCAACACATCCCATGAATTTCATTATTATGTACAGTTTAGTTTCTTTTGCTTGCCATGGTGATCTATTCCGATGTGATTAGCTACCCTCAACTTTGAAAAAAGATCAATTAGTAGTGGGCATTGGAGAGATTTCTTAAAATTTTTTTTCATTTTGGTCTCTCATGCTACCTTTATTCAGTGTAATTTGCTTTACAAATATGTACCTAAGCTGGCATTAGAACCTTCATAAAAGTAGGTCAAGCAATCAAGATATTTTTATTTCATTAATTTTCATTACTATTTTGTTCTGTGTTTTTTGTTGGTTTTTTTTTCTATTGCAGGTGAGAAGTGGGATGGTCCTTTTCCAAGAGGTTCAGGGAAGATCTGAGACATCTGTAATGTGTTGATGGCAGCTGCTAGTGCCATAATTCTACGACTGCTGAAATAAATAGTGCCATAATTTAAAAGTAGGGTCAACTCCTCTTAATTGCAACTCCTTTGGAACTATGAAGAAGTTGCAGTTACAAGAAATTGTAATTATCTAATGACTTTTATATAGAAATGTAGCATTTTGTTATAGATGTGAACAATGTTGGGATTACTTTATCTGGACTGCGATAAAGTGGAATCAGCTGTACTGGAATTAACAGTGCTACATCTGTGCAGTGTTCCGTGAGAATGAACCTTTAGATAAATGGGGAAATTTCAGCAGTTCTCAAAAACTGTTTGCCTATCCAACCCCTAGACCTCAAAGTATTTATTTATGAGAAGAATGGTTGTTTGTTGCAAAATAAATGAAGTTATTTTGAAGAGGGTGAATTCAATGGTAAAATATGATACTTCTGTTAGTTTTGTAGAATGATTAGCATCATCTAGCTCTCAAGCTACTGGAATAAAATGTCTCAGTTTTAGGCCAGGAGAATATAATCTCTTTGCTGTCTGAGGTGAATAAATCAACCATGTTGAATAATTTTCTCCTGCCTGATTGATATAATCCATTACACCAAAGAGCTCCCTCATGATTGACAGACTGTTGGGGAACTGCTTATTTTAGGTCAGCTCATCATGTCACCTGGAGTTTGGTGATGTGCTTTTAAAGAAAGGATGATTTACCACAATAGCCATAAGAAATTTAATTATGACCATTAAGCTCTGATTGTTATATCTTACTCCAGGATGAATTGGGTCAAAGGAGCTTTTAGAATGCTAAACAGCATATTAAATAAAGAGTTTTTGAATAAGGAGCTGCTTTTCTAAAATAAACCAAGTTCATTTTTATTTTTTGTTGATGAAAATACTGGTCATGGATACAGAAATGAATTTGTTCATTCATTTATCCAAAACAAAATTGAGCCTGAAATCTACATATTTCTTCAAAGTTTTGAGATTTAGAAGAAAGCAAATGTTCAGGTGTAAACAGCATTGAATTACTCTTTCATTTCTTCACTTTATTTCAAAAGCAGTCAGACTTAGCCAGCCCACATTTGGAAATATACTCTTTCTGTGTTCTGCTGGGAATTTTCACACAAGATACAGTTGACATGCTAATGACAATCTTAGTAATCTGTGAAACAATAGACTGATTGGTAACAGTGATCAGACTTGGTAAGGTTCATAAGTGAACTTGAGTTCAGACCTCCAGCATGGAGCACATGTTATTTTCAACTAGTGTAAGTTTAGTTACTTTGTGGATAGTAAAACTACAGTCAAATCTTAATCACAGCTCCTCCAGTGCACAGAGAAAGTTGTGATTATATGGAGTTACATTTATCCAGAATTTTATGTAGAAGTACAGAGGTTTATTTTTTGGAAAATGTTCTGATTAGGTGGAAGTTGTGAATAAACATATTGGGAATAAGTGAAGTAGACTAATAATAATCAACAACTTATCAAACTCTGTATTTCCTTAAAGAGCCTGATGTGGTGGTCTAAAAATATTGCTGCTGAAACCTGAATTTTGAAATCTCAGTGAAAGAATGCAGTTTTGTGATACTGTATATGCAGCTTTGATTGTTTCTTCCGAATTAGAACTGATGTAAGGTAGCCTTTATATGTTACTCTTTACACATATTTG
This sequence comes from Ellobium chinense, assembly GCA_033807755.1. Taxonomy (NCBI): domain Eukaryota; kingdom Metazoa; phylum Mollusca; class Gastropoda; order Ellobiida; family Ellobiidae; genus Ellobium; species Ellobium chinense. Next base: position 35,032 of record JAWQUT010000596.1, on the reverse strand, counting down.
ATATGATTGTGACTATAATCAGCAACTGTAACTAGTATTTTAGCCTACATTCTGTGTATATGACACAATATCTGTTTGTTATGCTATAGGTGTTGTTATTATTGCTCAGGTTATTAATCATTTTTAAGGATATTTACCTCTTAAGAATCAATAGATGATATACCAGATCACATACAAGGTTGTAAATTCCTAGTAACATTATAAAGGATATATTTTATAGGTTATTAGATACAATGGAAGTCGGTTAAACCAATTTAAAGGGGCTGGTCAAATCCTGGAGTAAACCATGTGTTGGGTATCAAGGAGGGGAGTATCTGTTTCAACACAGAACAACAGACAATGAAAAAATTAATACAGTGGAGCTTGGATAACTAATTCTTCAAGACCACTTCATCTTGTTCAAGTTTTCCAAATTTCGAGAAAAGAAATACGTACATACAAGGAACATAGTAAAACAAATTCAGATCTGAAAGTTTGTTCAAGGGATTTGTGATTTTGCTGTGCATATGTTTGAGATATTCATTCTTAACTGCAGTACCTTTTATAAGCGTGAGTGATCATTGTTAAACTGGCTGCACAGTCACTATACACACGAACTGTCAGAGTTTGTTGATGCTGAGAGGAAAGAAATTGTAGGCTCTATAAAATCAAAATTCATGGACCATGAAGTGATAATGCCATTGTGTGAAGAGTTATAGCAGAAAGAAAAGAAGGGATGAGTTCAAGGGTGGAAGTATACTGTGCAGGGAAACTTGGAGGAGTAGAGTTGTAATGCATCAAGAAACTACCACTAGTTGGGAGAAAAAGGAAAAGGTGCACTCAGTAAAATAGCATCACCAGGTTAAATTTTACCAAACTTGGTGCTGTGAAGGTTACTATTCAATGTCAACTCAAATAATTTGTAGGAACAAAAATGTCAGTACTTCAACTTGTTTCTTCCTTCCAGGCATCATCTGCAGAATGAGTCACACAGATTTACCACTTCCTTCTCACACTAACAGTTGTGCTGCGTATACTGCCAGTTTGTCTCATAAAAGTCATTTCAAACAGTAAGGTTGAGGTTGTGATATGCAAATATTAAAACACAGAAAATAATTTCATTTAAATTCAACTATTTCTGTTTTCATATTTACAGAAGGAGTTCACAAAAGAATACATTGGTAACACAAAAGAATGCATCGGTAACTAAGTGGGGCTTAATAAATCCTTTGGTTGCAGCATTCTTACAAATGAACTGATCTTGGTTTAACCGACTTCCACTGAATATATAATAATGGTATGTCTTGGTTAGTTGGCTCCGCAAGTCCTAGCACATTTTATTCTGATGTTTGGTATCTTGAGAGGACATAACCTTGTGAGTGACGAGTGGTCATATCAATACAAGTCAGTATTATTCTGGATCCATTATAGTCAATGGTATATTTCTTCACCTTGTGTCTCACTTTTTTCTGTCAGTCAGTCCTCATGTCTGTTACTGTACCATAATTGTTGAGAAAAATTGCAAATACATACAAAGCTCCACAGAGATAATTTCACGAAGCAGCCCAGTGTGAAGCTTTGTACTTTACTGGTTGGTTTATTTTGTAGATCCATACCTTAACAGCAGTCAACTTACCCTCTACTATGATTGTTGCTGTTGATACCTTATTGAATACGACTGATATCGTTTATCAGCATCTGTTGTTACAATCCTCCTCTCTTTGTCCTGTGTTTCTCAACCGTCTCAATCATGTCTCATCCATATCTAAATCAAGTCTCAGCCATGTCTCAAACAAGTCTCAACCATGTCTCAATACTGGCTCAAGCAAGTCTCAGTCATAACTCAACTAAGTCTCAAGCACTTCTCAAGTATTTCTCAAACATGTCTCAACCAAGCCTCAGCCACATATGTCTCAAGCAAGACTTGACCAAGTCTCAACTAAGACTTAACCAAGTCTCAACCATGTCAACTTTAATAACATTTATTAAAAGGGTATGACAAGGAAAGAATCTGCAAAAGAGGTAAAGATTTATATTTTAAGTTAGAGCACAACAAAAAATTTGCAAAGGCTTTTAAGTCTTATTCAGCACCAGCTCAGGATAGATATAGGCATTGTCAAGGAATTTGCATGACAAATGTACATGTTAAAATAGGCATCAACCATAATCCAAAGTAGAGAACATGAAATAAATACTGAAAGACTGACCCATCAAACTGAAATTGAAGAGAACAAAATATTTCTAGTAGTGTAAGCCCTACACACTGTGAAACATCGACTTAACATTTTTAAAGCATAGAGCAAATTATATGTCTTATAAATTAAGTGCAAACACAGCAGAGGCTAGATAAACTGCTTTTCACAACATGCCATTCTAAAAATCAGATGTAGCACCGCGCCACCCATCTCAGCAAAACTTCAGTGACAATGATTTCTCTCTCTCTCGCAGTCTCTCTCTTTGCCTCTCTCTCAGTGTCTCTATATCTGTCTCTGTCTGTCTGTCTGACAGTCTCTCTCTCTCTCTTCATGAAACTGCCATTTGCTCCCCTTCCCTGCCCCATCCCACTACCACTAAAACTTCACGGTCTGTATTTTCCTTTTCTTTTAATTCCTGAATGCTCTCGTGGACACACCCACCGGGTCCAGTGGATACACACACACCGGGTCCAGTGGACACACACACACCGGGTCCAGCGGACACACACACACCGGGTCCAGCGGACACACACACACCGGGTCCAGCGGACACAAACACACCGGGTCCAGCGGACACACACACACCGGATCCAGCGGACACAAACACACCGGATCCAGCGGACACACACACGCCGGGTCCAGCGGACACACACTTCGGGTCCAGCGGACACACACACACCGGGTCCAGCGGACACACACACACCGGATCCAGCGGACACAAACACACCGGGTCCAGTGGACACACACACACACACACACCGGGTCCAGTGAACATTTATTCATCAAAGACGGGAGGAAGAAGTGAGTGAGAGTCAGAAGAAGAAAGGCCAAAATTTTGGTGAATCACACCTGCAAGAGCAACACTTAACCTGAAACATGATACACGTTGTTTCTCAACTTACACTATTGCCGTCTGTAATGTACTTCTCGGTGAACAGAGAGAAAAAAAAATGTTGGCGATGGTATGATCGCAGTGGACAAACTTGCAGACCCCATGATTTGAATAAAACTTCGCTGTGTTTGTCTGACCTCTGCAATATGACAAAATGGGAAGCCATACCCCATTCTTAATAGGCCTATCAGTCCCTCGGCAAGCTATGACCGCTGCGATTAATGCGGAGTCGATAAAAAAACAATGCACTGACGTGCGAGTGGTGTTTGCTATACTTGTATCTTTGCTTCATTCATTAACATGTACAGTCAAACCTCTTTATATCGCCAACTCCGGGACTTTTGCCCAAGTTGGCACTATAACGAGGTTGGCGGTATAAAGGGGTTGCTATAAATCAATACAAATTTATTATATTAATTCTAAACATCCCACTGTAGCAGCGATAACTTGACGAAGCACAGCAGTTTAATATGGAGCTAGGGTTGATCACTCAGTTACCTCTCAAAACGCCTGCCTATCGCTGTCAATGAATAATACTTTACAATATCCTTGGATACCTGAAGAGAACGAACGTTTATTTACAATACTGGCGCAAGAGAAACAAGCAAGGCTTACCAAACAATAGTAAGGCTACCCGATACTTTAGCCTTCGCTTGGCGGGTTCTTCAGTGATGCATTCCTGTGTTAATTCTTTCAAAACAAGTCTGAGCTTCAAATCTGCATTCTTTCAAGTGGAGCGGCGTGGTTGCGGCGTTGGATTCAAGATCTAAAGGTCATGGGTTCCATTCCCGACTAAGGTCGTGTTGTGGGTGCCTTGGGAAAGCATTTCATTTACATTCTCCTCAGTCCACCCGCCTGTAAAACTGGTAGTTGGCTATAGGCAATGAAAGAGATTGTCAGGATGCTAGTGATCAGCGCCTGTAAAGGGCAGGGCACTGAATGCTTCCCAGGGAGTTGAAAAAGCCTTAGATTGACCTGGCTTGTTGGGCTAATAATAGTGTGAAGTCGCGTGAGCGGACATCAGCCTGGATACGAGACCTATAATTCGCATTATTATTATTATTATTATTATTATTATTATTGCCATTTAACAATATAATGTAAAGAACAGTTATTTTCATGTTATTTCTCTTTACTTCAAAAATATTCCGAGACCAGTAGAAATATCCAAGTTCTAGAGAGAAGTCTTCCACTTCATTATTTTGGACTCGAAAATTAATATGTGGTACAGACCAATTGTGGTTGTTCAAAAATATATAATGATATAGTAAAAGTATTCCAATTTCCCAGCCGTTTCACCAAGTCCCGCTCGCTACTCTTGTATCGCTTGATCAATACTGGGGTTTGATGAGTTATGTCCCTTACATTCTGCCACACAGGTTTAGGCGTTTATTGTGAGGTTGTAGGAAATTTACGATCGAAACCTCCACGTTCAAGTTCACTGCTTGTAGGAGTCTAACTGGGGCAGAGTAGAATCATTCCAGCAAGAAGAAGAGATTCTATAGAATACGGCGCAAAGCATTCAAAGGGCACTGTTTTGTTGTTTTTTTACATGGTGCTTTAGGGGAATAACTAATCTTCCATTGTAGAATACAGTATTTTGCTGTAGTACCCACTGCCCTTTTCTAACTCAGTACATTTTGCATGTAGAATTGCTCTCCGAAGTGCGAGGTTTGCTTTTCTCTATCACAGATGGTGATTTTGAGAACATTTCCCTAAGCTCATCATAACTTATTCCTGTGACATGTTCAAAACTGAAGACCTACCAACCTCTACCTTCAGCTCATCCTATCCACACACTTTATCTTTCACTCTATTCAAACCTGTCATTCTATTCACGCCTAGAATCCACTTTTGTTACCTCCTGAGATGATACATACTGTACATATAAGACAGAGTGGAACAGGGAATTATCGTAGGAGGAACCCCAGCATTGGTTTTGTGATTCAGGGTCCGTGACTGGCACATGTCATAGTCATAAAGTTTTCGGAGAATGATGTCAGGGTTTCTCGGTATCGGCACCCTCAACCCCTCGAACTCACAGGTCGTGAGAGGAAAAACTTCATCCTTTAGAAGAGCAAACGTTCTGCGGGTGTAGTGAGTCAACGCCCAGACGTATTTTGAGTTCTCTGTGTAGAAAAATATATCAATGAAAGGATAGTGTGAATTCGTGGCCAAGAATTTCCAATGCATTATAGGCTCCACTATGAGTTTGTATCCTTCAATGCAAGAAATGGCTTCTCTTGTTTTCATCCAGTCAGAAACATTCACAGCGATGTCCATGTCATCGTCCCAGGGAATAAAGCCATGATGGCGATGCGCGCCAAGCAGTGTACCTGCGCGGACAAAGTACTCTATCCCAGCGTTCTCCAAAAACTTGACAAGGACCAGATAAAGATGGAGAAAGTTGAGCCTTTCCTTGTCTGTCATTGCTGGAAGGAAAGCAGTGTGGTCTTGATTTTGCAAACGGAAGGAAGTATTGTTTAGATTTTGATACTTAACCATGCCAGTCAACTTAGCTGGGTCTATTCTGGATTCATATTTTGTCAAACACTCGTAACTGGTAGTGACGTTGGTAGGACTAGAGGACATTTCCATTACAAGTATGTCGAGGGTGCCGATGTACCGCCAGGCATTCGGCCACAGCGGGTAGAGCAAGAGATTCCTGGCTGGAGAAATAAACATGCAGGCAAACAAAGCAAGTACGAAAAGACCTATGGCTTTTGTTGTTCGGAGGAGACAGCCAGATCTCGACACTGTCTTAAACCAAGATGAAAGAGCCATTGTATGATAGGTAGATTGAGGGCTAGATGTCAACATTTAGTTAGGAGTAATGAAAAGAGTTGAACCCTGTGACGAGCTGGTGGAAGAGAGGAGGAACCTTCCAAAGCATGTCGTGTCAGAAGTGATAATCTTTCAACCGATGGTTTCTCAAGGAGAAAATAAGGAAGAGTGGACGCAGCGCCGACTTGGGAACACTCTAATTTGCCGAGGCTTTGTTCGATCCAGCGACTGATGAATCTATTTTAGAAACACTTATTCATTTCTTTTGTTGAAAACAGTTTTGTTTTAAAATTGCAGAACTTCATAACATTCTTATTCGGTAAGTTTTCTGTCCATCTGAGGTTTTCGGTTCCGGAAGTCGAGGATCTTGTGCCCAGGTAGTCTATATCAGAGCCTGTTGCACTTCCATGGTAATTTCAATCCTAGTTTGTAAGAAATGTCCATTATTTTGTCGTATGTGAACACATACTGGGACTGAAGTAATACGTATTTATTTCTAACCTCCTCTTTGGGAGTGCCGGTGATGGAAGTGATGCAGCTTCCTCTGACAAAGAATGGGGTCGGGGATAGGGGTGATTGGGGGTGGGGAGAGGAGGGGGGTGAAATCCGTGGAATTTAGAAGTAAAAGAGATTTGGCTTCCTTAGGGGGTTATGGAATATTTAAGAAGCAGAGACCGAAGATGTGACGTTTTCAGGGAATTCTGCAAATGTTGCTTTGCCTACAGAATACAACTGGAATTAATTTGGATTCAAGCTGCAAATATTTCGGTGGATTTGACGAGAGAAATGTAACATATTGCCTTCTGCAGACAATACAAACGAAAAGTGAAAGGTACAAACTGGGACTTCGGGTCAGATGTAACCTTCCTGGCCAGTTTGACAGGAAGATTGACACAACGGCTTCTTCTTAGTTGAGAAATGGACGGGAATAGGTTCAGCCCCTCATGGATTCAGCAGGGGTTGAGGCAGGCGTGCGGAGATAGGTTCAGTCTCTCCTAAATTCAGCAGAAGTTGCGACAAGCGTAGCCCTCTAGATGAGCTCAGACTGAGCGATAATGGTAGGGTCTCTTAAAGTGATGAAGTTAGAATGGGATGTGTGTAATTCCCTTGTTAGTCCTGAAACAAAAATATCGAGAGACAGCTTTACAAAACAACTCATCTGTGAAAATGTCAAGGCTTGGGGATCAAAATACTTTATAACAGACAGAATGTTCATATTTGCGACACACCCTCCCCTCCCCCNCCACTCACCATTAAAAAAAAAAACCAACCAAACAAACTTGTATGATTTGTTGTTCTGATATGGTTCAAATTTATGATGTGAATTAGGAGAGTGGAAGTATGTTTTATGGGTTGGTCCTCGTACTTAATGAAACGTGAGTAATAATCCAAGATTAGCATGCCCTATGTTATGAAAATGATTCTCACCGGCATGTTTGAGAATTAATCTGACATGCTTTTATACGAGCTCATGAAGCGGTGAAAAAAATCACAAGATTATATGTTGAATGAGAACTAAAGCAGGGTATAAAAATATGAATAAAACCTTCAGGCCGTCATTTTTAATGCTGAAATCGAAGTGCATTATCTACTCAACAACAAAGAGACCAGACTATTGATCGCGTGCAGGCTGGAAAACTGCAGGATTGTACTGCAGCTTAGTTTAACATGACCCCGTTGAGTTTAGCTGCCCTGCTAATCGATTAAATGCAGACAATTCAACCACAGATCGTCTAAGGAGTAGACGACCAAGGACGGCAACATAAGCAGAAGATCTGTGGATTCGATTGCGCCACTGCAGGAATCGCTTCTTGTTGGTATCGTGGACAGCTAAGATACTTCATACATTGCGTTTATCTCGGCCTGCCCCTTTTTTCGACAGCGAGAATTTCACAAGTTCCGCACAGAATTGGCCTGGAAATTTTGAATCTGGCTTTCAGAGGATTCCAACGTAATGAAAATATTTTTTTTTAAATCCTGCAGTCATTTATATTGAAAATCTTTTATATCCCAGCATTGCAGTGGGAAAATATTACGACACAACGGTGGTTTACAGTATTTGGTTCGTCTAGATAACCCAATTAACTTTGTTTTTCTTAACCCGCTATCAACAAATTGTGATAAATGACCGTGTCTACATAGTGCCTTCACAAAAAGATGAACTAAGCTTTTAAATATTTCGCAGTTTCCTATTGTTCCACGACACTGCCGAGGCTAGAGGTCTGAGTTCTAACACAACATGCACAAAGATAAATGCAATCCAAAGAGGTTAAAGCCCTTCACAGTGGCTTTTACAGGGGCGTTTCATTCATGAGACTACGTTTACCAACTAAAGAAATAAAGGATGATCACGGGTTTACAGTGCCGAATAATCTATTAGCAAGAAGACCATAATATGCTATAGGACCCAAACTTTGAGGTGAAATGGAGAATCCTGGGCCAGATTTTTTGCTCACCGCTATTTTCTTGTCCAGATTTGTGACCGCAAGGCGAGTACCCGCAATCTGTGATTTACATCTCCCCCTTCTCCTTCCTTCCGCCCTCTCCTTTCTCCCCCTCCCCATACCCCTCCCCNTGTGTGTGTGTGTGTGTGTGTGTGTGTGTGTGTATGTGTGTGTGTGTGTGTGTGCGGTGTATGTATGTGTGTGCGGTGTATGTGTGTGTGAGAGAGAGAGGGAGAGAGAGAGAACGAATATCAATAATTTTCCAAGGAAATTTTGCGTTTGCGTCCCATTCATATCGCATTAAAGGTATTGATAAGGGTTTGGGGGAGGGGGGGAGATAGGAGAGGGGGGAAGGAAGAAGAAGAGGGAGATGTAAATCACAGATTGCGGGTACTCGCCTTGCGGTCACAAATCTGGACAAGGAAATGCCGGTGACAGCCGGTGAACAAAAAATCTGGCCCAGGATTCTCCATTTCACCCCAAAGTTTCGGGTCCTGTAGCATATTATGGTTTTCTTGCTAATAGGTTATTCGGCACTGTAATCCCGTGATCATCCTTTATTTCTTTAGTTGGTAAACGTAGTCTCATGAATGATACGCTCCTGTAAAAGCCACTGTGAAAGTTTTAAATCTCTTTGGATTGCAATTAACCGTGTGCATGTTGTGTTAGAACCTCAGACCTCTAGCTTCGTCAGTGTCGTGGAACAATAGGAAATTGCGAAATAGTTCTGATCTAATTAACGGATGCACATATGGGAATATTGCACGTACATATTCAGACACATCACAAAATGTCACCAATGAAAAAAACTTGTGCTCTTTCCCTAAATGAGACAATATCGAATTTTTGAACCAAGGAAAGCTAATGGCAGAAACTGCTAAATATTTTTTTTTTATTGTTTCTGTTGTTCAGTAAGATCAATGTCACCAGCCTGAACTCTGTACACAGTTGTTTGTTGTTTTTTTTCTAGCTAGAATAGACAACTAGGCACTTTATATAATCATATATTATATCACAAAGTAAGATCACATACCACACAGAGGGTGAAAAATAAACCCATGAAGTAACTCCAAATACACCGCCTATTTTTTTTTTTGCCCACCAAATGCGTCTTGCAGTTTCAAATCTGACACATTGCAAGCCCAAATGTATTTTTCATCATTGATAACGCTACTGCCTATAAGCAGGCATTTTTATGCATTTGTGAAAACATTGTGGAAGATAACGATGTTACAGACTGGCTGAAGTGTGCCCTCACGTCTTTTATTAAATTTTGAACCCTAAGTTCTTCTTCTTGACCCAACAACATCAAGAACGAGTACTCTGGCTCAGATTTCCGGCCAAAGATTATGCCGTCACCCTTGCCAAAATGACAGTAGTCTTGAGACAGATTCAGTCCTATATATGACAGTCTGTTTTGCAAAGGGCAATATTTTCATGTATTTACATCAAGTATACGGCCTAAATCCGTATGAATTAAACTTATTCAAACCATTTTTCAAGCGTTGTTCTTGCTGGAGAAGGGGAGGTTGGATAATTGGTAAGATTTCGTGTTGTTTCGGCCGTGGTTCTAATGTTGCAGTTAAAGGTATATTGTCGGAAGTGATTGTTAACCAATGTTTATATTTTTGATGTTTGGCGCAAAGCCTAAAAATAAAGAAACTTTTCTATTTTCGTTCTTATGTTATCTTTGTCTTTAAATACATGTATCTTTACACTCTAGTTAGGGTCTGTGTCTGTCCTCCGTCATTAAACTCATAATTTACTGTTACATTTAAATTTGTTATGATGTGGTGTGTCTTGAAATATGAGTTTTCTCATGTCTGCACTTGATTATGTGCACATAATTAATATTCTATGTTGGCATTTGAAGCTGTACAGTATATTGCATTTGACCCGACAATGTGCTCTTTGATCTGTCTATATTGTCCTTGTCTATGTTTAATTTTGGACCGGAGTTCGCATTCACCAGTAGAGCTCACTTCTCTTTTTTTTTTTGTTGCTTTTCCTGTAAAGTTTCTACTTTGGCTCTTATCTATATTACTAAAACGCTGCAGCCAAATTTGAGTCACAGATTTCTTGAGAACTACGTAACGTAAAAACGTTTTTACCTAAATTCGTAGAAAAATACACAAAAGGTATCTATACACATCAGTCCTCTTTATTTTTTTTAACCTTTTTTTTAAAAAAAGAATGTGTATAGCAACGAAATACAGTCTCCGATAGATCTTTTCAATCTGCCCGATTGGCCAATCGTCAAACTTTTCCACGGAGTCTAATGCATTCGTCTATGATGCCTTTCGGTGCGCTAGGTATTCTTTCGCCGCTGGTGCGTTGCCTGCCTGCCCATTTGTAAAATGGGGTGTTCGTCTTGTATAGGCTATGTTTGTTTGGTCCTAGCGGTGCCGCGAAAGGGGTCGTCCTTGTGTACTGTGGACGGTTTTTGGTTGGTGCCCGCTAGGCACAGTGAGGAAGGATGCACACCGACAAGAGGTTTCTTAAAGGGACAGGGGAAGCTATTTGCTTCACAGGCTAAAAAATCCATAGTATTTTTTCATAAATTTTCAACCCCTTTCCCATTTCCTTCGCCAAAGCGCTCCCGAGAAAACTCAGCTTGAAAGTCGGGATTTTCACACCCTGCGGGCCGCCATGACTGGTCGTCCGGTCAGCGCGGGAATAAGGCTTGACGTCAGAAAGCGAGAGGCAAGCTAGTAGTAGTCATTATGCAAATAGAATTATCCACATGCAATAACTTTCGTTGGCTCTAAATGTTTTTGTTATGCCTTTTTTTCATTTATCGTTGAGAAAAGTCTTTTGTTAAACTGTGTGAACAACGGCCCGACTTTGATCCCGGTGCTGTAACCTTAGAAAAGGGAGAATAAAATAATATTTGAGAAAAAGGAACATCTGTCTGACCCTATTTATTAATGTTTGCACTGCCTTTGTTTTGTTGTCTGCTATGTAGTTTAGTGAGCGCTTACTGGCCTAAGATTCTGACAATATAAAATTATTATTTGCTTAGGGAGCACTTTCAGATGCCGCCACAGTCAAACTTTGTGTGCTTAGGAGCGGCACTAGTTGTGTCACTAGTCATAAATCAATCAAAAGGCTTACAAGACATGGACGTGAAATTTATTTTGACATTCTTATTTTGGTCAGAGATGACCACGGAATCATGCTTATAGAATACCCGTGAAAACTTTTGTAGTTTTGAGAAAATGAATCGGTCAGTCGGTCTTCACTATCAACTATCAGTGAGGTAAATCCTAGTATGGGTTGGGTGGGCACAATTCCAGGGATGAAGGGGAAGGGGGAGGGGGAGGCGTGGATAAGGCAAGGAGCAATAGGGTGGTGGAATAAGAATCTAGGAAAAAACACGGGGTAAGAACAAAAAAAAAAGACGCTAATAGACAGAAAGAGAGAGAGAGAGAGAGAGAGTGAGTGAGTGAGTGAGAGAAGACAAGATGCTTTTATCCCCTGAGTCACTGTTCACTACCTCTGCGTTCTCGCTTTTTTTCCTTAGCAACTCAAGCTCTCACTTTCTCTTATTGCTTCTATTCTCTCTCTCTCTCTCTCTCTCTCTCAACCCCAAATACATTGTAAATTTAACGTCTTTGCTTCACCCCTGTAATTGTTTCACCCATCTATCCCCTCCCTCCCCCTCCCCATCTCGTAACTGTTGCTATGCTCAACGTGGCATATCCATGCTAACTGCTATGGCCCTTTTCATTTTTCTCTTTGAGCGTGGAGACCAATTCTTTCTTTCCAAAGATTTCACAAGTATTCTCCAAATTATTCCCGTGGTCATCCCTGGCCAACATAAGAGTGTCAAACTATTTTCACGTCGATATGCCAGCTGTTTGACCGGCTCTTCGACGCATGTTCACTGATTTATGACTAGTGATGTAACTAACACCGCGCAGAAAACACTGACTGAGACACTGAGACAATAGTTA